>VXBO01014960.1:1107869-1254943 GCA_013400135.1 Rhinoptilus africanus | reverse complement strand
CCCCGCGGGGCGGGCAGGGGGCTCCAGCCCTGCCCTGCCCGGGGCCGAGCGGGGCGGCGCGGCCCGGCCCGGCCGCTCATTGTATGCGGGCGGCCACGCTGCTCGCCATTTTTAATTAACCCTCCTCGGAGGGTTATTTACAGAAAGGGCTGGCGGGCGGGCCTAGCGCGGGGTCGGCGGGCTGCGCTGGCCATGTGTAGCCCTGCACAGCCCTCGGCCCGGATCCTGCACCGTCATGCAGTTGCGCTGGTTCCATAAAGGAGGCACTACGTTTTCAGGCTCGTGCCCCGCTCCCGTCCGGTGTGGGCTCCGGCGGTGCCTTTCGTAGGGGTTTTTTTGGGTTTTTTTTTGTATCGTGTTGTTATTTTTACACACCATCCCCCTTCCCCCCGCTTTGAACAACACCTTCCCCCTGAATTCAACGCTGTAAAATTATTTTGGGCAAATGTGCGGCGGGATTTTGTTCCCTAGGGAAGGGCAGCCGCTGTACGCTGCTCGTAGCGACAGGATTTGACTTGGAGGTCAAAAACACCAACTACCTAAATATCATTTAGAATGCCTGGCTGTGAAGATGCCGGGTCTGTAACGACCGTTTTAATCAACGGTGACATAAATATTCACCAACAGAAGATATTTTGCTTGGAAACGTGACAGTCGACTTAGCAAATGTACCTTTCAGCTAAATAATAGCCATTGAAATCAGGAGGAGCAAAGGTGTTTTAGTGGAAGTTTGTCACCGTGACTGTGAGATTACATTTCAAGATTAGAAGGTCATTACATAAAGCATTGCTTGCTTAAACGTAAATTCTATTTCATAAAATAATAGCTGAAACTTATTTATCATCGGAGCAACTGTTTTTGGTTTTGTTTTAGAAGAATCTCCAAACTGGTGTTTATGTACTGTATGACAAACACGTAAAAGGAGGTGTTTTAAAATATACCTCATATTTATTTGTATGCATACAAATATTAACGTCTCATGGGTTATGTTTTCCAGCAGATTGTTTGATAGCTTTCAGCAGTCTGCTTTTTCTCAGTGTCCTCTTTAAGTCCTTTAGAATATTGACTGTATTTAATGTTTTTATTTTGATTTTTATGGGCTTGATGCTCTAGTATGCTGGGCACATAATGAAATGCTGAACGTTTTAATGCAGTTTACGATGTCCTGAACTTCCCTGGATTGCATCTGCTCTGTCATTGGGGATACAGGAGTCCAAAATACATGCGGAAGTCCCTTTGATGGCTGTGGAAATCTTACGGTGGTGGCCACCTCCACTGGAGGGCTGAGGAAGGAGTCCCTGCATATATCAACATAGCAACACTGAGAGTACAGCCTTATCTCAGAAATCTACTTGCGATCTGTTAGGCCGCACACAGCTGATTCTGGCTGATATTACAAATGTGTCTAATTTGTCAGAGTTTACAGAACTGTCCGTTTATGCAAAAACAAAACCAAAAAAGTTTAACCTTTGGAGTTTTTTTTTTGAATACTTGATTTTTCTTGAGAAATGTGTTAAGTTTACAAGATTGCAGAGAGCAGATTATTGCTACTTTTAATACAAGTTGACATCATGAGTATATATTCATTTAGTGTGTTCAGCAACGTTCATCATCTTAATGGATGGGTGTTTGTGCCTTCTTGAGAGAGGTGATTTCAAGCAGTGAGGAAAATATTTAGTAACATGTAGTTAGCTTAATTTTAACATGCACAGAGCAGTGTCGGATGCCATTCTTCAGTGAGTGATCATGTTAGATTTAGGAGGTATGTGAAGAATGCGCAGTGGAAAATGGCACATCTTGATTTTGAATTATGGAGAGGTTCGCTTATTCTGTGTACAGCTATGCTAGATGAACAATTTTTGATGAGTGAAATAACCATTTCAGACGTAGTAAAAAAAGTGTGGAATTAAACTCTCTAGGATTAAATCAGATATGGTATTTTGAGTGTCTGCTCTCATGTCCCTGTTTTTCTCCTTTCCCTTATGACTAATCTACTCTTCCTTGATGACCTTATGGACACTCTGTAAATGAAAGTAGTACTGGACAGGGCTATAGGACTTCAGGAGGGAGGAAAACGTTTCCTTTAGGAAGAAAAAATACTTAATCTCTGCATCATGAAGGAAAGAAGGAATGACAGCCTTAATAAGGGGCAGGTACCTGCTCAGCGGGACCAGGTGTGATGCAGGCTCACCTACTTGCAATACTTCAGCTGGAATGCTGTAGCATTACAAATCATCTCTGTGTATGTAGTTGTTACCTGTGGATGTTTGTGATCGACTTTAGCCTTCCTGAGGCTTGCCTGTGGTGGTAAGTGGACAGAGAAACTTTTAAATTTGTGAGAACTGTCAGAAGAGGTTGCGTCCCTTGGCTGAAGGCAGCTGCTTCCCCTGCTCAAGGTGCGGTTGGACAAACTCAGCGTTTGCTGCCTCTCGTTTTCATCCCATGTGCCACACCAGCGATCAGACTAGTGCACCTCCCTGTGACTATAAAGTGATCAAAATTAAAACCAAAAAGTGGTGTTTTAAAAGTGTAGTTTAGATTTTTGATTTAGTTCAGCCTGCAGCCCTGTTCAGTGTTGTATGAACGTGGTGAAGGTTTGGCATTGGGGCGGGAAGGAACATGAGGGGCTGCTTGATGTGGCACGGATGCTGGCACTTACCTGGCCAAAGGCTGTCCCTAGTCACGGATTCTGTGTGCACCTCTCATCCATTGCTGCATAAAAGCCTGTGATCCTGGCTGCCTTTGGGCTGAAGCAGAGTGGGAGTGTGCATGAGCCATTTGGTGCCCGAGTTTTAGATAAATTCACAGTTTGGGGTAATGATTAGTAAATTATCCTGTAGAAATTCTGAAGAGTTTATTTGTATGCTAAATAAATTCAGTGGGAAAAAAGAAATAGTTTTTCTATACTGTAAGTAGGATGTGGGGGCTGCTTTATCATTCAAAGAATTACGTCTGTTTAGTTGCTAGTGAGTTGCTCTACAAAGTGTAATTGAATCCAAGTCCCGATACTTTATATATACTTCCTCTGTAACGTCTTTTCCCGAATGTCTGAACTTCAAAGAACTTGGCTTAATGCAACTGTACAGTTACCTATTTCAGAAAGTGTTATTTGCAGCTTAATAACTGTACGTTTCCCCTGTTGATAGTTTGAGTCTGCTTTTTTTGTAGGTTCAGCTTCTGCCCATAGTTACTTATGTATGTGTGTTTCGCATTGTGAAGTCTCCTTTCCGAAATAGCCAGTAGAAGCTGATCCAAGACAGTGTCACAGCCAGTGAACACGCGGTGACTGGTAGTTGAGGTTGCACGCTCGTATTCTTGTGTCAGCTCCGCAGCCTCTCAGATAATGCCATCTTTTAAGTTTTTGCTTGGTTAGGGCAATTTAAAGGTGAGATTAGAATTGCAGGTGAAATGATGGAATATGTTTACAAAGAACAAGAAAAAAATAATGACGTGTTTGTATGTGAAAAGTTTGAAACGGCACTTTCCTGCAGTTTCCATGCAATTGAAAGTTTGTTGCTGGCTGTTCATTCTTCTTTTGCTCACTACTGACAGAATTTACTAGATTACTGACCCACTGTGTGGTACTGGTCTCAAGTACGTAACTGATTTTTGTGCCTGTCTTCTGAATGCTTACTTCCCTCTCATATTTTGTCCTCATTAGTATTCTTAATTCCTGGCAGTTTAATATCGTTTGCATACATAACACTGTGTTCGTTTCTTTTTTTGCCTGCTTCCATGCCTTTTTCCTGAAGGCCTGTATCCTGCTTTTTCCCTGAGCTCCTTTGCTGTCTTCTGTATTGCTTCTAGCTAAGTCGTGATAAAGTCATGAGAATGTGCAGACTAAATTCAGCATACAACTGTGGGTGTCTGCCTGTTTGTATGTTCTTCCTGCCCCTTTCCCTCTCCAGCCTTGACTTTTTTCCATGAAATAGATGATGCTCAAGTGGGGGGAGATAAAGACGCTGATGCAGCAGACAGCAAGCAAAATTAAGTTAATTCTGAGGTTATACCTAGAGCGAAGGACCAGGCCTGGTCTCTTATTCCCAGTAATGATAATGTTTAATACCTCTGGAAACAGCATACTTGGCCTTGGGTAGAGATGTGCATTGCATCGTTCTCAGATCACTGCTTCATGCCAACTGAGAAAGCGGCATTGGTGACTTTGGAAGAGTGCTACCTATGACTAGAGTTTCTTCTGTACATTCTTCATGAACTAGGTGATCAACAGGTCAGCAGATTTAGTAAACTTTGTGAAGGAGAAGTAGGAATAGTGGAAAATGTGTCTAAAATTCAAAGCAAAGTGATATCACGCTATTCAGGATGAACTATACATACCAGTCTTCCTTACTCCGCTCCAGTTATTCCATGCTGTTGACTGAATTCGGAAGAGAAGCAAAAAGCGCTCTCTGTCATTACTAGGTAGCTGTACGAAGTAGCAAGTTATATGTAAAAGTAATATAAGCCCAAACTTTAAAAAAGCAGATGGAGATAGTTGTTTGGGTCTAACTGAATCGGTTTCATTGCTGCAGAATAATTTATCACAAGAAAATCTAAACAGTGCATCTAGCCTTTAGCAGTTAAACCAGTTTAGCCAGTACATCTTGCATGACATCATTTGATATTTGGGGTAAGGGTGAAAATGAACTGGTTTAGAGCTCGTGAAGCATCCCATTTTTCTTAAATTATAATAAATTTAAAATAGGGCATGTTTGCTTTAGTTTTTCCTTTGAGGTGTCTCAAATCAGTTGCTTTAATTTAACCTTGTCTCGTGTAGAATGTTGATTGTGAAAGAATAAACTGTTGTGTGGCTTGCAATAAAAGGAATTAGTAATCCATAGCAATTGTGCTTTCCCCCCTCAAATACATATGTATATTAATATGGATAATATCTGCTGTATGCTAGTTTGACATCACCAGCAAGAGGATTAACAGTTGTTATAATGTGTCCTGGCAAGTAGAATGAGGGCTGGAGACTGGTTATCTCATTTGCTGAGTTATTAAATATGCAGTATTGTTTTCTGAAACTTTTTTTTTATTGGTCACTTAAGATAATGCATTTTGATTCGGTGGCTTTAGGGTTTTAATTTGATACACTAGCAAAAAAAGTGCACCCAATCAGTGGCAATGGCTGTAGCATAATGTATCTGTGCACATTGTTGAAGGCTTAGACTTAACACAGCTCAATATTTGTGCTAAACCTTTTTTTTTTTTTTTTTTTTGGCTTGGCTTACTGATTGTAGTAAAACAAGCTCTGCAAGTTTAGAAACACTGAATGGAGTTTGAATGACTTGACAGCAAAATGAAGAATGGTCAGCCTGGAAATAGTGTTTTATTCTGACTTTATTTGCCTACTTTCCCTGGAGGCCTGAGATTTTGTCAACTAGAAATAATTAAGCTTCTGGAAATTAGTAGATGGATTTTGAAAATACTGAAACTGTGTTAAATATTTGCAGTTTGGGAAAGACTGTGTTAGTCTTTTACCGTTGTGCCAGGGAATCTTTGCGATTCTCTTCAGAATATAAAACCACATTTGAAGACTGTGGACTTAATATGCATCTAGAATAGCACAGCTTGATTGTTCAGCATTACAGCATGTGCAGATCTCTTGAAAATATGGAGATTAAACCTAATGATAAATTTTGATAAAAACTAAAATTCCGCGATGTAGTCAGTATAGCATATCTCAGTTTGTGTTTTTAATTGCTGTTTGGCAGCTGTTTTAAACATTACCGAAATAAGTCATTCCTGACCCATTTAATAGTGAAGATTTAAACAAAACCATCATGCTTTGTAGCATCAAACATCTTAGTAGAGCGGGATGTTCAGTGACTGCAAACCTGGAGCTCTCCTGACTGTGGCTTTAAAGTGAGCTCTAGAGTGATGCCATTTGGAGAAGATGTGCCAGGAGTACCCTATTAAAATTGGGGAAAACACTAGTACCTCAGCTTATCCTTGTGTGTATATGGGTATGTGGAGACAGACTTCCAGGCGTCCTGAACATCTTGGTGTTTTCCACATCGAAACCAGCACCTCAACTCGCCCCCCAAAGCAGATTGTAAGCCGGAGGAAGACGGTGTGGATAGTGAGCTGAAATGTCATACGAGAAGAAAGTTCAAAATAGATTTTGGGGTTTTTTTTTAGCAGTACTGCAATGTTTTGCAGGCTAGGAGCAGTGATGAGTTGTTTTTTTAATGTAGTCATGCCTTTTTGATATGAAACATCATAAAAGTGCTGGAATACAGAACATGGAGGTTTATATTTGGTATGTCAAGGGACTGAATGCACTCCAGTAGAACTTGCTTTAAATGCAGAAATCTGTGAAAATTCATAAGGTAATTTTTCATAATTTCCCTTTTCCTAGTGTAAATAGGAAAGGATGTGTAGGAGTATCATTGGTGTTCACCATAACTCTAAGCTTCATCATCTGCCGATTTCACAAGGTGCAACTGAAAGGATCTTAAAAAATGCAGCATCTCCAGCTGTGCGCATGTGTTTGTAAAGATCCGAGGAAAATTTTGTTTTAGGACTCTAAATGTGATGTTATATTAATACATCAATTGGATGAATTTCTGTTGAGCTGTGTTTAAAGAGAATGGTTGTATGTTTCCACAACAGAGATTTTTCTTCCCATATGTTTTGGTGTGTTATTTTCTAACATTACTGATACCGTTTGGCAGAACTTAGATGGAGATTCTGATAGAAGTATGGGGTACAAACCCCTTTTAAAACTTGGGGAAGGCTTGAATTCCAAATTAATCTTAGTGCGTTAATATTCTTACTGTTGAATAGATCAGACAGGGCTTAGCAGTATAATTTTGTTTCATAAAATGGATAATTAGTGAATTAAAAATGTACAAACTCTACATCTGTAGTAAATAAGTTAATAAATAAGTTGATATACATAAACATTATTTAAGAGAAGGGAGATTACATTTTTCAGAAAAGAAACAGGCTTCCCAGTATAAAATCAACACGTTATTCTGTGACTAGATAGGAAATTTTTGGAATAAACCTTGCTTCTGACCCATGAAAGTAGTGGATAATTTGTGGACTGCAGTTTCAAGTTTAGGCCATGGGGTGATCTGTCCGCACTCTTGAGCATCGCAAGTGTGGTTGCCCGTGCGGGCAGTCCCCTGGGAGCCAGCAGCGGCTCGGGAATGCTCTGTGGGCTGGGGGAAAATCTGACCTCCCAGCTGAGAAGGAAGCCCCAGGCAGGGGGGACCCGCTGCACCCTCTTGTTGCTCACCTGTGTAGTGTAACCCTTATCCCTCGGTAGGGGATGAGGACTTTCGGGTAGGCGTTTTAAACGCGCAGGTGTTCTGCAGTTCTCCCGCTGCGCTGGACGTGGTGGTGGCAGCGGCGGGGAGTTGTGCCTTGTAGTGATATGGACATTCTGGTTTGCGGGTCTTAAGATCAGAAAGGTTGGGCACCCTGCGCCTGGGATCTGTGTTTTCATGCATCTCTATTTTATCCATCAGCTGCGGTAGGGACTATTACGGATCTGGTCCTACTAGGCTGCCCCAGCCCCGCTATGACTAGAGGAGTCTCTGTGTTGAATTGCGCTTACTTAGCATTTTACAGTTTTTGGACAGTAACCTGTTGTGTTTTTTGTCTTGATAGTCTCTGATCGATGGAAAAGAATGAAGAGACTAAAAAGTGTTTGGGGAGTGATGGGTTTCTTTTTTTCCTTTCCCCCATCTAAAAATACATTTTGTTCAAGGCAGTCAAGGTGAAGTTGCCAGTCCTAGTAGCGGGGCATGGTGGTTTCTGCATTACCTCTGGATTTTTTCAAGAACAGAAATCACTTCGTTTGGAGGTGGGGAAGAA
Source organism: Rhinoptilus africanus (assembly GCA_013400135.1). Taxonomy (NCBI): domain Eukaryota; kingdom Metazoa; phylum Chordata; class Aves; order Charadriiformes; family Glareolidae; genus Rhinoptilus; species Rhinoptilus africanus. The sequence continues at coordinate 1,247,116 of VXBO01014960.1, read as the reverse complement.
CTTAATGTTCTCCCTGATGCAGCCGACTCTTTGCTGTTGCTGTTCTGTAGTTGTGAAATACACCTCAGTTACCTATCACCAGAATATTTCTGGTAACCTTAATCAGGGGACAATTTTTAGACCCAAGTTTGCCTTCACAGCATGTCTTAACTATTCCATTTAGAGAAATGGTTGCTTTGCTTCTGTTTCAGATGTTAGCCCGCGAGACGCTCAGATGCTGTTACATGGCTTTACAGGCTTCAAGTCCTAAGACAATGTGAGATGTACTTTTTTTAAAGGAAAGCAGCTTAAGTAGAGGCTGTGTGAACCCTCTTATTGTTCATTAGATCATGCTAAGGATAGTTAGATTTCTTTCTTCACTGGGAGTAGCAAGGAACTGACCTCTCTTAAAGAATTTTTCACCTGGTTAAGTGTTAGTTGCTCAGTAATATTGAGGGGCGAACCTTATTTCTGGAGAACAGTAGATACTATTAGAAGTTTGAACACAGAGATAACTCATACATGTCTGTGAATTAGATGAATTAAACAGCGGGTCACAAGCCACGTGCAAAACCCTCCTTGCTAGTAGCAATTACAGTAGTGATGTTTCACAATTTTCTTCTGCTTTCCTTTCCCTCTTATTCTTCCTGTGTGGTTTTTAGCTCCTCTCTTTCAGTCTGACTGTTTCAGATACTTCTTGAACTTCAACCCCGCGCCAAAAAAACAGTCCCCTTAAAAACTAGTATAGCTGTAATGCTTTGCAGGATTTGTGTCATGCCATGAAGGAAGTAACCATAAGCATAATTTAATCTGCCAGAAGGTGAAACTTACTAAATATTTTTTTAGTTTACTCTAAAAGTTTACCACAGGATTTGATGATAATTGTTTGTTTCTTCAAATGTGTTACTTCAGTTTCATATTGATTGAGGGCATTTTTTCCGTTCTTGGCAGATTCATCTTTTGTTTTTTTGGTTTTACCCTGTTTTGCCCGTCGGGCTCATGCTTTGTCTTATAACCTGTGCCCCTCAAGTATTTCATCCAAAGTCAGAAAGAGTAGATGTGGGATGGGGTCCTGTAAAGGATTCTTGGGGTTTCCCTTTGAAGGAGGGAAAGCTGAGCAGTGGAGCTCTGCTGGGGAACCCTCTCTTCGTCTCAATAGCAGCACAGATTAAGGAGAAAAATATTTAGAAAGTTGCACAGAAATGTATCTCATATCACCTGTGCTGGTTGCCCATTCATGAGCAGCCCCGTTCAGCCATGGCTTTGTTCTGTCCCCTCTGCTCTGCTGGAGACGGGGTGGAAGGGATGGGTTTCCCCAGCCCTGCAGCGGACCGGGCTCTGGGGAAGAGCAGGGTGTGAGTGGGTCTGGGGACTGGGCACGTCGGCGTGGACGCCGGGGAGGTGTGTGTGTGGAGCCACAGCATCTGTCTTCAGATTCCTAACCTTGGGGTAAACCACTTCAGCTGTATTGGTCAGTGACCTCGCTTGCTAGATGAGGAAAACATTCTAATTCTTAAAGACCTTTCAGCAGCCTTCGGTACTGTGAACTGAGAGGTGTTAACATTAACGCGGTGAGAGACCGTGCCTCAAGTGGTTCTCTTCAGTATGTTTATCTGTTGGTTGTCTTACAAATTACGCATGCCCCAGAAGCGTTTGTATAAATCCATATTGCAAACTCATAATGAAGAGGAATCAAAATTTAGATACATGGTGGCACCTTTGAAGAACAAAACTGAAGTCAAATCTAAGAAAAGTAGTTGGCTGCTTTACGTACAGCATAATCAAGATGTGAATGTGAACCATGGGAGCCTTCCTAATGTCTTATGTGTCCAAATGTGTAAATACATGCTTTTGCTAATAAGATTGTACTAGTAGCACTGAATTCAACACAGAGCACGTCTTCAAGGCTCATTTTATTCAAGAATATAATTATTGTTACCTAGCTTTTGCCTAACTTAATGTGGTAGAAGCCCACTTGCAGTTAGGTGTGCATGCCAGAGTCTCTTCCACATCCAAGGAGTGTTTCGTACCTGGTGGCTGTGCAGCAGTCCAGCTGAGGAGAGGGCCTGCAAGAAAGAGGAGTCTAACCCAAAACTGAGCACAAGCTGCAGGGAGAGTCCTAGATTTTGGTTTGGACACCAGACTTCATAATATCAGGTGACTTCTATGTGCTACTGGGAGCCAGGAGAAGAGTTTGTGTCTAGTTCACTCTGCTACAGAAAAGAGCTATCTTCCAGAGCAGGTTTTTTTGACCTCTGCTCCTCCCTTTTGCCTCCTCACTTGCACTGAAAGAACTGCGTGGAAGCACACGGTAAATGAGATGAATGAAGAGGTCTGAATTTAAAATAACTTCCTTATTTTGGGTTTATTTTTAACCTAGCTCAGTTCACTGCCCTGCTTTATTGCTTGGCCCCACAAACAAGTGGGTCAACTTGACAGAAGAGGCAGGAGGGGGAGAAAACTCTTAAAACATTAATAACCTCTAACTTCTTTTTCAAACTTTCCTAAGACCCTTTATTTGACACCTGGGCCTGTCTACACCAAGAAATGCATTAGGGGACAGGGCAGGAGCAAAGTTCCAAGGGTGAGTACCAAATCCAAGCTTGCAGAGCACTTAGTGCAGACACATGGTTTTAGCATTATAAAAATTGAATGTTGTTCAGATGCAAACCACTTCTGGGGATGAAATTGTTCCCGTTGCAGATCTGCTTCTGAATGCCTTCACTTCTGTTACTTTTTTTTTTATTTTGGCACAAGGGTATTCCTTGTAGGTAAAAATAGTCTCTTGCATTTTCCAACTTGAAGATACATCTGAAAGATCTTCAGCTTTCTCATCTATACTAAGTGGTTTACTATTTTCTGATTTAAATACCTATTACAATCTGTTACCTCAAATCATAATCTAAATTTATTTGTGGGGATTTTAACCTCCTGTCCAAACTATCTTTTCTTCTGGTATTTTCAGCACAGTGATAAAAATTTCCAGGTCACATTCAGACTTGGAGTTGGTGCTTACTGCAGCTGCTCTGTCAGCCAAGCTCTTAGGCCAGTGTAATGGTCCTAATTTAAACAGGAGCCACTGGTTTCTGGAATGTGGTTGGATTATACAACTTTTTAGCAGGTCTGTTAAAAAGAAATTTCAGAGTTAACCTTCTTCCTAATTTGGAAAGTTTACAGGGGAAGATGCATGAAATTTCAGTCACTTTTAATTCATCTTAAAGTATACCTATTGCTATTAGCATCATATTTGCAGGTTAGTCTTAAGAATACAAAACTGGCTTAGTATCAACTGGCATAATGCTAGACAGGGTCTCATTAGTGTAGCTGGAGCAAAACACTGGCAGAGGTTAACTGGGCTAATGTGAATTTTTGATCTCTCATTTTTAATATACCTTGAAATGCACATTAACCACCTCAGATGCATGCTTTATTAAATCAAAGGATAGGTGTACAGCAAAAGTATTTGATATTTTGGCAGAATACAACTTTGTAAATAGAGAGATATTTGTGTTTTCTGAAGTAAGAATTTTTGTTTAAGTGGAATTGTTGAGTAATTTGTGGGTAATTTCTACCCTAAATATGGACAGTTGCATCCTGTGAAAAGCTAGTTAGACTCGCGGTGTTATAAACTCATTCTTGGTGGCGATGTTGCACTTCTAATTTCTGCATAATGTTCGGAAATTTGGGGAGGGGGTTGTTGATTTGGTAAATTGCTTCTCCGGTGGGGATGCCTTGCACTCCCATAGCTGCGTGGTGTGCCAGCCTGGTTAATGTGTTCTGTTACTGGCAGGGCACTTTCCTTGGGAGCAATGTCCCAGCTGGGTGACTTGTGGGGATGGCAGAAGCCTGCTTTACGCCCCTGTGTTTCCCAGGTGAGGGTCCACCAAAGGTCAAGGAAGGTGTGCCTTGGCAGAACAAGCTTTGAAAAAAGGTCATTACTTCCAAAAGAGTAATTTTGTCCTACCTACTGGTCCAGTTCAGAAGAGCACCTGGAGGAGCGGGCATCTGAGAAGAACCACAGCCTTGTCTAGCTGCTGTGGGGACCTGAGCAGAGGAGAGGCTGGAGGGGCGTCTGCTCCTTCTCCCCTGCCGCCTCTGAGAACGTGGTGTATTAACTGCCTGCCAGGCAAGGAGTGGCAGCAGCAATCAAATGGGTAACAAAGAATTTCTGGTGGTATATATTAACTTCAGAAGTTCAGCTTATATTCAAAAGATAGCTGTATGCTATTGTATGTGCCTACGATTATGTTGAGGTAGGGATGAATCTTCTGTGACCTGGAGTGCTTTCCTCCCTCCACAGTATTTCTCTCCCATGTAAATTCACTCCCTGAGATCTGTAACTGTAAGCCATGTGTCATGGTTGAACGTTTGCAGCAGCCTCCTGGATCTGCAGAGAAATTTGGACTGTCCCTGTGATATTCATCAGCAGAAAAAGCTATTTTAAGGTGATACTTTAATGATAGTTCAGTACCTGGACATACCTGAATAATTTGGTTTATGGCCTACCCAGATTGTTTAAGCACTTGCAGTGTTGTAAGATTTAGGAGAAAATACGAGGTGCTGTAGCTACGCCACTTGTAGTGGTGAGAAATACCACCTTCTTTCCACAGAGCTCTGTCGGTTCTTTCAGGTATGTTTTCCAAGCAACGATAATCAAATATAAGGACTACAGTTAAGTTGTTGGAGCTGTATTGAAATGCGTGTTACCGTTGTAGAAAGTTTAAAAAGCACCAGTGCAGGTAGCAGTCCACACCACTGGCAATAACAGCTCTGTGGGCATCCTGCACATGCCGTGGTTTCCACTGATGCTCTCTATTTCTAAACAAAACTCAAAAATGCAATCTAGTCTTGAAAATCCTTAATGACCTAGAACTCCTGCTTTTTGGCTGCTGTTTTTCTGTTTCCACCTTAGGAGAAAGCATGAGCAGGTATTCTGATTGCTGGGTGTTGAGAAACTGTACGGCTAGGATTGTTCCTAGATAGATCTCCGTTGGAGATCTGGCCCAACCAAGTACACCAGTATATGAATTAATGTGTAGGGGTCATTTCTTTGATCCCACATCAAGTATCATGTAAATTGACTACTAATAGTAAAATAATACTAAATACCGTAAATAATACCAATACTGTTGTTTCTGATTTTATTCCTCACTTTGTACAACAGAAAGTGAGAAAGCTGTGTCTTGTTTGATCCTGTCTTTTTCCTATTTGCTTACTTGTTAAAATTGATAGCAGAAATCACAGGGAACCTGCATATCCAGCAGGGTTTTTTTAATGCTCAAAATGCTGTTCCTCTAAAGAATAATTCATATTTGTATATTAAAAAAATGAAATGGGAAAACAAGGTATAAAACTATCCCTAGAACAGCAGCTGTACCATGGGATTAATGCAGCACAGGCAATGCTGTCACGTAACGGGAGCTTGTCACATAATGCAGGTTCTTAACTTCAGCTGCAGGGGGGTGCTGTAACGCTGGCAGAGAGCTTTCGACGTCAGTGTCTTGAGTTTTAGTTTGTCCCCTCTGGTGAGGGGCTGCGTTCAGTGGTGGATCTGGGATAACCTTTCCTTTTCCCCAGGAGCTGGAGCCCAGCATTCAAGTGGATGTTCCCTGTGCAGCTCAGCAGGGCAAGTTCAGAATCCCTGTGCCTCAGAAGGAGGGTTGCAGGGGCCTGAAGTGTGCTTGGACTTCAAGAATACTGGATTGTCTGAAGTGATAGGGAATAAGTACTGTTGGCGTTGAAAAGCTTACATTAATAGCCTTTCTGTTTGCTTGTCACATTCACACAGTTGCTTGCTGGTAGCATTTGCAGAAAATAATGAAAAGAAAATACTTTCCCCCCACCCATAGAAACTTTAAAACCAAATTTGTCTGTGAATGCTGCATCTATTAGGCAGGTATGATGTCAGAAGCAATAGTAAAAGCTAAAACCAGCTGCCTGTAAGATATATTTAGAGGGTTTCTCTTTGTTCTGGGGTCATTTATTCTGTGTCAGCGCTTTGAAGCAAGTATTTTAATTTTCAAAGAAGAGAGGGTAGCATTTGCAGTGGTTTGTACAGTGAAGGAATGCTTTTTTTGTCTGGGATTGTGCAACCCAGCGGTAGTGGGGGTGATATTTCTCCTGTGCGAGCGGTCCAGTCCTCGCGATGGACTTCCTCCCTCCTCCATGCAGCTGTGCAGGGGTTAAGAGCCAGGGCCTTGTCCTAACAAGGGGAGCCTGCAGCTTGATTGAAGTTCTCTAATGAAATCCCAGAGATCTCTAGCATCCCACAGACTGTCCTCTGGATGTTTAGTGAAATCTCTTGTTTACCCAGGCTGTCCAAGCCGAAGTGAGACAGACATCGACCCGCCCTGTCCGTTCTCTCTGGCTCTGTCTTTTTGGTCTTGTGGGGTTTCTTTGATCTTAAAAAGTGCACTGAAAGCATCAATAGTAAAAAATCCAGACGGACATTAAAATACCTGAATTTAGCTGTATGAGTTACAATGAATCAAAACATGTGCATGGTTATTTCTTTATTTTTAACATTTTTACAATCAAAGGAGGGAAAAAAGTGTATCTGCTAGGTAAAAATCCAGGCGAGGTACTGTGTCTGATGGGGTTTGCGAACAAGCTTAAACAGGTAACGACTCTCCTGTTACATGTGCACAGGTAAATTTCCTTTGGTGTAGCTTAGCTGTTAAAGGTATGCCAGTGTTGTGTTACCGCCCTGATAACACAACACATTGCTGCTCGCTTGTAGGCTCCTGGGTTTTATAGGTGAAACAGCTGAATATTGCATCAAAGGGTTGGGTTGGTTCTTTTGCTGCTCTGAGTGCGGTGTCCCAGAGTGCGGCTTCTCCTCCATAATAACCTCCAGCAAAATAACCGGACTCTCTTCAGTCCCACTCTATTTTATCTTCGGTTTTGTTGCCTTTTACTTCTCTTCTTATTCTTTATTGCAAAGGCATGGCATGTTGCTTCCTTTTTTTCAAAAGGAAGTTTTCCCATTCAGAAAGGGAAGGGTATTCCTGCATGGATAACAGTTGCAGTTAAATTATTACCATCTCTAGTAATTCTTGAATCCTGGTCTTTATTCTGATTTTGACCGGTAACATCTGGAGCTTGTTTCAGGTTTGGGTCAGACCTGACTGCAATGACATTTAAATTGGAGCTTTCTCCTTCAGTTCTGGCAGTTTGAGGTATAAAAAAAACCCAGTGGCTTTTAGATGAGAAATCTTCAAATAATGTACACTAGTTTCAGATACTTCTTCTCTGTATACTATTATTTCTTAAGCAAGAACTCTTAAACTATGTCCTCTCTGCTTCTGAAAGGAGAAACATTCTTACAGATTCTTAATAGATTTTTTTTTTTGTCAAAAAGGTCTGAAGTTGAGGAAGTGCCGGGAATTATATAGTAGGCAGTTTGTGGTGTACCTCTGTGTTTGGATTTATTTCTCTCTCCTCCTCTGTGATCCACTGCCGTGCACTGTCCCGTGCTCATCCCCCTCCAGGGAAAACTGTTAGCAGTTCTAAAGTCATGGAAAAGTAGTTCAGGAAGAAGAGAGGAAATGAGATGAGGAACCAGTAGTGGGGAGGACTGACAAAATCTGCTTTTGTGTGCTCCAGGGATATACTCAAAACACTGAGAGCATTTGTGGGATGAAAGTTATAGCAGGAAATGTAAAGGGAGAGGAAAAGGAGCGTGACTAGTAAGGGTTTCTGTCCCAGCTGTGTGAGTTTGTAGTGGATGATGATGACACAGGCCACAAATGCTGTGTTATTAGAGAGAAAAATAAAGTGGAGGGGAAGAGAGCTTAAAGGACTCATGGTTTTCCTCAGACAAAGGAAGAATCATTCATTGTCAATAGAATAAGGAATTTGAGATACAGGTTAATTTGGTGGTGATGTTTATACCAGGTTCTAGCCAGAGGCGAAGCAGGAAGGCAGCAATTAATTTTGGAAGTCCTCGAAATTTGCTTCAGATGAGTGGCACTAGCAATGGAGCAAAAATAGAAGTAGTTGGGAAGATTTGACAGAAATGAGTATTGAAATTGGGAGTGTATTTGTGGAATTAGGATGTTTTGCAGAGCATAAGAAAGATGTTATTCACTGGGTGGCACACAGTAGTCAGCCATTCTAAAATATTTTCAAGTATATTTTATTGCCTTTATGCTCTAAGAATAGTTGACCAGAAACCTATTTGTAATAGTGTGAGGATTTGGCTCAGGAAACAAAAAAATGAAATGTACCATGTAATAAACAAGAAAGATAGTATACAACAAACATGTGAGCAGTGAAGTACAACTTCCTCTTCAGAATGTATTTTTGCTCAAAAATCTGCTACTTATAGCTGCTGTCGCATGTGAGGTAACTGGCTTTCCAAAGGAAAAGGAGAAGAATTTTGACCAACTTGTTTTGTTTCCTTTTCCAGGGAAATTCTAATTTGGGTGGTTATTTGGGGCCATGGCACATCAGAGCTTTAATGAGAGCGCTGAAATACACAACAGCCCCAGCATATGAAATAAACTCCATCCCCCCCATCATCCCCCCACCCTTCATCCACTTGATTGCACTGCAAGATGCAATCTAAATGACATAGGTGCAAGGTCTCATTTCTTGCATGTGTCTCTCAAATTTCTGTTTCCAAAATAGCTGTTTGCACGATTTGCATAAACCACGTAGTTTTGAAGTTTGCAGCTGCAAATGTTACCGTATGGTGTACATGCTTCAAGAAGCTCTCTCTGTGATAAAGAATAGTCTTAAAAATGATTGCTGCTTTACAGGTATTCCAGTGTTTATCAATAGATTTTTTTTTTTTAATTGTTTGTATTCCAAGTAGCTTGATTTTGGAGATCTGAATTTATCTGTTCTCAGCTAATGTGGGTGTGGAGTACACAGTAGTTTCTTTGCCTCATTAATTCCAGTGCATTTATATTAGGATTTGAAAAAGAAAGCTAGACTCAAAATGTGTGTATGGTTGTGCCTTTTTTTTGTACGTATATCGTTTTGTCTAGAAAACACAGTATAACTTCATTTCTGATTGTGTTTGCTTAACTAATATGTGGACTTGGCTACTTGGTCCCGTGGAAACCCTGTCGGCACTAGAACAACTGCTTGGCTATTTAACACTGAAGAGTTAAACAGAAAAAGCTTCTTTTGACACTTCTAAGAAGTTTTCTTTTAATTAAAAAAAAAAATTACTTAAAATTGCTGATAAAAAAGTGGTAAAATTGTCAGTGGACTGCTTAACTGCGGATTGTAAGATTCCCATTCTGCATTCTTTTAAGAATTCCTTGCTAAATAAGCTAACACCCGGGGTTCTCTGTTTTCTATGTAAAAGTTTGTCAGCTGTTATTTATTTGTTTGAAGAAAGTTGTTCTTCATGTAGACAATATTAAATAATTAACATAGTTTAGTGCTAATTTTGGCGTCTCCTAAAATTTGGATATTTTCAGTTCAGTAACTTAAATCTTCAAAGCAGTAAAGAGAAGCTGATCTTCATAACATTTTACAACAATAATCAGCTCTTTCGCAGAGCCTAAATAATTATTTCCCTGCATTAGCACTTGGGGTTAGAATGATTGCTGTCAGAATGGAAAGGGAAAATAAAGGTTAAATCTTACTTAAAAGTAAGTGCTGAAAGCCTAAACTGCTTTGGGGACCTAGTGGCTCTGTTGTAAAGACTGAGGAGGACTCTTCAGTCTGCTGTTACGGCTTTGTAAATTATTTTAACGATTGTCAGTGTTTGTGCTACAAAGTAGGAGGCAGAGCAGTGACCTGGGAGGTGAATCCGTTACGGCTGGCCAGAAGTTTGATGACTCTGGTTTCTTTGGAGTGTCCAGACACCAAAATCTTTGTGGAGGCTCTGGTCAAAATGGGCACGCTTCTAGTGTAGGGAAGAGGATTTCTGGGCCAAATGGGGGGTAAACTGCCCCACAGCCACTCCACCAGCCTGTTGGGAGCCAGGGACATTGTCACCAAGTCCACCGTCCCAGCCGGGCGCTCCTCCCAGCCACAGTCAGTCTCTGCTTCTCCTCCTTGGCTCAGTGACGGTTTTTTGTAGAACACAGAACAATGCTAACAGATGAGGTTGGAAAATTGAGCTTATTAAGTAACAACCTCAAAAACTCCCGGGAACCATGTATTCCAGGAATTTGGGAAACTGGTAGAGAATAGAAGACTCTTGAAATCTTGTGTCTTGGAGAGCAAAAAAAGCAGTTTCTTGTCCAGCTCATTGTAAAGCATCCCATTTGAAAAAGGAATGGTTTTTGTTGTGCTCATTCCACACTTGTTAATTTTAGATGAGGGGATAATTACTTCTTGGTAATTACAGTGAAAACAAATGGTAAAATTAACCCAAAGTATGGTTTTTGAACATAGGTTTGGGGGTTTTTTTAGTAGTAGGGCTCCCTTAAAATCATAGTTTACCATTATGCTTGAAATGTATGTGTTAATGAACTTAAACATAGCAAAACCTGAATTTCAGTGGAAAATGATGCTTTTGCCAGCAGTGCTCCTTATATTGCTGGGAGGAAACAGTAAATGTTCCTCTGTTACAAGGACGTGCATGTGTATCAGTTCACATAAAGGAGTTAAAAAAAAAAAACAACCCAACAACCACCAAACCTTGAATGGTTTAATTGTTGTTGTCGTTTTCCCCACGGTTAATCTAGACTTGTAAAAGCGACCCTGGCATGGGGTTAGGGTTTATCAGCACCGGGCAGACCCAGGCGAATGGGTTCAGCTCCCTGCTTTACTGCTGCGGCTGCTAATCTGCCGTGCGGTTGGGTGCAGTTCCTCCTGCGGCACGCTCAAAGGAGCAGGAAACTCTCAGAAGCCCCCGACACTGGGCTGGGAGGCGAAGCCATCGGGCTGGGTGGGAGCCCAGGGCTGATTCCGCTCCTGCCCTGCACCCTGGGGATGCTTCTGCCTACTGGGATGGCTTATCTTGAAGTGGAGGAGAAGCGTGACTTGGGTGTGCACTTATTTGCAATGCAAAGTGCTAAACATTTCTGCGATAATAATTTTTTATCTTCAGAGAAGTTTATAGACAGTGCAAAACTGTGTCCTGAGTCAGAAATCTTGGAAATTTTTTTTTACCCCATTCATTTAACCCAGTTTTTGTACAGTGTGAACTTCTGGCTGGTAGAAGGTTTTTCACTATGAATGTTCAAAAGCTTCTTAGAGAAACCCTGCATATCTAAATAAGATTAGCCACCCTGGATTGAGCAAAAATTGTGTTTAACCTGGTGTTTTCGGGGCTGTCGGTAGCAGATGCTTCTGTAAATGTTAGGGCAGTGGAGGTACCGCGAGTTCCCTTCCCTGCTGTGCTCACTCCAGGGGTGTCTGAGCCTGGCCTTGTCACCTGTCACCTTGTCCCTGCCGTGTCACCACTCCTGATGGAATCTCCTTCCATTCATTGCTTTGCCTTTGGACATGAACGGGGAATAATATGTTTTGTACAAGTTCACTGTGCTTCTGCATGTTAGACACTGAGTGCAGCTTGGTTAACGGCCTTGCTTTCATCCTCCATCTTAAAAAGGTATAGGATAAGTATAGAAGTTACAACATGGAAAATCAAGATCATAAAAGTTATCAAATGGCCACTGAAGCAGTAAAGACTGAGTAGGAAGCAGCCATCTGGCCCTAGTGTCATGGATAACTGAGGAAAGATGTGCTAAGAGTCTGGAAAGCACAAGTGGCAGGAGCAAGTGAAACAGAAGCCATGCAAGACAGGGAGAAGGTCAGAGAGCAGGTTGAAAAACAAACAAGTTATTTTGTGTAACATAGTTAAACTGTGGCACTCACTGGGATGTTTTAAAAACTAGTGATGTCTACTGGTACTGGTTTGCAAAGCGGGGGCAAATTCTCAGAGCATTTTCAAATGCAGAGGCACCGTCCACAGATGCTGGGGCCCTGGGAGGGTGCTGTACAGCGGTGTCCCTCCCCGCTCCTGTTCCATTCAGCTTGCCGTGGCTTCCTTTGCCTGGAGGGAACGTGTGTACAGTGCTTTGTGGACATCCTGTTTGCATTAGCGCCACTGCCTTTGAGGCAGAGGGAGCAGGGAAGGTGTCTTGGCCTCCACAGCATCTTCTGACAAAGCGTTTCATGGTTTTCACAAGTTTCACAAGCGGCATGAAAAAGCGTTTTATTTGTTTCCTTTAAACTTACTTTCATGTGATTTCATGTAAAGCCCCTTATATTGTAAGCAGTAGAAAATAATTGTTCTCTAGTGGTTTTTGTTTGAGTTTTTTCCCCCCTCTGTGCTATCCAGGATATTTCTCTGGCACATGCCATACCCCACCCTTTAGTTGCCTTTTCTCTGGCCTCATTCTTAACCTGTTAATGTGTTATATGAAGAAGTTAAACCAGCACACACACTTACAGTTCTCTCTTGTAAACAATAGCTTCCATATTACAGGTCAGATTGTTGCAGTATTCAGTGCACTGTGCTAATGAGAGCCCGTGGTAGTAGTTCTTTATAGAAGCACTGCTTCAAGAACAGCATAGTCAGATCCTGTGCTTTGGAAGCCTCAAGATCTTCCAGTGGTGCATCCCAGCTGAGCAGCATGTGCATTGTGTGTCATGGCATAGATCACGCTATGTACACAAGGATGTGTTTGCATTGTTCTAGATTCGCCATAGGACTACCAAATCAAGTTTGTAGGCGATTTGTCTTGTGATTTCATGGTGCTTTGCTGTAATAGGCACCTCTAGTAGTTGCATAGTTAACATAAAAGGAGTAGTTTCTTGTGAGCATATTTGATTTAGGTTTCTTTGCTGAATAGTAAAGATTAGCTGGATCTAAACTTCTTTGTGCTGCCAAATGAGAAGGAAATACCATTCACTCTGCTTGCTTTCTTTTTTACAATTGTATAACAGTTTTCAGAGTTATTCTCCTGAATCTGATTTGTTTGCTTTTCCCTCTTCTCACAAAGCCTGGTCGCAGAACTACCTGTAACCATTGGCAGATTCCTGTGGACCTACTTTACGTATCTGTCCGTTTCTCTGCACAGCAGAAAGCATTAAGGAAGAAGAGGTAAAACAAGAACAGCAGTAGCAAACCCAATGATAAAGGAAGACCTTTAAAAGCATTGCTGAAAATAACAAGAAGAAACGCTGAAGGTGTTAGATCCTAGGTGTGAGGTCTCTGATGGGCACATTGCAGTTTCTCTAGCTCAGTCGTCTGTCCTGTTTAAAGGTAACTTAAGGTATGAGGCTTAAAGTTAATTTATTTTCCTCCCAATATCTGTAAAATTAATTGCAGTGCAAGATCCATATTATTATCCATTCTTCTTCTTTGCTAGGAAATTGGTTTTGCACGTAAACTCAAATGGACAGATCAACAGTGTTTCAACAGTTTAAAAAATCGTGTCAGTATTAGGAAAAAAAGATTTAATATCTTCATGCTACCTTTCCATGCTACTGCTAGTGTGAGCAAAGCTCAGCGCACTTCAAGACCGAGTTCAGGAGTGAGCAGTGCGGTTAGCATCTGCTGTGAGGATGAACCCATTCTCAGACAGGATTGCAGATTTTGAAAGAATGGTGAGTAGTTTTGACTTTGTAACAAAGTACCTACACAGAATCAGTCTGCCTTCAGAGCTGGTTTGGGCAAGTGGTACATGTAACCCAAAGAGTAAGGCAACACTTTATATTACTGTTAAAGGTGCAAAACCTTTTGCCTGCCTAAATATATAGCAAGCAGTCAGTCGTAGTATTTACTTGGATATACCCCGAAACGTTCTGAAACAGTGGGCTGTGCTTATCCGAAATGATACAGAAGTGAGTTCTGAAAGCGTATGTAGCTGGCTGACTACTGAAAATCATGCTGGTCCAGCTGGCGAAGGTGTATGTTTCTCTATACTTGCACAAGAAAAGAGGGAGGTGCTAATGGGGGCATAATCACCAATCCCATAACATGCTCATGTTATTATCCAAATAAACTCATTTTAATTGCTATTTAATTGTCCACCAAGGAGGTGATCACAGCTCTACAGCATGCTGAGTAGTGTCACCCAGAAACATAAGTGCTCTGTGATGCTTGGACTACCCTGACTCCAGCAGAGAGTGTGTCCTTTACTGCCCGGTGTCAGAAGTTCATTTTTCTTTGGGTAGTTTTTCAGCCTTTCTAGTGATGATTGCCTCATCTGCATAAAGCAGTAGAACATAAAGAGGGGTGTGATACTGGGAAAACACATTGTTTAGGGCGTGTTCAGTAGGTTGGGACTGAGTGCCTTGTCTTCAGCAAAGATGTAATCATACTACCATCTCTGGAATGTGCAGAGACAAGACCTGACGAGTTCGGGTAGTTGCTCCTGTAGCCTCGCTCCTCTAGATACAGCAAAGAGAAGGTAGTGCAAGTCCAGTAGCTCTTGCCATAATAGGTCATGACACTTCCTGATATTTCAGCCTTTATCAAGAAAGAAAGTAATTTATCGTGTCAACTGTTCTAGTTACAGGGTTTTGAGTATTACATGGGAGCCTTTTGTCCTGATCTGATGGTTTTCTAGAAGTGTAACCTAAGCTAACGGAGCTCATCGGACTAAGAAAAGGAACTATAAAAGATTTTTCAGCAGATGTTCTCTTGCCCTGATGACTGCCAAGGGTTGTGGCACTGTAGAATGAATAAAACCAGGTTGCTGAGACAGGCAGGTTGGTATCTTTCTGATAAAGGACATTGCTGTACTGATTTAAAACTCACGCTGGTGCTGCTGTCTACCCCAACACCTGAAGCTTAAACAGCTCATGAAAAACTTCTTAAAATGAGAAAGCTGTCTATAAAACTCCTTTAACAAGAGTATAAGGTTGTAAATATGTTGGGTAATCGTAGGTGTGTTGCTAGTGTCCAAACTGAGCTCTGGTGCATGCAGCCTTTCATTTAACACTGAATTATTCATAAAGCAATGAGTTAAACTGCTGAAAGCAGACAGGAGTTTAGTCACTGTTTGTTTCAGTAAATTTTTTGAGGTGACTTCTGAAACGGCAGCTTTTGGTCCACTGAGTAATTACATTGATAGTATCCTAAATGCTTTATACATATCTATAATAAGTTAATCACGTTTTTAAGACTTAAAATTTTGTTTTGTACAGTGCCATCAGACTGCTTCTCTCTTCAAAGATAAGCGAGTTGTTGCAGCAAATTGCCTGGTTTATAGAGCAGGTTCTGCTTAGGCTATTTGTTCTCTGCTATTTTCTTATCCACAAAGTTACATTGTACCTCTCTTTTTATTTTCACATAAGGAGAACTTTCTCAGTAGGATGAAGTTTCAGATGCCGTTTACCTTACGGACTGGTATACTTCATGCATGTTGCTTAGAGTTCAGGAGATTCTTAGGGTAATAACTTCTTTGTTTAAGAGTAAAATAGTCATGTAATCTATTAATATAATCTCTTTCCTTTTTTAATTCATTAGTTACGTTGGTGCAATGTAAAAATTGGTCTTGCCATCCTATGTTTTATCAAAATGTTTGTTCTCTTTGGACAGGCAGATGTAATGGTAGGAATACATGACAACAGCAATGAAATGATTGATCAGTGTAATAAGCGGTGGCTGCAGCATTACTGTCTGTCTACTCATTGCTAAATGTTCTGTAGGCATGGCAGAGGTGACGAGTCTGCTTCCAGGAAGTTGTCCCATGGCAGTAATATTTGCTTCTTCATTTACTGTCTCATGCAGCATCATCTCCTTCTGTGCGGGATTTGTAATTCACAGTCAATAATGCAATAATAATTTGTTTCACATGACAATCAGAGGGCAGGAGACTTCCGTATAATACTGTTTCTGTGGTTTTGTTTTTGTTTTTTTTTAAATATAATGTTGGCTACTTGCTATTTAGTAAATAAATGTCCTTTCTACTTTCTTTCTTTCTAAATTTGCTAAGGCAAATTTTGGAAGCATTGAAGACCTTTAAACCTTGTCTCCCATGCTCAAGTCATCTCACTTCCATGCTTATAACACTTTTCTCCCATCATCTGTAAGTTTGCCTCTTGCCTTCTGACACTTCTCTAGAAACCTTTTCCTCTTAAGTTGTTGTCCTTCATATCATAACCTTCTTGTTTAAACATTTACATCAGTAGATACAGCTTTTGACACCTAACCAAGTAATGAAAAAGGAATGAACCATAAAGGAAGAAAAATAATAAACAAAAGCAAATTATCCACCATTTTGCTAATGTGAGCATTAACTTCTAGCTGTAAAGACAAATTACATGATTCTTAGAAGTCATGGAAACATCTGTAGCAGGAGTTATCAGCACCTTGACATCAGTCTGTAAGATCTTGGGGATTCATGTACTTCCCTTCCCCTCCTCCCGTTCTGCTGGCCAAATTGATCTCCATCGCTGTTACTGTTGCAACCTTTAAAAATATTTTAGGTGGATTGCTTTATTTTTGGATGCCTTTTGAAAGGCAGCCACGCTACAGAAACTGGTTCCAGATTTTCATTACAGCAACCTAGGACTGTCTTGGAAAAATGAAACTGTGTAGAACTCTTTTCATTTAATTCCTTTTCTCCCGAGTCCATTTGTGCAGTAAGTGGTGTTTGTATTCTTACTGCAGGGAGGGATTAGAGACCAAATAGTTTTTCTTACTTTTGAAAGGCTGAGTTCTTCCAGAGTACATAAGTGAGGGGAAATTTTTGCTTTGAACACTTCTAGTTTAAAGATTGACTATTGTAAGTTAATTTCATTCAGATCATAGACCTGGGAACTTGTTTGGCTAATTTTGGTATGTGTGGTTGCTTTGGGGTTTTTTGGGGGTTTTTTGTTTGTTTGGGTTTTTTTAAACCTTGCCTCCTGAGAGCAATGCATATTAATCTGGCTTTTGTAGCAATGTTTTCCAGACTTTGGGAGAAGCAAGTTGCTGGAGCCCACAGGTTTTCCTGTGAGCTGTTGGTATAGTCACCTAAAAACCAGTTCCAGGGGTTCGATAGTCTCCCTGCAGGCCGCTTACGGGCATGGTGTAGGGAGTCTGTGCTACAGACTTGTGAAGCAATGTATTTGCGTCTTTTTTTCCAGTTAAAGGCAGGTATTTTATCTTCATCTTCTTCACATTTTTCTAAGTTTTCTGTTTGCTTTCAAGAAGTGATATTCTTGCTTTAAGGATTTTCTGAATAAGTTTCATCAGTCTCTTCTTTGTACCACCACAGTTCGGTAACCACTTCAGAAAGCGCTGCAATTACTGCTTGCTTTAGGAATTTTTCAATTATGTATTTTGATATGCTCTCTAATAGTTACGATAGCAAAGGTCAGTTTGATGGTAAAAGAGATGATATTTAATACAGCACTTGAAATCACTGAATGTTTTTTTGTTATAGTTTCTAGCAATGGTGAATATTTTTTTTAAATTGTGTGTAATTATCCATGTGAGAGTGACACTCGGAATTTCAGTTTACACTGAAGTAGTAAACTTCTAGAGGCTTATTTGACATATTTAAAATACTGATGTACTCTTAAAAAGAGGTTATGGTATGGTCACTGATTGGAGAGGAGTTTATATTTAAAAAAAAAAAAGGGGGGCCCTTCAAAACCTTTTATGAAGGCTTTGATTCTGGAATGTCCAAGTAGTGCAGCAGCAGAGGAGAAAGTTGTGTGCTCTCAGCTTCCCCTCTCCGAAGGCAGAACCCTGCGTATGAAGTTTGGCTTGTCAAATTTTTCAAGCCGCTGCCAGCAGAGAGTGACTGACTGACTTCTCCTTGGCTGCTGATGCACCCTTAGTGCGGCTCCCGCCTGGTTTCTGGGGTAGCAGTGGCGGTTCTGCGTGGAGTCTCTGCAAGCCGCCTGTACTGACGTGTGAAAGTCCTCAGTACTGGTGATTTCCATCTCGAGGCAGTTGTATGTGATAGTTGTACTCAAGTTTTTTCTTATCGCTATTACTCCTCCGTTGTGGTCTCTTTAACCTCAAAAGGAAACAGAAATGTTTCGTAACCTGCTAGAGAGATGCTTCAGTTTCTCCTCTGTGGCTGCCTGATCCTAAGCTAATGACAAACACTGTAGATAATCTTTCAAAATGTGGTATGAGTCATGACTGAAACCTATGAAGTTAGTAGCCCACTATCATCATTGTTAAAATAGTAGCAGTATTCTGCCATAATTTAATTGCTGGATAGTGGAGTCATTCTGTAGCTTTTGTCCACATGTGACTTGCCAGCACGTGTTTGCTGCTGCACAGCGTATCCTGCATCTTGGAAAGAGATGCCATTCTGCAGTACTCTTGTCTTATAACGGGACTTAACAGGCCAAGCGCCATATGATCTTGACAAAATCTTTTCTGTGTAGACAGCAAATATAGCAAACTTTGAGATTCCTTCCCTGTAGATTTGAATTACTGTGAACAGTAGAACAACAGAGCAGTGTATCTTTCAGTGACATTGAGTTCATCATATTAAACCAGCTGAATTCATCTGAACAGCTTTTTTTTGGGTAGTCTTTTTCAATCATTGGTGCTATTTTTGTTCTGATTACTTAAGAGTGAGAATATTTGAGTATGATAATGTTGAGGTCATAGTCCAGAACAAGGAGATTTTTTATTTAAAAAAAAATACTAAGATCAAGCATCCCACAGCAAGATTGTAGTTTCAGAGTATTTAATCTTTTTTTTTTCCTTTTTCCCCTTTCCCTCAGCATCAATTGCAATAACCATTTTGCTCTCAGGCTTTCATATCAATACTTCATTGACAGACTTAGTTAATGGGCGATGAGAAGTGTGCACCTGCAGAGTCATTTAGATATGAACCAGTAATTTGTCTGCGTAAGGGGACTGACACCTCTTACTAACTTCCCAAACTATATTGCCATGCTCCAGCTTCTTTCTGGTTGCATACATCAATTTTTAGACTTGACTTCATCTCAGCATTCATGATATTTTAGTAAATAAGTGAGAGCTCTTGTTTTACTCAAACTCACTAATAGTATCTGAAATACCTCTTGGAAGGTGACTTAATCTCCAGACTGCAGAGACCCCCTTTAAACACTTCAAGCAGTATCGTTTGTTTGTAATGCAGTGGCATGGGTAGATAGAAACCTTAAACGTTAAATATTTCAGAAGACATTGTCATCACTATTCTTCATGTTGCCTTGTATTCCATTTTGTAATGAAAAGAATATCTACAAAGTTGTACGTGTTACATTTTGGGGAGGTAGAAAACAACTTAAATGCTCTTCACCAGACACTCTTGACAGTGTCTAAAATTCCAGTATTGAAAGCTATTTTTATTTACTATTTTGCAGTACTGTATTTAAGAGTTAAAAACATTCCTCATACATAAGGTCACTTCGTGCTTTGTTGTAATGCTTTCTTAATTTATGTGGTTTATGTCAACTTTTGGTTGATTAATAGGCTGCGTCTTTAATTTATTCCAGGGCTACGATTAAAACTGGGCATTCTGGTCTAGAAACTGTCAGATGACGTGGCTGGGGTGATGTGGACACACTGGTTTCAGCTGCGTTAAAGACAGCAGTGCATTAAGTGGTATGTTTGGTAGGAAGGTTTTCCTGGCCAGTGTGGGCAGGTATTTTTCTTTTTTCTTAATCCTGTATTGTATAATTTGAATAACTCTTTGGCACTGTTCTGCTTGAGGCGAAGGAAAACATGTTTCTTAATTAAATCTTGGAGTGATTTGACAGTTCTTTCCTATGAGCTCTTAAGGACAACAGAGGAAAACATAAATTACTGGTTCTTAATGCTATAGCTGAAAATAAATGTTGCCATACTGCTAGCTAGTAAATCTGTTGAACAACAACTGTATTTTGTTTGTGCAAAGTATTAACTGTAATAGTTGAATTTTATTAGAAGTTAAATTTTTCCTTTATTCACAGAAGCCAAAAACATTCACTAGTGTTATCGGGGTCTGTATCTGAAAGCTGTGTTACAAAATGTGTGTCAATATATGTCAGGAAAAGCAGCAGTGGCGTACATCAGGATTCACTTTATCTTAACCCTAAAGAGTACCTCTCAGAAGCTGCCTCTGTTTATCTTTTGAGTTGATTGCTTTTGCTATGATCTCTTCTGCATTTATCTTCCTCCTCCCTGCTAACCATTCATTCTTTTGAGTAATGTAGAGCAGTATCTCATAGAAAGCTCTTTATTTTCTAAGTTAAGGACAGTTCTTTCCCCATAAAATATGATATCAACATGTAAATCCTCTGTTAAAAGAATATTTTGGATGAGCTTTTGGTGAAGAATTGACTGTTCCTCAGGTGTTTGCTTCAGTTTGTATCTAGATACTAAGTTGCCTTGATGATACCTTAAAAAAAAAATAAAAAAATCCTAGCATTAATTTAGTGTAAGCAATTGTTGCATTGCTGTAGGCATGCTGCATGCTTTCAGAGAGGAGAGAAGTGACCCAGAGGACAACTTCCTTGTTAGACTCTTGCCATGCTGTTGCTAAAAGAATAAAAAGAAGAAAAGACACACACAAAAAAAAGGGACAAAAAGAAAGAGACAAGCTGTGGAAATAAACTTAGGGATCTTTCCTTCTTGCTCTTTGTTTTATCCGTTTTCCTGTTCTTGAGTTGCAGCAGTTTAAACTTGTGCTACAGATCCCCTATCCCCCCCAATTTTGTTGTAATTAAGTCCTGTTGATTTCAACTTGCTGTTCTAAGCTGCCAGTGGGGGCCCCTGTGGCTGTATCGCCCAGGAGCCAACCTGCTGCAAACCTTTCTCTGACGAAATCAAAACTTTAAGTCGTACTTGATTCTGTTTTTGTACTAATAAAGAGAAAAGAGAACGGTGCGCACTTCGTTGTGGGTGCTGCACACTGTGTGTTTCAGCATGCGCATTTCCCTCATGCCTCCCTGAGGTTTGCTGCATCCTAGCTAGCTTCCAAAAGCCATGTTGGAGTGTTGAGTTTATAACCTTTTGTAGTTTTGTAATCCAGAAGTCAGTCTCTAACCTGGTCTGTGTCCATGAGGTCCATGTCTCCATGTCCAGTGCTTATCAGTTCTATGGATTTCCTGGAAGAGTAAATATAGAATAGGAATGCCAGGTGTGAAGGTATCATTTCTTGTGTACTGTGAACTGGAATAAGGCTGCAAAAGTGTGTTTCACACACGTCGGCACGGCTGTGAGGAGAGGGAGGGCTGCGAAGCCACTGGTGACTGATGCTACTTCACCCTGGGCGCAGTTACAAGAGCGGTGGCTTTGGTCCCCTGCCTTTTGAAAGACTCCAGCGATTGCCATGCAGGGATTGATTGCCATGCAGGGATTGATTGCCATGCAGGGATTGATTGCCATGCAGGTATTGCCATGGCTTGGCCTACTTTTTGTCGCGTGTGTTTTGTCCGGTAGAAACTCAGCTGCGTTCAGATAGGAGGGGAGTGTCTGGGCTCCTCGTTTCCGCTGTTCCCAGCCGGTGTTGCCCTCAGCCGGAACCCCCTCTCCTCGCCCCCTGCCCCCCCGCCTGCAGGACCCCGGACACGGGTGGGGGGGCGCGGCTCGGCCCCGGCGCGGGCGGCTCTGTCCAGGGTGCTGACGGGCGGGCCCGGTGCTCCCCGGCCTCCTCACACCCGTAGCATCCCCCGTGCTTTGAGGTGTGAAACTGTTCCGTAATCACTGGTTGTGGTGTAGCCGAATATACACGTTAATATCAGCACTTGGTATATCAAAGAGAAACTTACCAGAGAGGTTAAAGAGTGTCTTTTAAGTAGTGCTTGTCCTTGAGGTGGTTGCAAGGGGTTATAGGTTTTACAGTTTGATGATAAACCCCAGTTTATTCAAGTGTGTATCGGCTTCCCTGTAATTGCAATGAAACGATCCATCAGCTTTTGGTGCGCAAGCAATGGCAGGAGGTGTTGCTCAGTTGTTGGATAAATCAGGAAGATGCTCGTTCAGTCAAAGCAATGCATCTTTAAAATAGTGGAGTTTTAATTCATGGTGTTGTTTCATATCTATTGTTTTAGTGATGTTTACGTTACTGTACCGAATCATAATGGCTAGAAACTGGAAAATGTTACCTCTAAAATGTTTCTGAAATGGGAAAGGAAATTCCAATTTTTCCCAAGTAAGATTTAAAAGCTTATTGTTATATTTGATTAAAAGTTTAAGTTGTGTTTTTTGGGTTTTTTTAAAACCCAGTAGCACCAAAGAAGTCTTAAAGTAAATTGTTAATTTAGAAAGTCTTCTATTAGAAACTTTTATGTGTATAAAAATGTCGAACGCCAGAAAAAGCCATTTAAAAGTTAATTTTTATTTAACGAGGCTTGGTTATGGATGCTGAGTGTAAGGTCGTTTGGAAACTCAAGAATGGATTTATGTTATTCATATTTGCATTCTGCATTAATGTGGATATCTTGCTTAATCCATAGGTATTCATCTATTTGAGGAGTTTTACAGCGAGATACATACCAGTGCAATTGTGCTATAACTTTAGTATATACTGTTTTGCAGGAAACAAGTGTGCCTTTTGTATCTTGAAATATTTGTCTCTCATAAGCACTACTCGGGAGAAAAATGTTAATATAGCTGGTTAATTTTTTTTTTCCTATGTTAGCTGGAGATACAGATGATCCTCCAAGAATTACTCAAAATCCTGTCATTAATGGGAATGTAGCAATGGCTGATGGGCATAACAACACTGAGGAAGACATGGAGGATGGTAAGTACATATTTGATAAAATCATGTGTTTTGGCTTCTTTATGATTTTTGACTACAAAATAGCCCATGTCTTAACTGTGTCCTTCGAACTGCAGCTCATTAAAAAATGAGATCCTCTGTAGTTGTGACTGCTGGTTTTCTGTATAGGCATCCTTTTAAAATAGCTATACAATAGGATTAGGCATCTGAGGGCTTGGGATTTTTCTCTCTTACTCTTTCTGTGTTCTCATTTAAAAAATGCTGAAAGTGATACTGCCCATTATTAGATTTTGTAATACGTCCCTTTAAATGTACTGCAGCTGGTACTTTGCTGAATAATTTTGTCAGTTATGCAGTTCCTGCAGGACATTTGGAATCCTTATCTGTCCTGCTCTTGTCAGGTGGCAGCTGTGATCAGTTTCTATCTTTGTATGATAACAGTAGTAGTAGTAGTCAGTGGTAACTGTTCTGTTGAGGAACATTCTTCCTCCCAACTCTGCCCTTTTACTCGTAAATGTAAAGGAAGAAGAATGTATTGATGCCCTGTTAATAAAAGAAGACAGTGATTGTGTTTTTGAAATGTTTTTGTTGGTCTGTTAAATAAAAATACAAGTGTACATATTTTTCTGTTACAGAAGATCAAATAATTTTTAAGTAGATGTGTCTGGGCTTATTTAAAGAAAGATAATGAGCATGTAATTCACTTAAGTCTGTTACTATATTTAGTGAAGAAAATGTACAATGATATTTATTTTCTTAGGAGAGAATGGGGGGGGGGCAGGGAGGGACTGCCCTTACTTTAAAGAACTAAATGAAATTGAATTGGGAGAAGGGAGACAAAATATTTGGGATTTGTTCCTCTCTGGTTCCTTATTTCATGCTGTTCTGTGAGAGTACATTCAGGACTAGGCTTAAACTTTAGATTTGTGCAAAATGGTGAGTGATTTTTATTTGAGAAAAGTCAGAGTTTGAGGTTAAAAGTGAAGAAAGTGCTTACTTTCATGTATTCAAGAAACAAGACAGTAGTTGAAATACTGATAGAAAATAATAATGTTTCCTGAAGAGAATATGGTTATGTATATATGGTTTAAATTCAGGACAAAAGCATCTCATGGTTGATTTGCCTCTATATCATTGGCAAAGGTAAAGTTTCCCATGATCAGTTTCTCACAATAAAGTAAAAATGAGATCTACTTAATGTATGAATTTTTTTGTCTGATCTCATTCGGGGGCCTTTGATTTCTTCCTCAGAGTAACTAGCTAAGACTGAAATAGTGAATTCTGCTTTTATCAAAATTGGATGACCTGTTATAAAAGGTGATATGTGCCTTTGTCAGGCCACGGTATTTGGAGGTTGGCAAGAAAAGATCATGTGAGTTCACACTGACTAGCAAGGACAGCTCTGTTGAACTTCTGTTCTCAGTAACAATGCTTATAGGTAGAAAGTCTGATGCTGTTTGCAATCGGTAGAGCCAGTAGATAACACGTTGGTCAATTAGTACAAAAATTTGTCCGGAAGTTGCTTTGTATATGCTTGCACAAATTAAACAAAAAGGACTTCAGCTGCAGAAGAAGCTCATGAAACCCAGGCCATATCAAAAATGGCAAGTAATCACATACACACTTTGTCATTCAGAATAGCTTTGACTTTTTAACCAAAAGCTGCTGTAAATAAAACAGTTTCTGTCATTTGCCAGAATGACAGAATTGCCAACTACTCTTAGAACTGGATATGAAGGTGTTGCAGTGGGGAGAAGTAGTATGTGAAGGTATTTGGCAAAAGGCTTGTGAAAGCTTCTGTGTTTATGGGGATACTCATGTCTTTGTGGATGTTCGGTTTTGTCAGGAGCTTTGGTCCACTGTGCTGTGGGACGTCTTTCAGGGTTAAATTCTGATTATTAAGCAATATTCTAATAGTCCCTCATTATCATCTTTGAATAAGGAGTGTCTGGATACATCTCGGTGCTATGATAGCTCTGCATTGACCCAGATAGAAAATAGTGTTATTGCAAAATGTTCTAATTGCAGAAGCATTCCTGAAGACTTGCATCATGTAAGTGGCTGATGCCTCTTTTCCAGGTCTTGTAAATCAGATTAGTTGCTTGCTGTTGCATTATTTACACATCAGGGCAATTGCCCTCTTGCTATTTGTTCTGTTGCTATCCTGGTTTGCAGCATGATGTATGTGTATGATGGACAGCTTGGAGATGCACAAGATAGGAAAAAATGGAGGGAGACAGTAGCCTCTTTGGTAAACGTGCTCTGGTTTTCACTGCAGTTATTCATAGCAAGTGGGACCAATCTGAGCTGATAAAGAATGCATGAAGAGAATTTAGATACCTCTTTAGTGAAAATCTTAATGAGTTTAATGGTTCCTGCGAAAGAGGTGGAGAGTAGGATAAAAGGTTGATGCCTCCAGCTGGATCATAGAAACCAGCTTTCTGTTGAATTTCTGAGTTCAAGAAACTTCTGAGGTGATTTTGTTCTTCCTGCTTAGCACAAAAAGAAATGACTGATAAGACTGGAAAAAGGGCAGCTCTCCTCCCCTTTGCTAGACAACTAACCACAGGCACTGTGAGGGACACGTAACGGGGGCAGCAGTGGACCACAAGGACTCTCCAATAAGGCTGTGCTCTCCCAGGCGGTTTGACTAAAACCTGGTGTTGCTAGGTGTGATGTCTTAGCAATTAGAAAGAACCAGCTGAAGGAAGGTGCTACGCTTCGTGCGGAGAATGACTCGATGAAACAAGCTTTGTGAGCTGGAATAGCAGCTTATGTGAATAAAATAAAAAATAATAAGAACAAGATTCTGATCAAATTTCGTTTGCAAGGGCATCGGTATTCGAAACAGCACATAGAATAAATTCCCTTAGAAGTTAAAGTTCAAACAGAAGGTCCCTAGCTAAACATAAACTCACAGCTTTGCAGTTACCTCCTGAAGTCTCATTTCTGTGAAGAATTGCAAGGCTGGGAGGCTTTCAGAAGCATCAGTCTTAGCCATATGCTAGTATTGCCTGCTGTATTTGGATCATTATTAAAATATTCATAGAATATTCAGCCAGTTTCTCTATTAATAATTCAGGTTCAGAATATTTCACTAACCTCAGTGTACTTTAGAGGCAGCAGCATTTACTAAGAGAATAAAGAAATCTGCTTTTCTCAAAGGTATAAACACTTCAATATGTATTTCAGTCTTAAAACGGATTGTGTTCTGTATTTGGATCTCTGGTTTGAAGGATCTTTGTCGTATCAAGGTGCTAAATGTGACATTCATCTCATCAGTGAAAAAATCTTTTCCCCATAGCAAATATAATCCGTTGCATGTAAATTCAGCAAGCGTTGTCTTTTGAACTGGTCTTTTTAACTTGTGTTCAGGATCAGGTGTTATATTTGTAGTTCAGGGATTTATAGTCTCACTTGCCAGTCACTACAAGATTATCCTGCTGCCAATTGTGGTCTTTTATTGGAAACTGGCTGATACATTTGTGATGGTGAAAAAAAGGCTTTATTTATTTATGTGCTCAGAATATTCATCACGCTTACTATTTAAACTTCATTTTTAAATATGATTCATGTTTTAGTCGATTACACTTGCTAAACATACAGGCTTTCTGGAAGGAAAGAAAGGTTTTTATTCTGGGGGGTTGTGTTTTGTATTTTTAAAGAAACTTCTATTTTAGGGTTGACCTTTGTTGTGAAGCTGCGTTTTTGTGGAGCAGTTACTAGTGATTGCACAAATATTTTGCTGAGAAGAGCACCCTTCCCCGGTGAGCTCTCAGGCACAGGCTTTCCTGAAAAGAAATCAAGAAATACAGGCAAACTTTCTCTGAAGCATCTGCAGATGCTGCGTGGGCCGCCTTTTTTAGCTGACGCCGTGGCAGCGCTGCTGCATCCTCGTCCTGAAGGGCTCTGGAAGCTGCATCAAAGCAGGCAGGAAGCAAACTTGGTGGGCTCATTTTTTTGGAAGCTTAGGCTAAGCCTAGAAGTACTCATCTTGATCGTGAACAGGGAGGCGTTCTCGAGCTGGTTTGAGGTACACGCAGTGCCAGGCCGATGTCTACATTGCTAACTGCGTTAGGGGGTGGTTTTGATGCTGCCTGTGCAGCGAGTGTGAGAGCGTACGGCTCCTCTGCTGCAGCCTCTCTGGCTCTTGCTTATAGGAGACCAGCTCTCTACTGTCAGCGGGCAGTGAGCAGGTAAAACGGGCAGGGAACAGTTGTTAAGTGGGTGGTAGACTGATGGTTAGCTACACTTACACCTAGGGAAAAAGAGGAGAAAATAATCCTTTGAACTGTTCCGTTACCGAGAGAGCTGGTAGCACAGAGTAAGGCGAAGGTCACTGCAGGTGTGAAGGAGGGAGGAAGCTGGTTCTGCGGTAAGTACTCTTACTTTTGAGAGAGCATTGGGAATGCCTAGGACTGTCAGGCCATACAAGATGTACTGTGTTGCCAAGATCAAGATCAGAATTAGGACAGCTGCTTGAAAAGAAAATCATTTTGCAGGGGAGAAGAATGAAATCTGGCAGTTGTGGACAAAGTTTATTAATTTTCTGTATTCTGTAAGTGCATAATCTTTACATTGTTGCATATTGTAATCAAGAGTATTGGTTTTTAAGTAAGGTGGCAACCAGGACTCACCTGTTCTTTAAAAACAAATCGTTCAGCACTGTCTCTGGTGCCATGCAAAGCTTTCTGAATGAACGATGGCTTTGTGTGTCCAGACATAATACATTAGTTGCATACTGTGTGCCTTGTCAGATAACTTCATGATCGGATTTCTGGCTTGCTGTGTTTGTACCTCAGTGCTTTTGGTTTTGGGTGCAGCTGTGACAGATGTACTTCAGTTCTGCTTCACCCGCGGGCTGCTCTGACCTCCTTACTCCTGGCAGCAAAGCTTTCCCTGTTACACAGGTGATATGTTGGAACCACAGGAAAGGAGGGAATGACTTGTGCATACTTTTCATCCCTGGCCTGTGAAATTGCTGGGATAAGTTGTAGGTTTTTCCTCTCTGTGTGTGCAGTATGAGGCATGTCACAATAAAGAGAGCCCAGTCCTTGTGCCTTCCCAAAGCTGCCGCAGTCTCAAGCACCCTCTGATAGTTGTGTACAACAGAAGCAGAACAGATTGTGGTATATGAAGAACTGCGGGTGTAGGAAGAAGGCAAAATTAGTTTATTGTGTGTGTGTCAAAATAAGCTATTGAAAAAAAAACAGTCTTACTTAACTTTGGTTTAGACCACTAAAAATCTCTAAAATTGTCATGTACCACAAAGAATAAAGGACCCTACTCTTGATCTATTCTTCATCAAACTGGTATGAGATTTTAAAAAATGCCCAGCAACCAACCATGAGGTTCATCTGTTTTGAAGAGATGCAGAAAACAACTAAATGGTGACTCGGTCAATAGGGCAGTTGAACAGATTGTGGAAATCCTTTGCTCGTCGTGGTTCATGCAAGCAGCTAACTTAAACTGGGCTCTGAAGATGCTACACAACAAGAAGAGTTAGAGTGGCGTAAAGCATTCGACGACTCTGTCTTGCTGTACCCACTGCTTTACAAGAAACATCAGTCATAGCAAAGTGTAGTGCTAAAGAGTTATTAAAGAAAATAGTGGACAAAAGGAATGTGTCTTTCGGTGCTTTGTTTTTCTGAATGGTGTTTTTCGAAATTAAAAATTGTCATTGTTGTTTCCAATATCCCACTACATAAAACATGCTCACATTGCGTGTTTTTTGAAAATGACATTTTGGAGTGAAGAATATCAGTTTTCAAATAATTGTGTGTGTGTGTGTTACAGATACAAGTTGGCGATCAGAAGCAACATTTCAGTTTACAGTCGAACGCTTCAACAGGTTGAGCGAGTCAGTTCTCAGTCCTCCCTGCTTTGTGCGGAATTTGCCATGGAAGATCATGGTTATGCCACGACTCTACCCGGACAGACCACACCAAAAAAGTGTAGGATTCTTCCTTCAATGCAACGCTGAATCTGATTCCACGTAAGACACTTTCAATTATTGTACAAGTCCTTATTTGAGACTAGTTAATCTGTATTGCAAAAAATAAACACGGCTAAAAAAAACTAGTTTACCTAGTGAACTTACAGTTCGCTCTGAATAAGTTAATCTTTTCCATAATTTTTGCAATCTAAAAGGTGAGTGCTCAGTGCAGGACATAAAGAAGGAAGATGTAGGTGTATTAACTAGTCACAGGAGAAGTGGTTCAGACACAAGTAGTCACAGAAAAAGGGTAATGTGGTCTTCAACAGTATCAACCAAGGTGAAGGTGGTGGAGCTAAGTGAGCAGTAATGTCACTGCATGAGGCAGTGACAAGACCTTGTCTGAACCAATATTCAGTCTGACTGTCTTGCACAAGTGGGATGAATTTGAACAGGAATGGTCATAAAGAAGTGCTGCTGAGAAAATCAGAGTATTATGGAGTTTATCCTGTGGGAGGGAGGGTAGAACTGCCTTCTCCATTCCTTAGCCAAAGGCTGTGTTATCACACTCTGTCTGGATGCACCAAAACTCCTTGGAGTTGGCCATCTGCACTGAAATAGCTCACCTGAGAGAGCAGTTAGCTTCTTTAAACCATTACCTGCCCACAGTACGTGCCTAACAACAATGTTGCCCTAAGAAAGCCTCCATTCCAGCTTCACATTCATAACGTGGCTTCAGAAAGCCCCAGGGATTCATGCCCTCAACAACAATTAGCCAAATCTTAACATCTAATACAGAAAAGAAAAAAAAAATCCTATACAGGAAAGCAATATACCAAAAATCCCCAACAACAACAAAAATATTTTAGTGACTATAAAAAGCCTGGTTTTGAATGAGCTTCACATGTTTTTTCTGTATTTATAGGTCATGGTCTTGTCATGCACAAGCAGTTCTCAAGATAATAAACTACAAGGATGATGAAAAATCATTCAGTCGTCGTATTAGTCACTTGTTCTTTCATAAGGAAAATGACTGGGGCTTCTCCAACTTCATGGCCTGGAGTGTAAGTAATTGGAGTGTATTAATCTATTACTAGATAGGAGCAGTTTTGAACTTGCACTCCTGAATACTGAGTTAATATCTATAGAAAAGTGTTTGGTTTCTTTTCTCAAGCCGATATTTTTTTCTGTCGTTGAAGATTCTTTTTCAATTTGTTACAAATTCCTGTTTAGATTGCTTTTGCCTATGTTGTGATTTGAATATTCCCTCATTATTTTCTGCATATCTGAGTGCTTGGGTTTTTTTTCACTATGTGATAGTCAATGTTATTCTGAAGCAACGAGTATTTTTTTTTTTTGCATATCCCTGTGTTCTTTGTGTATGTGTACACATACTTAATGCCCTAATAATACTACTAAGGCTTATCTTGAATTAAGACAGCTTTTAAAGCATTTTCAAAGGCTGAGCCCTTAATTTTTCATCTGGCTGAAATATTGTCCAGAAGAAGCCACCACCACGTTGATTACCACCTCTTGTTATCCACAGAAAATTGGAATAGTACTGCAAAATCTTAAAAGCCATGAGCACATTTCCTGTATTAAAAAAGAATTAAAGTGCATTAAGGAGAAAAACAGCTTTATTGGTGTCATTCAATTTTTCTTCTTTGGTTTATTATTACTGATAGCTCAGTCTTGGAAATAAGGTGACATCTAACTAGATACGGTCACGTTGTGAGATTCAGTTTTCATGTTTGTTTATTGTTCCTGTTTTACAGGAAGTTACTGATCCTGAGAAAGGCTTTATAGAAGAGGACAAAGTTACTTTTGAAGTCTATGTTCAAGCAGATGCTCCGCATGGAGTAGCGTAAGTATATTTGTTTAAAATTGTTAATTTTGATATTTTTATGTTGCTTGAGATTGTTCAAGTATTTTGTGTTATTAATATTTGTAGCTGTCATTAGAGATTCTCACTTTGCCACCTTTAGCTGATGAATCCTCAAATGGCAATGTTTTTCAGTAGTCACATAGAAATTTTTGTATAGGTTACATCTCCATTTGCATTAGTCAGCATAATGCTGTGGAACTTTAAGTTATTCTGTGTGAGTTGATTTGTGATTTAACACCTCTGCAAATCTAGCCTCAATATTTCTGATCTTACAGCTGATAAGGGTTTCAGACAGAGTCGGGTGGCTCTGCTCACTCCCCTTGCTTTGCCTCAGCTGAGTCATTCTACGTCATGTCACTTCTAAGCAAATTGGTTGTACTGAAATGCACACTTGGCTGTAAAGTACAGTTCTGGATTCCAGTACACTTTCATAGTAAATAATTTTTCTGCCATATAGCATGTCTTTAAAAAAAAACCCAAACTGACATAACCACACAGCATTTAATTGCAAAGGCTGTTGTTACTAGCAGGCAGTAGTGAAGTGTAGCCTCTTATTTGAACCTTAATAATGAAAAGTAGCTGATATCTACAAGCAGTACTACGTTATAATAAATCTTCCTTATTATAGTTAATAAAAAACTATCTTGTTTTTAACTACTAACTCTTTTGTAGGTGGGATTCAAAGAAGCACACAGGATATGTTGGCTTAAAGAACCAGGGAGCAACTTGTTACATGAACAGTTTGTTACAGACTTTATTTTTCACAAATCAACTACGAAAGGTAATTAATATGTGAAAGAAACTGAGATTGCTAATTGAAATATCCAGTATGTTATGCTTATAAATGCTTCAAAACAGAGCTGTCGGTCCTCTTGTCCTCTTAGAGAAGTTATGACTTACATGGTGATGCACGTCAAGTGCAGGAAGCTGCCTTTTGTAGTTTGTTGAATGTCAGCTCTTGTTTTTTCTGAAAGCACACAGAGTACCTGTTGAAGATCTGAGCCTAAGGGGTGTTTCTTAGACTGTTATGTGTTAATGTTGCTATGAGTTGTTGGAATTAGAAAGAAGATGACTATACATCTTGCAGATGAGAGAAAGAAGTAACTTTCCTTTTTTGAAATAGTTAAAAAGTCAATTATGACTTCTCAGCCCATAAACAGTGCATGAAAATAAGCATAGATGGCCTTTGTAGTTGATTTGTTTTATCTTTTAATTTATATTATGTGTTGTTATGGTTAGTATCTTTGTAGCGATGGAAAGCATTATAATTTCAGTAGTTCAAAGGACTTAATTTTATATTTGCTTCATTCATACATTTTTTATTTATTGTAGATGTTATTTCTTTGCTGGAAGGAAGAACTGCTTTAAATACTAGCTTAGTAAATCTCTCATCCAAACCCAGGGTGAAATACACTAGATAACGCCTTGTTTTAGAGCAGTGCAGTAGCCATGATGGCATAAAAACAGAAGTGTTGAGTTGACATTGGAGCTGGCTATCTGGAAAAGGGAAAAAACGTAACTTAGCACCATTTAGTTTATTGGAGTGTCCTAGTGAGCCCAATTCATCCTTCTGCGCATTCCTGTGCTTATTGTGTATTTCCTAGTGAAAATGGACTGTTCTGACTTCTTCTTTTTCTTGTGTGTATTACTTGTTACATTTCCATTAAGCTTTCTTATCTCAAAACATTTCCCTTTTTAGTGTACCTACTTTCTTTTCCGCTGTTGATTTTCCACCATCTTACCATTATTTATATCACTGTGGCCTGCAAGTGTCCCAGTTGGGGTTTCTTTTTTGTCTTTTGCAATGTGCTGCTTACTCTGAAGCACTGCGAAAAATAGCATATCAGACTCCATAGAGTGTAACTGAGATCTTACCAGTGCCACGTACAAGAAATAAATTCTTGTTTTACACGATGTACCTGTTTGGTTTTTTGCAAGAGGTGTAATTTACTCATTCAGTTATCATTCATTATAATGCCTGTTCTTTTGGCTCAGCACTCATAATGTTTGTGCGTTTTATTTTTTTGTCCAACTTCTTGTTGCTCTTGAAAAAAAAAAAGTGTTTTTACAATAACTACACCTAATCCAATTGAGTAGTTCCTTTCAAGACTGTCTTGTAGTCAGGAAATCAATATGTACCATGAAGTAATCTTGTTCTGTGGAGAGGAAATTCTTTCTGTGATACGGATTTTTTTTTTCAGCTGAACTAATCTTTTCAGGCATTCCCTTGCACTTCTCCCCCAGCCCCCAGATAAATATCAGCTTTTAGGGAGTGTTGGTATCTGGGTAGTGAGCATATGAGAAAGCTGGATTTACTAGCTGGTAACTGCAGCTTCCTTTATGGAAATATTATGGGATATCGGCTGAAATGCTCAATCTCTGCTTATTCTTCAGGTTTTCAGAGCCCCTATAAACAGAACAGACTACAGCAGTGGTTCTAAACAGTTTTAATACTCACTTGCCATTATTACAGATAAGGAAGAATCAGTAGTTGTCCTATCTGAAAAAATGATTTTCTACAACATTATTGTTTTCACTTTGAGCAAACTTGTTTCTCTTAAAACCGAGTTAAATAAAATGTGTAGTATCCTCAGTTTGCTTATCACCAGTTCCATTATTTCTGTTAATCTACCTTACTTAAGAAGAAATAATGATTTCTATTGCTGTTATTTAGAGCTTTGTTAACAGAGAAGTTGCTGTCCGGAGCAGAGCTGGGAAAGCAATGAGCAATAGTGAAGGCAAGCAGGTACCAGAGTCTGGTGAGGTGCGGGGGAGGATTGACAGAGAAATCCTTTCTTCTTTGCTCAGCTTCCAGTCAACAGATGGGAGGTTCTTGAGTATTTGAAATGAGACCTCCTTTCATGAGCAACCAGGTGGCTTCAGTGGTAGGGAATAAAGCAAAGGAACTTTCTCTTCAGAGTGTATCTTATTTGTATGTCTGTGCTATAAATGCATGCTTAAATATAGTCCACCCAGGCAAGGGATGGTGAGAACTTCCCAGGTACCTCCAGGTTTGATCCTGGACCACATCGCGTGAGTCTGTCCTGTGTCTGTTGCCGGTGCCTCCAGACAGTCAGTACTTGAGGTTGCATCCAGTCTGGTTTAAAACTCTTTGCTGCTTGAAAAATTACCAGCAATAAACATTCCCAGAATGTTTATATAACTATGCTAAAAACATAAATACATTTCTCCCATTATCTAATACATTTTACCTTACACTGGAGTTTCATATACGGTATTTTCTTCCCTTCTTCAAGTAATTGTCTTGACTTTAAGGACTGTGTTCGAGCTCATCTGTAGCATTCTTTTACTATGTAAACACCTGAAATTTTTCTCATCTCTGTGTGTCTGTTGCCTATAGACATTGCCTATACGTGACCTTGTCATTCTTTTGTCTTTGTTTCCTGAGGGAACTTCTCAGGTGTTAAATTAGAGATTCTGCTTTTTTCAAATGGATCAAAATGCCGTACTCCTTCATCGAAACAAGCTGTGAGAAATGGGCCTTGATACTACTTATATATATGAACAGAAGGAAGAAACAAAGAAAGTCTGTGTGATAAGCGTTTAGTTTGTAGTAACACACTTAGAATTTCAGAAGAAATAAAACTGATGTTTTTATTCAATGGTAGCTGGAATGTAGCAATTATAAATAAATTGTAAATGATTATTTTAATATTACTTGAGCGATACAGGAAAGGAGTTAATTGTCCAGATGATATGAGGAAAACAAATAGGAACTAAACACAAAGGGTCTGATTTTGATTAATTATCAAGGTATTCTGAACTCCCATTTATACCTTTTGATGGAAGAGTCAACCACTAGGTTGACTTTTAGCCTGCTTTAGCCTCATCTTGGTTTATGAAGAATATTTAGCATTTTAATATTTATTTTCTGAAAATATGTCAGCACTGGCTGTGTTTGAATTTTTTCATTACTTGATTTTCATATCTTATTTATATTTGTTTAAATATAGCAAGCAACTTACTATGTATTTGGTTTTTTAAAAGGATTTCTTAGATGTCAGAAGCAATAAATAGTGGCTGATTGTGTACGCTTGGAAGGTTTGAGAATCAGTCATTCGACTATTTCCTGTTTCTACCTTCAGCCAGTGAAGACCAGCTCATAAAAGGGTTCATAAAGCCGGGGCAGGGAGAGGTTAAGTTAACTCTGCAAGATGCTGACTTGTTTTGTTGTTCATGTTTTAAAGCAAAAAAAATAACTATTGCTTGTAAAATCAAAGGTAAAATCTTAGCTACTCGTATTTGGAGTTTCCCAGATCAGCATGGTTAACTGCAATTCTGCATTTGGGTATTAATTGGTCCAGCTTTACAAGAGGATGTGTGGAGTCTTCAAGAGGTTGTGGGGTCTCCATTCCTGGAGATGCTCGGAACTCAACTGGGTAAGACCCGGAGCAACTGGACCCAGCTTTGAACTTGGCATCTCTATGAGCAGCACCAGAGTTCAGAACCTGCAGAGTTCAGAACTCCTACAGGCTAAATCACTATAAACTCTGAACTCTAAAGCAACTCATTAGAAAAGTTGCAACTACACGAGAAAATAGGGGTTTTCTTCCCCCCTCTTAATTTTTCCAGGATAGCCAGATAGTTAGCCTAATGGACTGGCAAAAAGAATGGCATGACGGATTATTGAGTTGCAATGGTTAAAAGTTGTTGCTGATGATGAAATTGAAGGTGCTATTTTCTTCAATTTATGAAATTAAAAAGCAATTTAAGCAAATTTTAGAATTAAAGCAGAGCAAAGGAAGACTTTTTTTGGTTGCCATTAGGGTGAGGTTGGGCTGTTGTTCTTTGAATTAGCCTAACAAAGTAAGAGGTTTGTTGGCTGTCCTTCAGCAAAAATTTGATGATAAATTTCATCTAATTTCTATTCATGTTTTCCCTTTTATGCATGTAAGTACTACTATTAATGAGGTAGCTCACAACTAAGTAGAAAAATAAAATTTGGAGACTACTGGTGTTCAGTCATAATTATGCTGCAGGTAATCTCTGTTTACTGTTAAATATTGGAATTTAAGAGATAAAGCCATGTGAATTTTACTGTTGCATAATTAACCAATGTTTTTCTGTCTGAATGTAAGGCACTTTCTTTATGAAACTGTTTGATATTTCAGTAAAATCATTTTTTGTTTTTCATCTTATTACTGTAGCTATTCTGCTGATAGTTTCTTACTGTGTTATTTTACTAGGTATTTTTGTTGCTATGCTTTTGAAAAATTTTGTGGATATTCAGAATTGGAATAGGAAGCTGGCCTGCCAACTTAACTTTTTTTTGGCCTTTTTTCTTTCTTCCTTTCTTCTCTATCATTCCTCTGTGTTCTTTTTGTCTCAGCTTTGTCTTAATCTAATGTCTGTCTCATCTAGTTCCCATCACCTCTGTGCTGCTTTCATGAAACAATGAATGTGTTTGCCCAACAATTCGGCTGCGTGCTGGCGGTACTGACCTTGCTGTGCATGTAAGGAGCTGCAGCGCAGGACAGGTTAGAGGTGCTGGACACCTCGGAAATTTAGGCTGATGCAGAAAGCAAGTGAGAATTTTGAGGATTACTGAGATGCAGTTCAGTGCTTCACTTGTGGAAATGTGTTATTCCTTGTTGTTTCACAGGCAAAAGTTCAGGTGGCAATTCTTCTGTTTCTTAACAGATTATTTTCTCATATAGTACTTAATATTGGAGTCTTTATTTTCTCCTTCCAGAGTTGTCTGTTTTCTTTTTAGGTTTGTGCTTTCTAAATGAGCATCTCCCTGTAAATGCCTTTGCTTTGCTGTTACTTTCCCTAGGTATATTGGTGTACGCTTTTTAAAAAGTAAATCTCACTTCAGTGCCTATTGAGTGCTCCTAATCCCTGTTTGGTCTATATGTGTGATTTCTTCATTGTCAATCCTTCTCAGGTCAGGGTAATCAGTGAATGAATTGTTAAGCTGTTTTTGCTGAACAACGATGACATTGAGTAGGAATGAAATGTATCAGGGAATCTCAGAGCTTCCTCTGCTGTCCTCCTCCTCCATGTGCACCATTTCTGTTTCCATTCGCTTGTTGCCCTTTATGATTTCACGTGGTTGTTTTTTGTTTTCTGGTTTTGTTCCCCACCGTAGGTGATGATATTCACAGATAGCCAAGCTATGGCACAAACCTGAAGTTATTTTCAAAAGCCTGTAGTATTGCTCAGTATCTCTGGTCCTACTGTGATCATTGTGTAGACGTACCAGGTGTGACGAGTTGTTTGAAGGTGTTGAATGCTTTAGTGCATTGACTTTTCTAGGGTGGAATAAGGGAACTAGTTAGAAAAAACTAGCCATGAATGGAATCTGATGTTCACATCTTTCTAACCACTGTGCTCCAAGGAGAGTCATTCCAGACAATGTTTTCACACTACAGTACGAAATTTCTTTCAGGCTTTTTTGGAGTGATGATTAAATGGAGTTATATGAAGGAAGTCACTGAAGATGAAAGAATGCATTAAACAATATGAGCAATAAACTTTTCCTTAGATACTAATTGAACTAAATGCTTTTTCAGGCTGTGTACATGATGCCCACAGAAGGAGATGATTCATCCAAAAGTGTTCCTTTAGCATTGCAAAGAGTATTTTATGAGCTGCAACATAGTGACAAACCAGTTGGAACTAAAAAGTTAACAAAATCTTTTGGGTAAGTTTCAGAAATTTGGACTATTTATTGGGCTATTACAGGCTTCATGAAGCTTTTCTTTAAAAATGTTTTATTTTAATCAGGCTATTTTTAGATAGGTGCAGAGAAGTGTTAATATAGCATTATGTTAATCACTAACTTTTCTTAGTTTACTTGGATAGGTTTTTATTTATAGTCAGTACTAAAGACAGATGATCCAAAAGTCCGATTTTTTCGGGGAGGGGAGCGGTACACAGTCAAACACAGCTGTTAGCAACAGGGTTATAATTTACGTGTTACCCGAAAACAGTGTGATACCTTCGACTTAAGTAAAATTCAGGACAAAATATGTTGTTGAAACACTGTAGTTCATGTATTGTTAATGTCTTTTTTTAAAATTTAAATCTGTTTTAAATTTAGAGAAATAGCAGTAATTTGCATTTCCATATTGTTAGTTCTGCACTGATGACTGCTGTAACATTTTCTTATGGCATATCAAAGATGCATGTATTTTTGTCTGTGCACGATTTAGAAGTATTTAATGCTGTATTCTGTTTCGTGATTTAAAGCTTAAGAGGAGTATCTGTTGCATGAAGTAAAGGTGTTGGAGTGCACACATACAGTAATTCTTTGCGTTTTCCTCAGTCTAGCACCCTCTTTTCCTCCATAAAACATCTACAAAAAGACTTACTTTTTATTTTCACTATTACCCAGTATCCAGTTCACAGCCTGGTATTTTTGACAATCTGGCCATGCTTCTTGTGAGATGGTGTTACAGGGTCTAATTTTAAATCTGCAGTACATACACTTACACAGTATAGCTTCATTGAGCGTGTTGATTTTTTTTTTTTAACTAGCTTGATGTTTTAATTGAGCGCAAGTTAGGACAGAAGATTAAGATCAGCATAGCCTTTACAGGCCTTCTGTTTGCATGTTGTGTAAGCATGGACTAGGATTTTATCAGAAACTGTTGTAAAAGATTGTATTTCGCATTACGTTGTCACACTGTATTTGTAGACTAGTCTTTTGTAGTAGTATTGACAAGCATTTTTTATTTAAAACATGGTTAGGAAGTTATGCGTAGCTGTCCTAGTGTCCACCCACATCTGCTCAAGCTTGTAGTGGTGCTACTCTTTGTAACCTGGCATCTTTGTAACATTTCCTTTTCACCTTTTTGGGGGAATTTTAAAATGAAATCGGTAACCTCAGTGTTGTGCGTTCATGTGGTCATACCCCCTTCCTACTCGCACATGGTATATTCAGTTTACCAGCACTCCTGCTGTCCTGGTACAGGGGAAAGATTTGCTGATATTGTAAATATTTCATCTTGAGTTAAGATCCCAACTGTGTCATCTTTAGCAGCATGACGAGGTCTTCCCTGAGGGTCTTGCAGGTGCTTAATTTTGTATCTGACAGCATGGTTTTAAAAATATGTTCATGCCTGCCTTCGTTCTCGGGAAGGAATTTTTGAGTGTGTTCGAAGATTTGGTCTTTTCCCCCCATTAAATCCGAGAGGGGTTCCTCACCTTGTGCGACCTGCCTGTATGCTGTGTGGAGCACAACTTCTCACTGGGTATTGTCAGTTTCTAACCAAGTTTGGCTTCTCTCAGTAGAAAGTGATGCCGTTGTCTGAAGGAGCCCTTTTTTATCCTAATATTAGTCTGTCACCTTTTCCTTTGATTTTGCCCTTTAAGCTGGCTAGTGTTAAAAGCCTAGGGAGTCGGGAGGTTATTTTCCGTTCTTAATTGTCCAACAGGTCACTTCGTTCAGCTTGGTTAAGTGTGGGTCCCCACGCGGTTGTTCTGGCACA
Organism: Rhinoptilus africanus; assembly: GCA_013400135.1. NCBI lineage: Eukaryota > Metazoa > Chordata > Aves > Charadriiformes > Glareolidae > Rhinoptilus > Rhinoptilus africanus. The sequence continues at coordinate 1,208,311 of VXBO01014960.1, read as the reverse complement.
CTTTGAGAGTGCCCCGGTGCTGTGTGACAGCGGCAGTGAGTCACTGAGAAGGGAGTGGGAGGGGAAGCTAAAGGTAGTATTGCTCCTGGTCACCCCTGTGCTTGTGGCTCCGAGGGCTGGGGTTGAACCTCATGCCGAAGCCAGAGCCTACAGTAAACATGGCTTATTTCATATGTTTGAGTGCGATGACTGTTGCAAAAAGAGTTGTCGGTGGAGTTTTCAATTTTAAAAGGTGTTCTTGAGTTCAAGTTAAAGTTTATAGGAGAAAATATTTCATTCTTTCATAAAAGCACTTTAGGCTGGTTTTTAATTGAAGGCAGTAGTGCTGAAAGCCCTCGTTGCAGTGTACCACCTTGGCTATGGGGCGTTTGGAGACAGTGGCTCTCGCCCCTCTTCACGTGAGCGTGTTTGCACGTGGACGGTTCAGGAGGCTCGATGCCTCATTGGAGTTTCTGTGCATCCAGGATTAACCGTTGAGATGAGCACAAAGGAGACAGGATTTCCTATAAGTCCATTTACTTCCTTTTATGTGCTGAAATAATCCCAGAATGCTACTTGGCTGCACCTGAAGGACCCTCAAAAAAGAGGCAGCGAGAACCATGCTGTGGAACCTATTCTGACAGCACTGAATTGCTCCCAGGCCTTTTCTTAAGAGTTTTTTTTGATGTGAACTGAGGTTAGGTTGTAGATTGGAAGAATTCTGCTGGCAATGGCCTGGCCCTGGCCTCTTTAGTTGCCTCCGGCTGCCTCCCCCCTCCCTGTCCCCAGATCCATAGAGAGAGAAGGCAGGTGGGCACGGAACAGCTGCCAAAATGTCCCCCAAGTTCACTGCCCCCTTGTCCTGCCACGTAAATGGGTACAGAGCTAAAAAAACCCCTGTGCATCAACAAGAACTACATCTCAGAGTCTTTACATCTTGTGATGTATTAAATTCTTGGTTCACAAAGAAATGACAAAAATGTCTTTTGAGCCGTAAGTTCTCTTCATAATATAGTGATTTTGTATTAATTTGCCTTACAAAGGTGGGAAACTTTAGACAGCTTCATGCAACATGATGTCCAGGAATTATGTCGAGTGGTAAGTTTTTACTATTTCTTACTGATTAACTGAAATTGAGTCTATAAGATGTGGAGGGGTTTGCCTTGGCTTGCTCCTCTTTTTGAAGAGTGGGATAGTTGGTGGCCTTCTGTCGGAGAGGAATTCGTAAAGGATAGGGAAGGCTGAAAATAAATGGTACGTATGTTAGTGGTCCTTGCATAGCCATGGAGAAGAAATGCAGTTTTTGGGGGAAAGAGTAGGATATAAAGTATTAGAAAAGAGATGCCAGAACAAATAGATTAACATTTCATTTTTATGCAAGTGACTTAGTTTAATCAATGAAGTAGTCAGCTATGTGTCATGAATTAATTCAAAACCCGAAAGTTTATCCTATGTAAAAACTAATTTTTCTTTCAGCTTCTTGATAATGTGGAAAATAAAATGAAAGGCACATGTGTAGAAGGCACTATTCCTAAATTGTTCAGAGGGAAGATGGTGGTATGTATTTAATGTGTGTGTGTGTATATATATATTATTTAAATTAACTATTACTTGTATACAGTAAAATTCTGTGGTTTTTTTTGTTTACAGTCTTATATCCAATGCAAACATGTAGACTATCGATCTGAACGAATAGAAGATTATTATGACATCCAGCTAAGTATAAAGGGAAAGAAAAATAGTAAGTGATACATTGTCATGCACCAGTCAAATACTTCAACATGTTGGACGTTGTTTGTGTGTGTTGATTTCAAATGGGTTTGTTGGTCCTCAGCGCTTTGAAATATCCTTGCTTTAATTTCAGAGGAAAGTCTTTGACACCTCAATGACAACATTTTCTACAGAAAATATTTTTGCCTACGCTACCTTTTTCCCCTTCTCCCATTTTCCTTCCCTGCTCCTTCCTTCCCAATTCTCTCACTGATATCTTTTCTTGAAACTCAATGAATTTTAGGAGTTTTCCTGGTGCCGTAAAAGTTCATACTGTGCCATGGTGATAACAGTAGTGTTCTCACAGTAGATTAGAATTTACATATCAAGATGAACTTGGAGAAAATAGATTCTTATTTACACCTAACCATAGCAGCAAGCAAATAAAAAGAATAAACTAATTAAAGGACCATTATTCTGCTGCTCTGTCATCACTTTACCAAGTACTTTACATAGAAGAGACAATAAAGGGCATGTAAGATTCCAGCAAACAAAATCATCTAGCTTGATTTGTTTGTGTTTATAAAGACAGGAATATTCAAACATAAGCTCTGATGTCTTAATATTATTTGCTGAATACACTGTTAAGCTCCCAGCCTAGAGTAAACTTAAACTTTTCTTCCTTCTTCCCTACAATTCCACAATCTTTTTTTCACTTAGTTTTTGAGTCCTTCATTGACTATGTTGCGGTGGAACAGTTGGATGGTGATAACAAGTACGATGCAGGAGAACATGGCTTGCAGGTATTTTTCTATTTTTTTAATAGGTTTTTAGATTTTATTTCTGTATCCTTGATAAAAATAACTAAGCTATAGTAGCCAGAAAAATATTGCAAAACCCATTCTAGGCTGTATCAATTGATTTTGGTGATTTTTCTCCTTAGGCAAGTTTTTACATAACTCCTTTTAATTGCTGTTAGGTTTCTTAAAATGAAGATTTTAAAACAGTCTAATCAGCAGGGAGTTTTGCTTTTATACCTGCAAGTGTTTTAGTGGCTCAAATGGTTAACTTTTCTTCTGATTTCAAGACTGAGAAGTCACGGAAGTTTTTCCTTTAAGAATAGTCTATTCTTCTACGTGACTAGTAAAAAAAGAGGCATAGCTTTAAAAGTAACTTTAGAAAGGTCATTTTTGTATCATGACGAAGAACGCCAAATGAACCCACGGAGTTTTAAACATTTATGTGTGTGCACATGTTTGAGCTTTTCAGCTGCATTTTTTCTCTAGCAAACTGTAGGAACCTGAAGTTCTTTTTTTAAAAAAAACCCACAGTTTTTTACTAAAGCATATTTCTGCAGCTTTCATATACCAGGTTTTGTCACTAATGTTCTATATAGTCTTTAGCTGTTCTCAGGAAGGCACAGGGTGGTAGCCAAATAGTTGCTGTCAGGATGCAATACACATGAAATTCTTAATTGATCAAAAATGAGGTTTTGCCTTTGTATTCGCTATTAGTTTTATTTGTACAGGTAACTTGCTGTTAATGCAGTGAGATGTTCACATGTGCTTGTATGAATGGCCTAAATATAAATGAACCCAGTTCTTGTAGATATTGTTGGAGTAGCTCATGGGAATGCTGGGGCAGCATTAAATAGTTTACTTCCACCCACGTTTTGCCATTCTTTCGTGCACGTAGTGTTGTCAAGACTATAAAATAAAAGCCCGTATAAAGAGTCTGTAGCAACCAAGTATCTTGATTTGCTAAAAATCTTGCAATTTCAACCCTCCATTTCCTTTAAAACATCTAGGAGGCAGAGAAAGGTGTGAAGTTCCTAACGTTGCCCCCAGTATTACACCTACAGCTCATGAGATTTATGTATGATCCTCAGACTGACCAAAACATCAAGATAAATGATAGGTAAGTTGGTGGGTTGGGGTTTCTTTTTTTCATTGTAGAAGTTGGACCTGTGAGTGTATTTAACCAAAAAGTAATTTGCCAAAATCCTATTTTTGATTCCATTCCAAGAGAAAGGTGTGTGCAATTGCATATAGTAGAGGTCTCCAAAAGGTGCACTGATTGAATGTTAAGGTTCTGAATGACAACTTGAATAATTAAATAGTATTTTGTAGCTGTTGTTTTGAATATGAAACAAGCGAATGCATCTTTTAATGCTTTGTGAAACATTCTTCGTGCCATGTCGGGAAAGTTGCTACATTCCCATAGGCTGTCATAAGAGTAAGCAGGAGGAATAAGTAGTCCTCTGCTTTCCCTCCATCTATTTCTGTACCCGGTCACTGTAAGTAGAGGCTGATGATTTCTTGAGGAGATAACATTGTTGGTTGTAACCTAAATCTGTATTGCAAGAATTTCAGTCTCACCAAGAAGGTGAGACTACAGCAGCTGAAAGACAGTTCAGAATAACATTCCGGTCTAGTGGTACCTGTGCTAGAAAAGCTGTATTTGTGTACTAGAAAATAACAGGGTTTGAGCTTTTCCCTTGACACAGTGAATCCAAACTAGCCCGCTTTCGGTTCAAGTGCTTTTGCCCTTGTTATTGAGTGCATACTTTAGCAGAGGTGCTTATGAAGATTATTTTTATTCCATATTAAAACAGTATAAACAGTATATCCTGTGTAGAAATGGCACTGTAACAGTAGCTTGTTCAATTTTTGTGACTGACTTCAGGAGTAAGGAGTAATAGCGTGTGTCTGTCTTAACTACAAATACAACTGTCTTAATTTTTTTTAAATCTAGGTTTGAGTTTCCTGAACAGTTGCCATTAGATGAATTTCTACAAAAAACAGATCCTAAAGATCCTGCGAATTACATCCTTCATGCAGTTCTAGTACACAGTGGAGATAACCACGGTGGACATTATGTTGTTTACTTAAATCCAAAGGGGGATGGCAAAGTGAGTATTGAAAAGCACGTAAACATATTTGCCTTTTGCAAGGGTATACTTGCAGACTTCATAATGGGCAAACCTTTGGAATTTTTGTTCGCTAACAGAAGAGTGTGCTGGCACGCTCACTTCATTACAGGGATTTGACTTCTCTGTGCAGTTCTTAGCTTGCTACTTTGTGATTTGGTGCCTATTCTATTTGGGAAACTTACTTTGTATTTACAAAAAGAAAAACGGGCAGCCATGGTTGTCTAGTTTTTGCTCTTTAGGGAGGAGCCTGCATTTGGAGGCATTAAAGAATCACTTGCCTTCTTAAGAGGAGCAGCTTCATCTTTCCTATTGGCTTTTGTCAGAAGATTTCTAACTAAGGGAATCCCTTCATTTGTGTGTTCGTACGTGTTGGAAGTTCTACTGCAGTCAGCTTTTAGCCAGCGGTTTTTTAGGCTAACTTTTTGCTGATGCAAATATGAACATTTCAAATGCTTCTGTGACTCAGGTTCAGTGTCTTTGTACGTCCCGCTGTTACAGGTTTAGCTGAGGTGATTGGATCAGACAGTTATAGGTCAGGTGCTGCTTCCCTTGAGTTAACTGGTTTTGTGTGTACAGGACTGTTCTCAGTTAAAAGTAAAAGACAGATTTTGCTGTGAATTTGTTGCTATTTGTCTTTCATTCTTAATGGACATCCTTGTTTTGATTTAAAATTTGCTGTAAATTACTTTAAATCGACAAATAATTACTAGATATCTTGTGCATCACTGCTTTTTATTTTATTTTATAACAAATATGGTCAGTTTTCTGAAATTCATAGAGAAATGTTAGGTATTTGAATAACAGTCTTAAGAGAAAGTTCTTTGAATAACTATTGGCCTTTTAATATTCAGTGTAAAATGTGCAAATATTTCAGAAAAAGGTTTGGTGTTTATGGCCTTCCTTATGCTGAGCACAAGTAGCAGGTACCACAAATTATACTGAACTAGATTTTTCTTTTTAAACTCATGCTGCTTGAAGAGCAATTTTAGTTACTTCAAAAAGCTGAAAGAGGTGCCAGAAATAGGATTTATTTATCATACAAGAACATGGTTTTGTGTGTAAAATTATATTTTTATAAAATTTTCTCTCTAGTGGTGTAAATTTGATGACGATGTTGTATCAAGATGTACAAAGGAAGAAGCAATCGAACACAACTATGGAGGTCATGACGATGACTTATCTGTACGGCACTGTACCAATGCTTACATGTTGGTTTACATCAGGGAATCAAAATTAAGTATGTATACTCTCTCTGTGTTCCAAGTTAGATTTACATACAGGGATTTGGGGCTATATTTTACTTCTCAATTGTTGATAACCTTCCTATACAAGGGGTTTAGTTATTTATAGTTGGATTCTGTGGGATCAACCAGCCTTTCTCTATCTTCTGGAAAGTCTGGCTGCTCTAGTGCTGTCTTGTCTTAGCACAGTAAGGGAAGATTGTGTGTCTTGTAGACTGATAATTGATTGTTTTATTGGATGGGAAAACTGGCAAACTAATTTCAGCGATAGAAATGAAATCCACTTGATTATCAATCTGTATAGATACATGTATACTAAGAAATTTGAGTGGTGGTAAATACTTTCTTAATCCTGAAATGAATATTTAATTCAGAAGTCTGATACGTATTTCATGGAAGTAGGTAGTGCGTTTTGGCTCGAGATAGAAAAGGCTTCCTTTGCCAAAACATGATGATATCAAACCATGTTTTTAATTAAAAGATGAAAAAAGCCAGTTTTGACTGCATATCAGAGGAATGTCAAGTGTGTATGAAGAAAACCCTGTTTTGATGTAAATCTTGAAATGACATCACAAAATCTGCTTTATAGGTGAAGTTTTGCAGCCTGTCACGGACCATGATATTCCTCAACAACTTGTAGAAAGGCTACAAGAAGAGAAAAGGATAGAAGCTCAGAAGAGGAAGGAGAGGCAGGAAGCTCACCTCTATATGCAAGTGCAGGTCAGCTTTTGAAATAGATCAAGTTGCAACTACCTTACCATTAAAATTCAGAGTATTGAGCTACCCAAGACAAACCTTGATTTTTCTTTTTCTTTTCTTTTCTTTTTTAAATTTGTGTTTGGAAGTAGTATTTGAAGGGAAATTACAATTGTAGTGCTTGTGAGTATATTTATGTGTGCAGTAAATCCTAATAAAACAAACAGTACTGTATGTTATAGACATTTCTGTTTTCTTTAGAAGTTACATGCTTGCAAGTAAAAATAGTAAGTTGAGGTGAAAGGAAAAGGACCAGGTTGTTTTAAATGGCTGCCCTGCCACTACACTTCTATCTCCTTCGGGAATTATTTTCTAAAATTAGAATGTATCTAGCCATAGGCTGCAAGCCTGGCCTACTGCCAAACTGAACTCCTCAAGTAGAAGCAGAAGGAGAGAGTGCTTGTATTTGCAATTATCTTTTTGGAAAAGCCAGATGGACTAGATTGTTATGAATTGCCTTAAGGAACCCTGTTTATGGCTCTTTCCAGAGCCCATCTGGCAGAAGAAAATAGAACCCATTTTCTATTTGCCTCCATATTTCCTTGCCTCTTCTTTCTGGTGTTCGTAAGTAGAGATGTGGGTGATGTTTGGCGTGTTCCACGCTGCATTTACACTAGAGATCTTTTTAGTGGAGAGACTGGCAGAGTTGCACCGTTTGTCTTTCTGTTAAAAAAGAGTGTGTGGCAGCTGTGGGAGATACAGGGAATGTTCTAGGCCTGACGCCTCCTTGCATTACACCACTAAAATAATTATGTAACCTTTTTTTAAGTGCCAAAATTGTCAGGGCATATGTATCCAAGATTGGGATCTAAGTGCAGCTGGTTTTTAATTGTTTGGGGTTTGTAAGAATTAGTATATTTTAATTACTTACACTGATTTGACTATCAATCACAACTCTTTAATTTCATTGTAATCTGTATACTTGCAAATTTTCTTCGTGAGAACACGAATAGCATTAGCGATATACCACTATCCAGAGAGGCAGTGATGTTGCATAGTGAAGCATCGCGAGAAGGTGTTACGTTGTGCAGCTGAGCTAATATGAATAGTAACCTGTAAATGTAATTTTTCAGATAGTGGCAGAGGATCAGTTCTGTGGTCACCAAGGCAATGATATGTATGATGAAGAAAAAGTGAAATACACTGTTTTCAAAGTATTAAAAAACTCCACGCTTACAGAATTTGTTCAAAATCTCTCTCAAACGATGGTAAGTTTTCTGTAGCTGGATATTTGTATCTGTTTATTTTATTTCATTATGGTTGCTTCATAGTCTTTATCTTCTCCAGGTATTGGCAGACGTCATAATTTAGACCTTTTAAAACAGAAGATCTGTTTAATAGAAGTATCTTAGCCTATTTGTTCGTTTGTTTCTTCTCACAATTTTTATTTATTTTAGGGATTTCCCCAGGATCAAATCAGATTATGGCCAATGCAAGCTAGAAGTAATGGAACAAAAAGACCCGCAATGTTAGATAATGAAGCAGATGGCAATAAAACGGTAAATATTCATTGATAGAGGACATTATTTCTGTACATCACCATTGATTTTTAGTTTTCTTTAAGAATCTGTAAGTCTGGAACACCAGATTTTTTAGGGTTTTAATTTAACCTTTATCTGGTAAAGTTTGATACTTACAAGGACTTGAGATTTAGTGGGTTGATTTGAACAGGAGGGAGGAGTGTCATGCATGACTTCTCTTCCATGAAAGGAAGCATGATCATGACTTTTATGTTAGATTTCAAACAGAAATGTCTTTTTGAATCCTCTATTATTTGGGCAAAAACTCTGGATTTATTGAAATGTGTTCATTAAAACACTGTGTCTAAATACCACAAAACCCAGTCATTGGTTTCACTGTCCTGTTGCCTCTGAAGTGAAGTAATTTTCTAGCCATAATAAAGATAGCTGTACGTATGTATTTTAAATGAAAGAGAAATAGTTTAATTGGAAAGAAAACCACCAAAACCTATAATTGCTGCTTCATTAAAACCTTTTGGTGTTTTTATATCTGTCAGTGTTTTTATTAATAAACTTCATAAACTTCCTGTCATTGTGCAACTAAAAAAAATAAGTAATTCTCCCACTTACAGAATGTCATAAAGTTCTTTTATCTGATGAAAATGCAGATATCAGGTTATATCATATTCTCCAGACACTTTTTTTTCTTCTTCCACATCTTTCTGCATAGATGATTGAGCTCAGTGACAATGAAAATCCATGGACAATATTTTTGGAAACAGTAGATCCAGAGATGGCTGCTACTGGAGCAACACTACCCAAGTTTGATAAAGATCGTAAGCATATAAGCTAAAACTGGACTAAATAGAAAATACTTTTATTTTTAGTATATCTCAGAAAACATTGTGCAGTCCTTTTTTCAATAATGACGTTGAGGTACCCATCAAACTGCAGTGCTGAAATTCGTTTTTCTCAAGCAGTTTTTCCCTCGTTTCTCTTCAAGTGTAGGGCATGTTTCACACATTTTTAGAATCATGGAATGATTATATATATGTGTGTGTGCGAGCATGTGTGTGTGTGCGTATATATATATATATGCATTTGCCAGGAAAGGTTGGACCAGATGATCCTTGCGGTCCCTTCCTACCTGGTGTTCCGTGATATAAAGTTGATTTATAAAAAAATCAGTGTTTAAGACTATTGTAAAGGCATTAATCAAATTAATAAATCAAAGATACATCTTTGCTACCATTTAAAGAAAAATATCTTAATGATTTTTTTCCCTCCAGACATACTCAAATCACCCTTACTTAAAATTAAATCCTCTTTCTTAATTTGTAGATGATGTTATGTTGTTTCTGAAGATGTATGATCCGAAGACTCGGAGTTTGAATTATTGTGGGCATATCTACACACCTATATCCTGTAAAATACGTGAGTTTTAAAATTTAATTTCATTGTTATAATTGATTTTTTAAAGAGACGGTAGTTTGCATACCTTCTTTTCTTTTAATAGTAGTTTTATCACTGAAATCAAAGTTAGATCACAGAGAGAAATTCCAATTTCTCCCAGCACCGGTGCTGGTCCTCTGGTATTTGTGTCAGTGAAACTTTCTGCAAGGCTGAGAGTGTCGCCTTAATGCACCATTGGCTGACAGTTAATTTTTTGTTACAGGTTTGCTGTATTTACCAGATGTTACTGAACATAAGCAGCTGTTTCAAATTTGCTGTAAAGCTTTGTGATTTGATATTGCTCCCCGGTTTGGTTTTTTCCTTCTAGTTCAAGTTTTTTTGTGGAATGTACTTCTGCAATAGCTTTTAAAATAACTGTTGGCCAAGTTCTCACTATGGTAGCCTGAGGGCTGCACAGACTGAATTGGGCATGAGCCTTGGTTTTCATTAGGTCTATTTAAAGGATTCAGCAAATGTCCACTGAACAAATACTTTGATTTTAATGTCGCATTTGGTTGACTTGCACATGCTTTCTAATTTTGTATTCTATCTGCCTTAATTTTTTTTTTAAAGAGATTAAAATTTTTCTCTGGGAAAGGAGCAGTGTTATTTCATCTCCTGGATCTTAGATGGCCTTGTGCATATTTTTGTTGTTGTTCAGATGAAGTGCAAGGAAACCTTAAAATCTGTCTCAATTGAATGTCAATAAAGGAAGCTTTAACCTGGAAGGCTCTCTTTCTTAGGCATATAAAAACTATTTATGCAGGGTAGAAAAGGAAGTTCTCTTTTTGCATGCTATCTCACTAGCAGTTAGTGCAATGCGTTTCACATTGCTTTTCTTTTCCCGTAGGTGACTTGCTTCCAGTTATGTGCGAGAGAGCAGGATTTCCACAAGAAACTAACCTTATCCTCTATGAGGTTTGTATTGATAGACTTTTATTAACATTTTTTGTCTTTTATATGGTATAACTAGAGAAAAAGCAGCTTTATTGATTAAAAAAGGTTGCTCATAGCAATGGTATTGTATAAATCATAAGCACTCTGTAACCTGTAGCTTTGAAGTCTATAGGGCTGCAAGAGAGTATCAGCAGATAGTTAACTTCAAAACAGATTTAAAATTAAACAACTCAAAGTGTGCGGCTTTAAAAACAAATAGTCTCTCTACATGAAGTCCTACATAAGCGTTTTGCTGTGCTAAATCTGTGCATATCCTCAGAGTCACAGTGTTAGAGGAGCTAATCCTGCTAACATTGGCTGTTGGATTTTCAATGTCCCCCTTAGAGGAGCTGCGAAAATGTTGTGTCTTCTCCTTCCTCCCTAAGTTGAAGTCCGCAAACGCAACACTTAGTCTAACGTGTTTCTGCCTGAATACAGAAGTAGTAAATCTGTACAACTGCTGTATATATTGAGTGCTGAAGATACAGATCTTGCCAAGGCAAAGTCCTTGCTATAGTAAGAGCAAGAAACTGATTTTTCTTTGCAGTCGTGCTGCTCTCTCTGGTGGTTCCAGGGGAGCACTCGCACTTCCATCCTAAAAAGCAAAACTATCACAAGTACTCCTACTCTGTGCAGGTCAGGGCTACAGTTTGATGCCAGTTTGTTTAGACAAGAGCTTTTATCCCAAGAGGTCAACCAACAAGTATAAATATGTAATATGCCTATGGATATTTTATAATATATGCATTTTAAATATGGCTTTATTTTGTTGTTTGTGTTTTTTTTAAAAGACAAGTGAATTGCTGTTAAAAAGTTCTGCACTATTAAAATAAGTGAGCATAATCAGAGTTCTCCAAGCTTCATGGAAGCTGCATGAGTAGAAATTTAATCTCTGAATTTTGGGAAAACTTTCAGTGCTAACAAGATCATGCTGAATGATAAAATACTTTTGAAAATTTAGATAACTTGAGTAAGACTCTAAAGGTAAAAATGATCAGCCAGCTCCATCAATAACGATTAGATGTATCTGGACCTTAGCTAAGATTACATGTAATTTATGCATACATATCTATCCATTTGTTTCAGTTGAAAAATGATACAAGTTACCTTATCTTATGACTTCTTCACTGTTGTTACCTTTGTCATTTATTTATTCCATGTGACCAACCATTTTTGTTCTTTATTGCAGGAAGTTAAACCCAACTTAACAGAAAGGATTCAAGACTATGATGTATCTCTTGATAAAGCTCTTGATGAACTCATGGATGGTGACATTATAGTGTTCCAGAAGTATGTATTTTAAGGGGGCAGCTTGTCATTGCAATTAAATCACCTGCTTTACTTTGAAAGCAGAACTTCCTTTACCTTAGCGTTTCTAACACGAGCAAAGTATAATTTTCCAACAGTAGACATAATCAGCAGTTCACATTTCAAAGAGGAAATGAAAAAATACTGGTAGTATTTTAAAGATCACATGCCACATTATTTGAGGAAATGGAGGTTTCATGCTAGTTTAGAAAACTAATAACCTAAAACAGGTCTTAGTGTGGTTCACTTAGTGTGGAGAGTGGTTCAGCAACGCGTCTGAGTTCTGCAGCTTTTTACTTGGAGCTGCTGTAACTCAGGCACAGAAGAGCCTACCAGCATTTCAGATCTCAAGCTCTGCACCGTTACCACTGTACAAGGCTCTTGGCTTGGAGCTCCTTTCGGCCTAGAACTAATCTAAACTGCTTTCCCTTTTTTTCCTTTTACTCATGCTCACAGTAAGTTCCATATTGATCTACGGTGATGAGATGCTCCCGATTTGCCTGAGCATATGCGACTCATGGGTGTACTGGTGCTTCAACTGGAGTTTTCTCCGAAGCAAAAGGAGAACTCCTGCATCTTGTGTCCATTAAAGGGATCTTTCATAAGCTTGTCAGGGCTATAAATCAGCATTTCTATGCTCTCACTCCTGATGGTCACACCCAACTGTGTTGCTCTGTTTCTCTCCATGGGCTGACAGTGGGTGGAAGCCAGCTAGTCTATCTTCAGCACTCTTACCCCAGATTATGTGAGATGAATGTATTTCTCATGTCATGCCTTGGAACTCGCATTCCCTGTTGACCCAGTTGGTGTTATGCACCTTTGGCTGGCTGCTGACTCCTGGGTAAGTGCACAGCTTGTACCCTGGTGCTATTTCTCCGCTGAGAAGATAGGGGTACCAGTCAGTAGTGACCCAAACCAGCATCCGTACCATCTTGCTTCTGTGGTTCAAGGAGTGCTATTGTACATCTGGCCTCTGTGCAGAGCAGTGAATACAGGAGTATGTGGAACGCTGTGGCAGCGTTAATCCAGACGCACAGTAACGTGCCAGGGTGGGAGGGAGGGATGACTGCTGCTAGAATGCCCAGAATCAGTGTTGCCGGATCACCAAATGAGCGAGCACGGCGTGCACGTGTGTTTGCCTTGGCACCACACGGAAATGCTCAGGGGTGTGGGTCACTACTGACTGTATTAGCTCTACTGTGTACGAGTGGTGACTCTTTAAAGAGGTTTCTCAACTTTATTTCTGTATGTCTTAACTATCGCTGACTTACTGTAGGACATGTTTTTAAAAGCCCTGACTGCTTCTATGTGTAACAATGGGATATGTAATGGTATTATCATTTGTTTGCTCTTGTAGGGATGACCCAGAAAATGATAGCAGTGAGCTACCAACAGCTAAAGAGTACTTCCGAGACCTCTATCATCGTGTGGATGTCATTTTCTGTGATAAAACCATCCCCAATGACCCAGGCTTTGTTGTTACTTTATCCAACAGGATGAATTACTTTCAGGCATGTGTACTGTCTGTTTCTCTGCTTTTGTTTTCTTGTTCTGAAAGTAACTTTTGCACTAATTCTCAAGCGTATGTACATATTTTTAGAAAAGAGTAGGTCTGTTGGTGTACAATTTTTGCATTGTGGTAATAACATCCTCCTCCCCTATTTTATTAATAATGAGTTACTTGAGAAAGGATTCTTTCTTGATATGGCATACCACTCTGTCAGGGAAATGATATTCTAATGAAATTATGTGTTTACTTTCGAAGTAACATGTAAAATTTGCTCAACTTGTTTAGCTATTGTAAGAAAGATACCTTGGGAATCTAGTGATACCTATTTTCTACTTTTTATATCGCCAGCAATATTCATTTTTGTAGTCCAAACTGTATTGCTTGCTTCACACAATGCTGTTTAATACTACTCAGTGGCATAAAACAGGTCAGACCTATTGTGTTCAGAAAGGGTGATGACTGGGGGAAGAAAACTGGACAATGAAACTTAATAAAAAAGAAAAGTTGGAGTGGTCTATTAAAAGCCTGAGTAGATTTGGCTCCCTACAGTTTTCCCACAGTTGCTTTTGTCTGTGGCAAACAGATCACTTAAAAGCAGACAGTTTATTTTCTGCAACTCACTATCTCTTATTTCATTTTTTCTTGAAGTGTAAGTTCTTTATAGTTTATTTTGATAAGGGAAGAATAGATGCAGAATCCCCATGCTTTTTGTGAGGCAGTGACATGAAATATACTGATGGGGCTGACATGATATTACCCAGCAAGGTAACTTCCTTGTGGTGCATTAAAGAACAGTGGGGATTTTCAAAGAGCAAGTCTTGCTTATTTCCCCAGTAATACTATAATTTAAAAAAAAACCAAGCAACAACAAACCAACAACCCCAAACACAGCAAAAACAAACAAACAAAACCAAAAGATGAGTAGATCTATTGCTGTGGATTTTGTGGCCTTTTGGTGACAGTGATTTATTGTAATAAAACAGTTAGTTTCCTCTTTTTTTCTAGTGTATCTTACTCTTTGTCAACTGTTCAGAGGCTAAAGATAGTAGTTAATTGTGCCTTGGGGAAGTAGACATTTTGGGAGTCTCAGTATTTCAGTATGTACAGACATGTAATGAATGACTGTGTGATTGTAGAGCAATGTCATAACTGTCTGAAATAATTCAGAACTTACAAAAAAATTTATTTGCAGGTTGCAAAGACAGTTGCGCAAAGACTTAATACGGATCCAATGCTATTACAGTTTTTCAAGTCCCAAGGGTAAGATGAATTTCCTTAGTGTTCTGTGTCTAAACTATTCTTTAGAATACTTAGCCCAAATATAGATAAATAGTAGTTACTTTGTAGGGTTTTTTTCCTGCTCCTAACTGAATTCTTTAGCAGTAAAACATTATTAGTGTTCTAGCACACACAGCAAGTTGCATAGATACTTCTAAGTGTTGCAGTGGCTGGCTCTTGAGCCTCAAAGAACTGCACATTTTAGAAAAGCTCTGGTAAGCGTCATTGTAAAAAGATGCATTTTAAAGAATCACTGTTTAAATTTCTAAAATCTTTAATTGCTTCAAAGCCGTACTTTAAGGGACAAAAGCTAATGGAAGTGCTGTTTCACTGAACACAGATTTCTAGAGTGGAGGAGAGCAGGAACAAGCGCACATAGAAGCAGGATTTTTGCTGATTTTACAGGTTTAAATGCAGAAGCTACTTCACAGATTTCCAACCCACCCCCTTTCCCCCAAGCCTGCAAATGAGTTTTTATGCAGATGATGATGATCTAACAAGCTGCCAAAAGGGACGTTTCTGGTTAAAGTGGTGTTCTCGGGCACAGTTGTGTAAAACTGGATTTGAATCTGTATAAAACTATAGCAGAAACCAGCATATTAGTAGTTCTGTGTATGTGCTGCAGGAGTAACGCGCACACAAAAATTACATCATCTTTTTGTATTCATGTAAATGCTCTTCATTAACCTGTAGATATCTCCCTTCATCATCAATGAGACTGTTGTAATTTGAGTAGCTCATTATACTTTCCAGTGCTGTGGTCACTCTGGAATTTGCTGTGTCATACAGCTCCGCAAATTACCCTTTCGCAGTCTAAAGCATGTGCTGCTGTACTAGTAGTTTCAGAGGAATGTAGGTCTGCCACCCTGCAGCATTAAAGGTGAGCTTGTAAACATCCCAGAGAGTCAACACACACAGTGAATGGTATTTCTGTTCCCATACCCTCACCTGTTTTTAAAAATCGCTAAAGCACTGAATATAATGCTGTTTAGGCTGTGCTAGCAAACCAGAAGCCAAGAATAAAAACGTCCTTGGTATTTTGATTTACTGAGCGGTGAGGGATTGGAAAGAGGTACTGATGTTTTTCTTTCTCCTTCTGTAGTTACAGGGATGGCCCTGGTAATCCTCTTAGACATAATTATGAAGGTACTTTAAGAGATCTTCTGCAGTTCTTCAAGCCTAGGCAACCTAAAAAACTTTACTATCAACAGGTAAGAGTCTCTTGTTTTTACTGGTGTGAATTAAAAAAATGTAATTCTGCCCTATACAAAGTATGCCTAAAGTGTTTTTCTTTTCTTCCTTAAGCTCAAAATGAAAATAACTGATTTTGAAAACAGAAGAAGTTTTAAATGCATATGGCTAAATAGCCAGTTTAGGGAAGAGGTGAGTAAGGCCATCTGTTACTCGTCAGTTCTGTGTCAAAGCTGCTGTGGCTGTGATCACGGTTCACACACTCTGTTGTCCCTAAATAACACAAAACTAGATCAAAGTTGTACCCTATGTAAAAAAAAACAAGCCACCAGAAAACCATAGAAAATAAATTTTAAAAAGTTGTGTCAGTTCTTGTGAAAATTTTGAAGATAACATAGGTGTTCACTTTAGTACTTGTTATCTTTTAAAGATGAATTTTTGATGAAGAGAAGAATCCGATGTAGTCTGTGCTTTAATATGGCTGTTTACATTTTCAGATTTTCTAATGATTTTTCTGTTTAAAATTCCATAGGAAATAACAGTATATCCAGATAAGCATGGGTGTGTGCGGGACCTGTTAGAAGAATGTAAAAAAGTTGTAGAACTCTCTGAAAAAGGTTCAGGGAAATTAAGGTAAAGTGCGAAGATTTTTATTTCTTTTATGTGATCATGTGTATTTTACATAAAAAAGTATCCATAGAATTTAAAATAGTGTGGAAAACATTATCGAATGAAGTCTGATACTATGTTAAAAAAAAAAGCTTCCGCATTCACATCATGAAGAGAGCTCTTGTTAAGTACAAATATAAATTTTATGTAATTATTTATTTTATATTTCAAAAGTTACATCCTTGAGATGTGTAAGTTTCATCAGTTGCATTTGTTGACTCACAATTCTGACAATTTAACAGTTGTTTCCAATTCAAGCATCTCATGCTGTTCACTTCTTAGGAATTAAAAGTGAGGTTGTTTAACAAGAGTGTAAAAAATTATTTTAAATTAAAAACCGTTATATTGTAATTGCACATACTGGCCTTTTTTGCCATGAGCCAGAAGTAATTTAACCTCTTGTAACTTTACAGCTTAATTTTTGCTAAAGACTGAATTTAAAGTTTTACAAATGCAGTAGTAGCATCTGTTTATATCCTGATTACACCAATCCTTCTCAACGTTCGAGAAATAAATATTGCATTGATATTTTAAAATTATTTTTGATTCAATTTTTTAAATGCTTATTTATTTTTAAGGCTGCTAGAAATTGTAAGTTACAAAATAATTGGTGTCCATCAGGAAGATGAGCTGTTAGAGTGTTTGTCACCTGCAACAAGTCGAACATTTCGAATAGAGGTAAATACTACTTTCTTAAAGAGACTTTAGAACTTGACTTGGAGAGAAGAAACTCGTTCTCTTTTTCGGGATTCCAATTTTCAAATACTGTGATACTTGCAGCAAGCTAGATTACATGATAATATATATGTATTTTTGAAGATAATCCTTCTAAAATTTGTCCTTCGTTCTGTCTGCTTCCCTATAATGATTTTGATGTATATTTACTGTAAGAATACATGAAGACTTGGCAAGGGCTTGTCCATAGGACATTTGCTGCTTTAGCAATAATTCCAAGATTTGTTTGAGGACTCATGATATAAATGTTTATGCTTAGAACCCACTTTCATACTCTAAACTTAAGTATTCTAGGAGACTTTGTTACTTCTTCTGTTAAGTTTGAGCTTCTTGAGACAAATTTTGGTACTTACAATGTGATTTTTCTTTAAACATTTCATCATTCAAATCTGTTAACTTGCCTCAAAGATCAGATTTTAAAAAAATAAATTTTCCAATGTAAATTGTAATGAGGAGACAAGAGGTCTGTGGTATTGCTGTCAGCTACTGCCACAGCTGATAGAAGATTTCATGTCAAAAAAGCCATTTGGGGAAGAGAGTAAATACAGGAGACTACTTACCGAGTGGGGGAAGCTGAAATGCTGTCATGCCAGCAGTGAATGACTCATGTTAAAAAAACAACTGTCAAACAGTTCTTTTAATTGTTTTTAGACTTGTTTTTCCTCAGTAACAGTACCTCCTCAGTTATGCTTTTAGTTACTTAATAAGTTACTTTTTTGGAGGAAGTTTTAGCTAGTTGCATTCATATTTTTGTGTCTGGATCTAGGAAATTCCTCTGGACCAGGTAGATATAGATAAAGAAAATGAGATGCTAATCACAGTGGCACATTTCCACAAAGAGGTTTTTGGGACATTTGGAATTCCGTTCTTGCTGAGGATACACCAGGTACAGTATGCCTCCCTCTTTCTCACCAAGGGATTGTATTGATGTTTTCTTAAAGTACTCTCAAAGGAATTGACTAGTATAAAAGTGCATAGGAAAACATTGCTCCTGTGTAAAAGGTTCTGCCCATATATGTCTTTTTCGAGTTAAATCATTTACCATCTCAGTTTGCTTTAGCATATACAGATCTTCTAGTGTGTCAGGGAGCCTGTGCAATATCTAGAAAGCAGGCACTCAGCATCAGCCAGGGACTTGAAATACTATCAAAAGCAATACCACCCCCTAACCACCCACAACACCTCCCCCAACAGATCTAGAATCCTGTTTCTGATACCACGTTCGTAATTACAATGCAAACTTGTTGGCAAAAGTGGCTAGACCATGGTTTCTTGGCTTCTTAGCCGTGATTATGAGAAATGAGTTTGCTTTCTTTAACGTCTTCTAAGATCACTATGCATTTCATAACTTCTGTAACTCAGTGTGCTTTATCTTCTAGGGCTGGAAGTTAATACAAGAGAGAAAGCTAATTTGGAAAGCTTAATTTAAATTAAGTTTTTATGTGGCGCTGCTCCAGCTGAATGTCACATTTATTCTTTTAATATCAAAGTGTGTTTCTGGGGACAGTTCGCAACTAGCTTCTAAACTTTTTCTGATTCATGTATGTTAGTTCGTAGGAAAATTACCTACTTTTCTAAAAGTTTTGGAATGAGAAATATGTACACATCTCTGCATCCCATAGAATTTTACTGTATTTCCATATTTTTTATCAATTTAGAGTAAAACTCGTGTGTTGATTTTGGGTGGAAACCATTTGCGCTGTGTTTCCCTGTCTATGACAGTTGATAAATATTATTGATCTTTAAGTTGGTGGTATCCATCATTCTTCTGGGCAGTTTACATACACAGCATGCAGAAGCATACTACAAAAAGTTACTATATTGAGAGGGAGCATCACACGTGTAGAGGTTTTAAAAAGTTATATGCTTAGAAGAGAAATGTAATTTTTTTTCCTCAAAATTCCTATTTTGCTGCTGATTTTCTAACTTTGTTTCTTTGCTTTAACCTGACTTGCACGTGTCACTAGCAGTGCTTGGTCGATTTACAGGACAGTTAGCATGATGATGAATCAGTAAGACTTACAACTTGCTATAAATTCAGCAACTTTGTGTTGTTGCTCTGTATTGTAGCGGATCATGTTGACACTTGTTTAATTTTGTAAATAACTGAGAGATTAAGGCAGTGTATTTCAATGAAACTTGAAGCAGGAAATATTAACAGCATCCTTTTTTTCCCTGAGTTTTTTTTTCACCTTAAGAATCTTGTTATAATTATTAGGGTGAACACTTCAGAGAGGTTATGAAGCGGATTCAGACAATGCTGGACATACAAGAAAAAGAATTTGAAAAGGTAACGGCAAGTTGGTAGAGCCTAAATGAGTTTATTTAAAGAAGTTAGAACACCACAGATTGGCATAAATGTAGATTTTGATCAATAGAACCGTTGCTTGACTTCATGCTTTTTCTGAGAATAATGAAGTAGGACATGCAGCAGTGGTATTTCTGGCCTTCATCAAAAGAGACATTTGGCAAAACATTAAAGTAACCTAGATGATGCAGGACCTCTAGAGGCCACCAGTGTCAGATTCCTGCTCAGAGCCAGAACCAGCCTGAAGCTGAGTTACCTAATTGCCATGTGAAAACTCAGCACGAGAAGGAGATGGACCTGTTGGAGCGGGTCCAGCGGAGGGCCACAAAGATGCTGGGAGGGCTGGAGCCCCTCTGCTTTGAGGACAGGTGAGAGAGTTGGGGTTGTTCAGCCTGGAGAAGAGAAGGCTCCAGGGAGACCTTAGAGCCCCTTCCAGTCCCTCAAGGGGCTACAGGAAGGATGAGGAGGGACTCTTTATCAGGGAGTGTAATGATAGGACACGGGGTACGGCCTCAAACTGAAAGAAGGGGGATTTAGATGGGGTATTAGGAAGAAATTCTTTGCTGTGAGGGTGGCGAGCCCCTGGCCCAGGTTGCCCAGAGAAGCTGTGGCTGCCCCATCCCTGGAGGGGTTCAAGGCCAGGTTGGACGGGGCTTGGAGCAGCCTGGGCTGGTGGGAGGTGTCCCTGCCCAGGGCAGGGGGGGGCACTGGATGAGCTTTAATATCCCTTCCAACCCAAACCATTCTATGATTCTGTGAAATAAGACTTGAAGGCTTTATTTTAATGCAGCATCTTACCTTTTTTTTTCTCCTTTTCATAGTTTAAATTTGCAATTGTAATGATGGGCCGACACCAATATCTCAATGAAGATGAGTATGAAGTGAACTTGAAAGATTTTGAGCCCCAACCTGGTGAGTTGTTAGACAACCTGACTATTCTTTTGACTAGCTGAAGTTGCTCTGCCAGCTGTTCTAACGTGACTGTCATTAGATGCAGATCTAATGCACTCAGGATGCAGAAAGATTGTTCTTTGTATGCAAAATACATTAAATGCAGTAACTAAGCAAGTATTTATACACACCTGTGTGCACACACTTAACAGTGTTAAGTGTATATGTTAGTCTGAAAATATATATTTTATAGGCATATAAATAACTAATCTGTTCTCATGTGAGTTAAAAGTATGCATTTTATTGACTAAATGGGCCAATTATCAGTATAACATACTTTAAAGAAGAGAGTCGCATTGTCAGTTGCACCCTGTCTGTATTGACCACTTGCTCCTTGTACGTTTGATTCTCACGTTGTTATTGGAGTGTGTGCTCGTGCTATTCCTATAAGCTGTTAAGGTGCGTTCTCATGAGATTCTTATTTTAAGTGTGCTACAAAGAGGTATTTGAATTCTCATATTCATTGAAGATGCTTCTTGCTCATTCTTGATATCTTCGATGAATCTGAAGAATCTAACAAGCATTACGTATGCGAATAGGATGCTGTTTAAGTTTTCTCTTCCTAAGAGGTGATTCACCAAACTACAAATGCACCTCTGTTCTGAATTTATGGATGCTTTGCCACCTTGTTCAATTGATTGATATTTAAAGCTCTATTCTCTAAGGAAATTATACATATGAGAAGGCAGGTTAATCCTTCAGGAGTTCCACACAGTCATCTTTTGAGGATTTCGGTTGGGAATGGCACCTTTGAATCTGCAGTCAGAGATCTGTTGAAAGCCAGAAAGCTGTCTGGTAGAAATGAGACTGAGGACAACTTGCGGCCTCCAGTTCTATTTTTCTGACAATTACGAGCTCTGGTTTTTGTTGGCAGGTTGTGCTAGAGCCAAACTTTCTCTGATTTTTTTTTCCTCAAGCTGTGTTCTGGATTTATGTAACGGTTGTAAAGCAATCCTGTAACTGTCCATTTATTTCAAAACCCACAGAGAGTTAGACCTATACTGTTACTGAGTGCTGGCAGGAGCCTAGCAAAAAGTCCTCTCCTTGTGGTATGTTACACAGCCGGGTTTATGGCTCATGGCTGCGAATTTGAGGGGACTTGCCAAACCTCTGAATGTCTGCATCTGCATCATCCGGGAGCAGAGAAGTGTGTCCCTGGTGGGACCTCTTCTTCTGCACTAGTTGTGAGGGGTCTGCGGATGACTGAGAGGTGAACATTTCTCCATGGGCAGATAAACTCTCTCTTGTGTGCTCCGAGCAGGCAGAGTCCTGGTTTTATTCTGTGAGTCGTCTTTCAGGGGGCGGGAAGGGGAAGTCTGAAACGAACTGTTGGACTTTCTGAGCCAAACAGAGCCAGTATTGCCAAAAGAGCGGGAAAGACCAACCAGGTAACTAGGTCAAAAGTAGAAAACGTGGCTGAAATTGGAAAAGGAAGAACTTTAACCATTTGTAGGAGTTGTAGGGAGTGCAAGATTAAAGGGTTTTAATTTGAAAGTTCACAGGAAGTGCCCCTTTGATATCATACACTTTGCTAGAATTATTCCCCCTTCCCCAAAATTCTTCTATGGGGTGATACTGAGGTGCTCTAATGCTAAGTAGTATTTCCAGGTGTGGGGCTCACACATTTCTGAAAATACCAAGGTTTGGCACGTGCTGGACTGATTGAACCAAAGCTTTGCCGTTCTCTAATTTGATTGACGTAGCTGATGTCAATAGTGTCCCTCTGTTTTCCCAAAGATGCGCTCTAGCAATGATTGTGCTGGCACTAACAGTGTAGAATTTCATGTCTGTCTTTAAGAGACATTCAAGTGATCTCAGCAAGATTGGCAGTTCTCTCTTATATTTAACATTGGCCATTATGTCAAACAAAAAGATAATTTTGATTGAAGAAAATATATCCAGAAATGCAGATACAGGCAACCAAAAAGGTCAAGTGTTTTATGCTTTAGTGGTTGCGGTTGATGGCTTTGAATGTAGGAGTGCGCTTCTCTTGCTGGGGGGCTATTTAGTTTCTGCCTTTATCGTTTCACTTCAAAGAACATTTGATGCTTTGCATTGAGGACATCTTAAAAGAGAATTTCTTCCATTTTCAAGAAGTATGTGGACTGTGGCTTTTCATGAAAACTAGCAGTAGATAAAACCATATTGGGGTGAACAAATGAAAAAAAACTGTATGTTTTCTTGACATTCTCAATATGACTGATTTTTTAATTGGAAAAATAAAAGAGGTAGTCAGTCAGATTTCTCAATTAACTGATTATTTGCATTTACAAATATTCTCACTTAAACCAGGTGATAAGAATAATTTAATACAGCAGAGGTAACTTATAATATAGCAAGTACTATGGGTTGTCATACTTAGATGATGGATGCCTTCCTGATTCAAACAGGCTCAGCACTTTGGTGAAAGCTGATACTTAGATGTGCCTGTGGCCATAAATTATAACAGTAGTTTTCTTGCTTTAGCACACGCTTCCCTGCTGTAAACTCCTGTAAGTGACTCAAGAGGAGAAAAAACAGGTACCTGATCCAGAAAGAGCTGTAAAATGTATTACTGGAAGGAGAGCAGCGGTCAGGAGCTGTTGGCTGTGGGACTGTTCTGTGGTCTTCTTCCCTACCCCAGGATTCCTAGCAAACTGTGAACGGGGCACACAGGAGTAGCTTGTGTAAAGGAAACTTTTTGCAATTTAGTCTTAAAACTTCATTATTTTTTTTCTCTTTTCTTTTCTAGGCAACATGTCTCATCCAAGGCCATGGCTAGGGCTTGACCATTTCAATAAAGCCCCAAAGAGAAGTCGCTACACTTACCTTGAAAAAGCTATTAAAATCCATAACTGACTTACTTAACCAGATTGTCAAGGCAAGGGACAAAAAATAAGTGTGTGTGTGCACCTTTTTAACAACTGTAGAACTTTGGTACACGTGCACTATATCTGAAGTCTTCAGCAAGAGGATTTGCTGCTGATGTTAATTTTATTTTGTTGAGGCTGTTCAGTTTGGCTTCTCTGTATCTATTGACTGCCCTTTTTGAGCAAAATGAAGGTGTTTTTATAAAGCTTGGATGCCAATGAGAGTTATTTTATGGTAAACGTAATGCAAGGCAATTGTCAGCATAATGAGGGAAGAGTTTAGTAGAACAGTTGACATTGGCAAAATATTTGTCTGTAGTACGTTTATAGATGGCATAAGCTGGCTGGCTGCTCTTCCCGGTGTGGTGTTCACCATCACTGCAGCTAGTAAGTCTTATGTTTAGACTCACATCAGATTTATTTCCTTCAGTTATACTTTAAATGACATTTTTGTGCATTTGTAAATGCAAAAAACTCACATCATCAATAAATAGCAATCTCTACTTCATTGTGTACATTGTTGGCACTTATTCGGGATTTTTGTCTTCTCCAGCTGCATAGAATCTTTTTTAATAAACTAGTTTTCGTTTAATTTAGTCCCTACTTTGCATCCCGTTTTGCCAAGTGGATGCCCTGAGTCCTAAAAAGAGAAATTTGGGTATTTTTATTAAATTTTCAACCATTGATAAATACCGCTGCGATTTATTATGCCATCTTCTGGCAAATAGAATGACACTCAAAAGTTGGCAAAAGCAAGTGAAAGGATTATAAATATCATTCATTTAGTTAACATGGGAAGAGATGGGGAAAACACGAGAAATAGCCTTTTAGCACAGAGGGCATGCTCACTAGTGTTTAGTAAGCTGTTGACTTTGTATAAAAAAGGAGGGGAAAAAAAAAGAAAAAAGAAGAAAAAAAATGAAATTGTATATTTAATGAATGAACATGTACAATTTAACACTTGGAGGTTAATTTTGTTGGGTGAGTCTGCAAGTGAATTTCACTGATGTTGATATTCATTGTGTGTAGTTTTATTTCAGTCCCCAGACTGCTTCCTTTTATTTTGGAGCTAATGCCAGCCGCGTGTCTAGTTTTGAGTGCAGTAAAGATAGATCAGCAATTCACACTTAATTTTACATTCTTTCCAGTATTTTATTTTGTTTCTGTAGCCGCAGTGTACAACAACTCTTCCTGTATATTGCCTTTTTTTGCTGGAAAATGTTGTATGTTGAATAAAATTTTCTATAAAATTTTTCTTCGGTGAGTGATGACGTGGACGTTGAAGAAGATTTCTCCACTCCTTGGAAGCAGAGTTTTGGGAAATGTTTTCATTTGTGAGCTTTTGCTAAAGGTGTGGGGTTTTTATTAAGTGTTGACAATTGTATAACCCTAGTATTGGTTGTTTTGGGGAAAAATTGTGGGGTTTTCTGTTGAATTGTTTTGGGGTTTGGAGGGGTTTTTTGGGGTTTTTTGTTTGTTTTTTTTTACCTCCTAACTAGTCACATTTGAGCTTAACAAATAAAAGGTTTTTCCAGGAAGGAGCCATGTACAATTAAAACAAATGGAAAAATTATTTTACTAGTTCGTTTGTAAAGCTTGTAGTAGAGTCTTTGTGGTAGACTTGACTCTTCCTGCCTGTACAAAATTTTGTGGTCCAGATTCCCAAGTCTAATATTATAAATGGTGTAAAGTGAAATCTGGAGTCTCTAAAGGTAAGCTCTCTTATTAATAGATGCCCACTGTAATGTGTTCCCTGTATTCATAACCAAACCAGAAAGTGCATAAAAACTTCCCTTTCTCAGACCTGTCAATAAACACTTAGTAGGGGTTGTGTACATGTGAAGGCCTTGATACTTTTCTGTGAGATGGATTCTGGTGATCACTGAAAACACCAGCAAGTATTCTTAAATTAAATTCTAAGATCTGTTTCATTCTTGTAGCTTTAAAAAGAATTAACCGCTCAAGCTTTAGGTATGTTTGGATTTCTTTTTAATTTATATCTTGCAGTGCTTTTAAATGTCTCTTTATTTCCAAAGTAGTTGTTTACTTTTTTTTTTGTCATCTGAGTGCATAGGTTACAGGTAGGAGTGCTTAAATGACAGGCCTTAAGTGGATAAAGTTTTCCTTTGATTTGTATTTATGTCCAACCGGTGAGAATTACGACACCCTGCAAGTGGTGTGTTTACTAGTACGTGGACTGTCTCTGCAGGCTTGCAGTAAATGTCAGGATTTGTATTGAAAATATTTCTGTAAAATCAGCGACTCTGGTCAGCAGTAGTAAGCCCTAATTATATTTTGTGAATTTAATGGTACACTGATACACAATTGAGCTTGTATCTGAATGTCACTAAGTTTTTAACTTATGGGATGTTGGCAGCTTTTAGGGAAAATCTTAAAAATCACAACACTTCCTATTTCAGAAGAAAAAATCATGAACAAAGTAAATTTTGGGTGCCTTTTGGTTTTTAGATAACTAGTTTTTACGTGCTTCAGTATTTGTGCTATTCCTACACTAGTTTTGAAAAGACGATATTTTAAGGCATTCCATATGCAGTTTTCAATAACGGAAGTTTTTTATGAGATCTTTTTTTGTTGTTGGAGCACGAGTAACTTATTACTCAGATGTGGAAACACACAGACCTATGAAGAGAAGAGGAAGACAGGAAGTTTTCTCAGGTGCAATATGTTGATTTAGTTCATTCTAAATAAAATTATAAGAATACAGTCTTCAGAATTACAAGAATAGAGCCTTCAGAATTACTGTGCTTTCCATTTCTTACTCAGATTTTGGAATTATCTGGATAATAGCGAATGCATTAAATTAAGTTAATGATAATGTAAGTGTTAAGCAATAAGGATGTAATTTCATGGTACATACAGCATCAGAGCAACATGATGTTAATGGCCCATCTGAATTCTCCCTGCGAAAATAGCAAGCGTTGTTCCTGTAGATTTACATAGTGCCTTTTATCCTAAGGGAGTCCAAAGCATTCTGTGAAATCTGAGCAGATCACACCAGTGACATAGTTGCTGATGAGAGAGTGACAGCCAGCAGAAACACCCTTTATCGAAGAAGGCTTGCTTAGCAACACCAGCACGCATCTGCGCTGCCAGAAGACGCGTCAGAGGGATCGGGCCGATGTCGTGCCGCAGGACGTGCCGAGCACGCGGTGCCTCCCGCGGACTGGATCTACCTCAGCTGCTGCCCCTCCGGCATCCCGCCCCGGCATCCCACTGGAGCTTGGACCAGCCTGTCCGGCGGGCGCTGCACTGGCTGCAGGCGTCGCTGCCCGCATCTCAGCTACGCCGTGGTTTTGCTATTTAATATCCTTTGTGAGAAATCATTTTCTGTAGGAACTGTATATAGTGTAAATAAAATAGACTAGGATAAATGCTGGATTGGTGTCTTGTCCGTTCCTTTTAGAAAAGATTGGGAGAGACAGCTAATAGCTTGCGCAGAAGTCAGGGTGATTTTGGTTAGATCAAAAAGAGATATTCTGCAAAATTCAGCCAAATTGTGTGTCAGGAATGACATTCATGATGTAGGGAAGAGCTGACCAGAAGGTGAATCCTGACTTCTGTGGCAATTTCCAGGTTTTTAACTCTTGTTTTTTCTCAGAGGAACTGAACGGGCATTTGGATTCTGAGGCAGGGAGAGTCAGTGTTTGGTGTGGTGTCACTTACTGCTGGCTTCTAAACCAGCCCGGTCTTTAGGGTCAGAAAAAAAGGAAAATGTTCACATGTCATATGTTTGAATACGGCTTCAAATATATGTTCAACTTAATTTCTGTCTCAGGTGATGCTGAAGTTAGAGAAGCAGGGCTGGAAATTAGATTTGTGAACCACCAAGCTGTAGTTAGAAGGCTCTTTTTTTAATGAAATATATGTGTAAACTACTGTGCCTCAAAATACTGGTGTAAAAATATTCTAACTACTTTGGTTAAATGTCTTCACATCTTGAATCATATATATATAATTTCTTTGTTAGGTATATATTTGTGTGGTTTTTCTTGTGCATCTTTCCTCCTAAATGTTATCCAGTGTGATGTGTTATTTACTACTACTCCAGAGCCAAGCGTGCTGTTTCACAGCCAGATTTTAAAATGGAGAAAAGTCATAGCACTTTTTAAAAAAAAAAAAGTGTGAAGCAGTACAAAACCTGTTGGGCTGACATCCGCTTGGCTGCTTGTGGATTTAATCGTTGTGGTGTTATTTCCCATCAGATCAAAGTGGTTGGGTCAGCAGCGGGTGGAGAGTGACCCCACTTGGCACCGAGTGGAAGCCGGTGCTGGGGGAATGGCGGTGGCCGCTCCGCTGGGTGGAGAGGGCTGGGAGGTGTTGGCCCTGGGCTTCTTGTGGGGCTGTGGAGCCATCATAAAAGCTCCTTCCTAGAAATACTTGGCTCGAGAGATGGCACTAGCAAGCCTGTACTCCCCTTAGAGGTTCATAGCATCTCCGTGGTTGGAAAGGACCTTTGAGATCGAGTCCAACCATACTCACTCAAAAAAACCCCTGCAATCTCTGCCACTAGAGCATGCCCTGCAGTGCCAGCCTGTGTCTAAATGTATAAAATATAAAGATAATCCAAACACAGGTAATGGGCAGTGTGTTTCCCAGCGGCTTGCTTTGACCACCTGCTGTGCTGAGGTCGGGAGGTGGCCAGTGGAAGGGTTTGTTACGTGGGATCCATCTGGCGCTTGATCCCGGATCAGGCTGGGCGTTGGAGCCGAGGGCCCATGGAGGGCTGGATCGCACCCCGCCTGCTCTGAAAGCAGTTTTGGCTTTGCTACGTGCAGCAGGGCCATGCGTCTCTGCGAGGGCGGCCACCCGCCGCCGCCAGCGCTGCCGGGGCTGGGCTTGCCTGGGAAAGCGTAGCTTCCCAGTGTTGCATTAACGCAAGTGTATGCTTCTTGTGTGTCTTGTAGCCTGGAGTTTCTGTAGTCTGAAGGCTGCATTTCTGGTACTTCTTGAAGTAAAAGGCCAGCAGGCGCTCAGCCTGGTTTGGCTAAGCCCCTGTAAAATGTGCTCCCGGCCGACTGTAGGGACGAGCGCCGGGTGTGAGGTGACCGGACAGTGGGCATCGCCATTACCAGTAGTTGTTTAGGGACGCGGTTGTCTTTTTATGGCTTAAACTGACCAAGTAGCTAAACAAAGAGTTTGGTCAAACTTAAGGTCAGGCTACGTGTGAGGTTTTAACGTTCTTTTAACTGCACGGTACCTGCAGGTCCTCCAGCGCGTGGGCCGGGCACCTCTGCGGTAGTGAAAGGCGGTGGTAGGGGGAGCAGCCTCCTCCATGCAGGCCCTCGCCCACAGTAATTATGGTACTGACACAAAAATATTTATTACATTAAAGCACTGAAATACAAGGGTTTCTTCTATTCTTCTGTTCATCTTTCCAGACAGCAATAATCAGGTGCTGCTGCCAGTGCTGAGCAGGGTCTAGGCACCTCCTGGGCAAGTAGTTACAGAAATTTGCTTTGACAAGTTGAGTAACTTTGGATGAGAACTGTAACGTTATCTCTGAAGTCTTTGTGAGATGAAGCACAGCAGTGGGAAGGCAAAGAGGTAAACTAAAGGGTCTTCTAGTTTTGGTAACTTTTTTCAAGCTGCGCTTGCTGATTTTTCTTCTTTGTATGTTTGCCTTTTGGTTCTGGGTTTGTTACAGGGAGCGGGTGCCCCAGTCTCATCTGTGTCTCTGCTCTGGGTGCCACGGCTCATGGAAGCAATGCAGGCAGAGGATGTTTTGCCAGTATTGCTAACAATGACAGGTTTATTTTCTTACCTCGATACATAACACAGTAAAGGCAGTCTCATAACTTAGTGTTTCATTAATAAATAATCAGCTACACCGTACCACCTGCAGCCCTGCAGGAGTAGGTCCCGTAAGAAGAGGAGCAGAGAGAAATGAAATCCCGACTGGTCAGTTGCAGTGCAGAGAAGGTAAGTGCCTCTCAGAAATGTGCACGTCCAAACCTCTCGGTTATTGGTGTGTTGAAAAGTCCAGAAGAATCTGTGTCCCAGCCGGGTCGGAGCTTTAGAGGAGTAGCAGTAGCGCTGCAGTACTCACTAGCTGGTCACTTCACTGCTCAGGACAACGATTCAAATAGAGGATAAATTCAAGTGACACTGTAAATTAGTCTTCAAAGCGTTTTGTTGTAAAGTCAGTCCAACCGTGTGGTGGTAAACTCCAGATGGATTCAGCAGACAGGGAGCTGCAGAACCTAAGCCTACCCCTGTATGTTTCCTAGGAGCAGTTTTACATGTAGAATCTTACACCATTAGGAAAAAAGCAATTGACATAATCTGGTTGCATGGATTTTGTTTCTATAGTCTCTTGTATCTATAAATATGAAAATGGCAGCATGGGCAGTAATGGTCTGCATCCTTGAAGATCCTTACAAAGAGAGGTACAAAGCAGCATCCGAAACAGCACCTACAGCCAAAGAGACGGACACGCATGGAATGCTTTTCTGACTTTCTGCTGGCTACATCTGTGCTTTTTCTCTGCCTTATTCTGTCTGCCTTTTCACTGCGTGAATTCACTTCATTCCCAAGTCTCTTAATATTGAAAGTGTCTTCCAAAAAAATTAATCATCTTCACTGCTAACGTCTTACACATTAGTCTTACTCTGAGCCTGATTCTAATTTACAGTAAGGAAGTAGACAATGTTCTACTGATTTTTGCTTGACTCATGAAAAGTAGTAACACACTTGGTTAAATTTAGCAAGTTTGCATCCCCAGTAGCCACAATGACTGTATCTAGAATGGGCAGAATGACTTCTTACCAGGTAGAGAAGTGCAAACTGCCTATATAAGCACTAGCTGGAACATTTATTTCTTAATTACTCTTTTCTTAACCTTCCACTATGAAAAATCTTCAAAGTATAGATGAAAGCTTACCCAACCATACACAGGCTGGTGCACAGAAGGTAAGACAGTCTGCCCAGTCTGTAGGTGACCTGGGTGGTGATGTGCTGGCGGCAGGAAGGGCATATTGTGGATGTTGGTTTGCTTGAGAAGATTCCTGCTACAATGATGGGAGGCTGAGACACCAAGTACACTGGGTTTGAGAGGAAATGAGAAGCAGCAAAATTAGAAGCACGGGAAGTCTTTTACAAGTTATAAAGTCTTAATTAGAGAATGTAAGTTCTTAACATGGCTCTTCTACAGGCACCCGTGTTACTGTTATTGATTTCAGGTATATTTGTAAGAACCACTCCACTGTACTGCTTGTTCTGTGTATCACAATAAGTTGCTTCTAGCAGCAGCCAGTGTTTACTCGGATCAGGACATATACAGAGAATAGCCCGCGGGATAATCCCCATAATCAGGCAGTCTCTGCCACCCACTGGTGGATGTACTTTGACATTGAGAATTTATCTTCTGATAGTTAAAGTAACATGAAAATGCATCTTCTCCCTGAAGAAGAGATTTGAAGGCTGTAGGGGAGCTTTCTGCATCAACTTTTCAGTAGCTAAAAGAAATTAATCAAATTAGTTATTCTAACCTGGAAATGTCATCAGTCAGATGCTGGTGCTCTCCCCAGGGAGTAAAGTCTGTAGCTTCCCTCACGTGTTTTCAGTCTGGACCTGACTCTTACACCTCTTGAGGGGAATGCCCTTTGTAGGTACGTGAAGAGTATTTTTTCAGAAATATTTTAATTTTCAGTGAAAAATACCATTTTAAGCATCCTAAACCGAGTTTAGGGTACCTTCACACTGTAGCCTGAAGCGAAACTTCAGGAGTGGGAAGGTATTGTCTGTTAGGATATAACATATCTGAGTTTAATTGCCTTCTGGTCTTAGGGATTTTTAAAAATGTGTGTGTCTCTTTCCCTCCTCTAAGAGATGTTATTTGGCTGTTCTTTGAAGCCTCTCCTCAGAGTCTCCTTTGAGCTTCTCCACTTCTATAAAGGCGACTAGAACAGGAACAATGACATAACCTGGACTTAAAATTATTAGTTCTGAAAGTCCTAGCTGTTTTTTAAAAAATGGATGCTTCAGTAGATTTGCTTAATGCTGGAAAAGTGAGTCTGAGTCTCTCCTCTTAGTTTATCTTTCAGCACGTCTAGGAAAATTTTCCAGCCTCTTAGATTGTGATTGGGTCAGAAAATTCCATCTTCTCTGTTGATTTCAAAGCAAAAAGCACTTCACTTGTGTTAGCATGTCGAACCACAGGCATTGTCAGAAACACAGTCCCCTGGCACTTACCTGGTTGCTCGATGGTGGTTGTTTCCCGGTAGGAGTAAGGTGGGGGAGAAGGATACTCATAACCCCCTGTGCAAAGGAAAACAGGGCAAAACGTAAAAATGCGTACAGCTTCTACCTCCCGACAGCCCCCTTTGGAGTCTGATGAAGAGCTGCATGGGGGGGTGCCTCGCGGGGGAGGCCTGACATGGGTCAGTGAAGTACAGGACAGGGAAAAAACACTACTGAATTGATTCATGGATTTATTTAAAGGCAAAAGAGCCTGCAGTGACCGGATAGTCTCGCTTTCTATGTAATATAATCTGAGAAATAAAGTAATTTATTCAACATAAAGGCAGTAACTGCATCTGTTGCCCTGTAACATCGGAATGATACTTGGTCTTAAGGATTCCACTGATAAAGGATCTGGTACCTCCGACTAGTTTCAGTGATTATTACCCTTACTGTTAGTATTTAGAGCCTTTTTTCTAGTTTGAATTTTATCTGCCCTCATCTTCCTGCCAAGTAATTTCATCACACCCTTTGTTCTAGAAAAAAGTTAAACATCTCTTTCCTTTTTTGTGGATAAGGGAAAAAGGAAGCTGGTGAGTAAGACACCTCATGCTTTTTTAGTTCTTTTACTAATCTTACAAATTAAGAATGTAGTCAGCCTATCTGAGTGTGAAATAAATGAATGTATAAAAATTACATTAATGAATGTATTAAAACTTCACAGCCAGCCAGCGTGGGTGTGGTATCAAACTACCGGGGTGGTCTGCGGCAGGACAGAAACAGTGTGAGTCCAAGCAAGGAATAAGCCCACAGGGTTACAAAATGGGATAGAAAACTGGAATTTTCCAAGGTGAGACAAAATACAATGGCAAAATTGAAAAAAATATTAGCAACGTTTCCTTGAATGGCTTGTGAGAAGTGGTAGAGATTTGCAATGGCATTTGGGTTTAACGGGAGTGGTGGTATGTTAAGTTTTGGGGTGGGTTTTTTTGTGGAGGGAGGCTTATTTGTGGAAAACCAGATTTTTTAAAAAAATTAAAAGTAAAGAATTTCTTTCTGATCTAGAAGAGGAATGCTCTTAGTACAAGTGAGTTATCACTCGATGTGTTTTGGTGAAGGACCTGCTTCCTGCGCAAGGGCAAGACACTGCCACTCGGTGTTAGGGTTGAGCAGCTCATGAGCGAGACTCTTTCTCCCAACCTCTTGCAAGGTCTTCTCAGTTTATAAAGAGGCCAAAGAGGTCTTTGAAGATAAAAATGTTTACAGAGAGAGCTGATCAGACTAAAATGCTCTGAAAACGAGTCAAGTTTAGAGGCTGAGTACTGACAAATCTAGCCTTGCTAGATCCGTCTGACCTTCCATTCTGGTTTCTGCTCCAGTCCTGTCTGGAGAATGGCAATTTCCTCAATAGCAGGAAGGTAACCAAGGTAAAATCACTGATATCTCCATGTGTCTTTCAATGAGTGTAGGCTGGAGCAGGCAGAAGACAGAGGAGTGCTGTGAGATGCTTTTGTAGGTGTGAGAGCAGTGCCTGGTGCCAGCCCAGCAGGGCAGCAGAGGCTCACTCGCAGTCTTGAGCTGGATTGCCAGCACTTCAGAAGCGATGTGTCCCCATGAGACAGCGAGGGGAAGGGGTTCTTCCTCTGCACAGAACCTGATGGCAGATTTGACTCCTCTGAGGAGGGCAGCTCTGGGCAGCAGGAGCATTTGGGAAAAGGCAGGTCCTCTGCAAAACTAGATTACAATTTAAGCAAGATATAGCCTGTCTGTGTACGGAGTTTGCTGGCTGAGCATTTTCTCGTTAGGAGTATGAAATTATTGTAGAGATACAACTGCAATTCCTTTTCCAATAAAGCATGTGTTGTTAGAAAAATTATTAACTAAACCAACAAAAATATTTTTTGACAGTTTAAGTGATGTTCCTGTGATGAGATCCTACCAGCTTGCCTACCCCAATCCTGGATTTTAAGTGCTGGCACAAGCACTTTCTAAACCCATCATGTCCTGGCAAGGCTGGGCCCCTTATCAGCTGGCTCAGTTACGCTCCGGAAACCAGCTATCAATGTTTGCCCACCAAGAGGGTGCTCTTTCCAACACCCTCCCGGTGAAGCTGCTTACCCTCTTGGCTGCAGTACTCTGGAGCGGAGGGTTCTTGCGTGTAGGGTTCATGGCGCGGTTCATACATAATCATAGGAATTTCCACACGTCCCTTCTCACTAGGCATCTTTGCAGTTCACCTGCCAAAAGTAGTGCACAATGAAATCTGCTGTAAGTGACTTTGAGTGCCCTGTATTTGTCGATGCCTGCTTCTGTAACTCCTGGTTCTCACACTCACGTTTTACTTGGAGGAAAATTAGCAGTTCTCTTATTCTGTTTTTTTTATAGACTGAAGTGCAGTCAGTTCCTGTTACACTTCATGATGAGGAAGATGGGAAGGAAGAGCAGAAAAATACCGTCTTTACATATTTCTTTGTGCTGGAAAGCTAAAAATGTTTGCCCAGAAAACACACTATTCAAAGCGTGTGAACTCATGACTGAAAGTGTTACCTTTGCAGAAAAGTTAACCTAATTTTTTTCTATGGATTGTCAAAATAATCAAGGAGGGTAAGAGCACACTTTGGAGCACCTGTGAAAAACCTTCACGTGTCATTAAGTCAGAGGCTGCAACAGTGCAACCAGGGGCAATTTGGATCTGTCTTTCGTCAGGTTATTGTGCAACCTTATCGTCATCGTTACTGTGACCACTTTTGTACTGTGAAACCATTGTCTCATCACTAGCGTGACAGGCTTTTGTTGGGCAAGATCATTATGAAATATGACTGTGCTGCCCGAGGCTCTGAACAAGATCAGGCCACAAAATACATGTGTTTTGCAGGTGTTAGCAGGAACAGATCCTCCCAATAAAGGAGAGTGGGAGGAAGAGGACACAGCTGGAGATGTGTGTTTGTGTTACTGTAAATGGTGTTAATTACTCCTAGCTGTCCCTTGAACCAGTATTTACTGGTTGATTTCCTACTAACGTTAACCAGAGGAGTCCTTTGATCCTTTTTCCCCCAAAACTGCCCTTCCTTGCTGACCTGCATGAAAGGCTGTAACTTTCTTCTGCAAAGATGTTTGTGAAGAGCTGCTAAATGGGTCTGGTGCAGGTTGACTGGCTGCTCAGGTAACTCCACACAGCTCTTTGCAGTCCAGCTAAATGTCCCGTGTCACTGTGCAGACCCCTCCCTGGTTTGGATCAGGACTGTGCCCATCTCACCTGCTCGCTGGTGGTGCAAAAGTGAGGGGTTCTGTTGTTAAGAGGCACTTGGATAAGCAAATAGAAACTGAGAAATGTAACGTTTGGCAAGTCGGCACAAGCTGCCTGAGTAAGTGAGGTCACACTGGAGTAGGATAAAAATTGCTGAACAAGGCAAGATGCTCTCAACAGGTCTGTTTGCAAGGTGTGTTGGAGGGCAGTATGTATGGGGGAGGCCGAAAGAGGGGGGATTAGTAGTGCTGAGATGAAACATCAGTCCTTATAGGGAGGAAGAAAAGGAGGAATTTGAAAATACCACTAGGTAGGAAGTGATGTAATTTTAACAAATCTGTATGAATGGGAAATGATATGGAAAGCGATAGTAGAATGAATAATAAAGGGAATAGGTAGGATGGCATGGAGAAAAATTCAGAAATACAGCATTGGCCACATTAAGGTCAAAGATGCTGGATTACTAATATATGGATTGGAGAGGAGGAATAGGGAAAGGTGCATCTTGGTATTTACTTATTTCTAAAAAGCTAAAACAGGTGATTTGGAATGTGAGAGGCATTAATAGGCCACTGTTGAAGTTTCATGAGGATCCCACTGAGAAGAAACAAGAAAAGCTGAGAATGGAGAGCTTTGGTAAGATGAAGCCAAGGGAGAGTAATGATCTACAGAGAAGAAAGCGTGTCAATAGTAACTGTGGGTTCAGGAGCGTGATGACAGACAGGATTGCATTAGGCAGTGTTGGCCAAGGGCTGTTGCCTTGGGACAAGGATCAGTGGGCAAAATTACAGGGAGTCTCTTAAAGTTTTTGGCTTATTGCTGTCTTGGTACTTAAACGCCATACGCTAAATACTGGGTGGTGTCAGTTCGTGTGACATTTCTGATGAATTCATCTCGCTGTGACACAGGAAAAGAGGAAAGGGCTTTTGAATTTCATCTGGTGACCGTAGGCCCAGGCAAACGGCCTGTCAGGAGGCACAGAGTAGGAGGGAATAATAATGGTTAACACAGTGAGAGCACTGCGAGTTACCAGCTGAATGCGAGCAAACACTGACTAATCCTCGCCCCACCCAGTGAGGTATTAGTATAATTCTTCCAGTTAAATGCACAGGACAGGAGATGCAGAGGTGAATCAGCAGCAGAGCCAGGAATGGTGTGAGTCCCCCTGGATGCCAGGTCTGTGCTTGGTCTCCTAGAGCCATCAGGCACAGAAGCTGTGGGCCCCAGGCTGTTGG
This sequence comes from Rhinoptilus africanus, assembly GCA_013400135.1. NCBI lineage: Eukaryota > Metazoa > Chordata > Aves > Charadriiformes > Glareolidae > Rhinoptilus > Rhinoptilus africanus. The sequence goes on along the minus strand of VXBO01014960.1, from coordinate 1,172,365 downwards.
TGAAGTTGGTGCCCCAAATCTGCTTGCTTTCCGTGTCTTGTTACGTGCTGCCAGTGACTCTGTGTTTAGCGATGGAGGACCTGCCCTGGAGCAGATAAGCTGGGATGCCTGGACCGGCAGCTGGGCCTCAGCTCCTGCAGAAGCTTCTTCATCCTACCTGGGAGAAAGTACCAGGGGGTGAGATTCCTACCGGGCCTGAACGCTGCACGTCCAGAGGTCCAGGAAATATATTCTCTAGGGTGTTTTATGCAACTTAGAGCCCCTTTCATTTGGCGTGTAAGTGGTTACTCTCAGTTCGTGGTCGCATCCATGCCCGAGATGTCTGAGAGCTCTCTGGGGCTGTGACCCCTAAACCTGTGTTATCGCCATGGATTAGAGCTAGAGACTTTCCTCTCTCAGATGCGATCCTCTGCTGGGGAGGAGGTATGGGAGAGAACAAACAGTGTTAGCAGCCCTGTAGGAGAAAGTTATAAGGAGAAATATCAGGCAGCAGTTCCTGAAGAGTAGGAAAATGTCCTATAAACTCCCCTCCAGAAACCAGTAACATCTAGAAGGCCCACGTTTAATAGCTAGGGAGGTGCTTAAGTTGTCTTCTCTGCAGTCACGCCGAGTTAAATGGAGCTCTCTGCGATGGCAGAGCAGACCCTTGTGCACTCCTGAAGTGGGGACTTGGTTTATGTGAAGCACTCAAGATCAACTCAAGCCAACAGCAAGGTGCTTGATTTGCAGGCTGAAATGTATAGTCCCAGGGCCCCAGGGAAGGCTGTGCCTTCTCTCCTCTAAAGTCTCCGTCTCTTCTACATATGGGTATAATTGGTTTGCACTGGAAAATAAAGCTCACTTTAAGTCCTGTGGAAATTAGTATTAAAAAAAAAGAAAAAGCAAATCACACCCTGAGGCATATACACAAAGAGCCAATTCAGGGAAAGGAAGGTGGAAATGACAAAGCCTTTATGTTCCAGGAAGGACATATCCTAGGGGAGAACGGGCAATGGCAGTTTCCATCATCTTCCTCTGGATTTGCTCCAGGCGCTTGTGTTCTGGTGTGAAAAGCAGCCATCGTGCAGCCAAGCAAAGCTGCTGAACTGCGAAATTCCATGGCTGGGCCCCACTTTCCAGCTCTCACATGCCCCCTCTGCACCTTCCTCCCAAAACATCCCTGATGGTTAAAAAATCCCACAGATGACAGTAGTTTCATCGTGTGCCTGCAGAGAGGCCATAGGCGCTGTCGCTTGTGCTTTGTAGAGGGGAAACCAAGACACACGGGGGACAATCTTTTCAGGAGTCCTGACAGAGTTGTCATTTGGCCTGCCACGTACGGTTCAAATAGTTGAAAAGAGAACAATGGCTTTCTTCTCCTCTTTGTGGTGATATTTTTCAGAAAGCTTTTTCGGGTGCTGCATGTTTGCAGCGGTGGGCAAAGAGACAGTCCTGTCTATGCAAGTCATTTTTCACCTTTCAGAAACACTTTTTCCAGTTTGATTTCAAGTTCATTGGAAATACGCTTTTCCCACAAACACTTCTTCAAAAGTGACATCGTGGTATTTGAGATGGAAGCATTCGTCAGCCTGGAGAGTCTCGTAGGATTCGTGTCCGTAACAACCCAGGTAGAGCTCAGCTCAGCAGAGCACAAACTGGGAGCTACTCAACAGTCATTTCAGAAATCTTATTACTCGAGTGCTGATGCGTTTTTGTTTTAGTCTTAGGAGCCTGTGCCAATGAAGGATTTATGGTTTCATTTGAAAATTAAAGTTCACTGCAGTGCTAATTTTTCTCCATTCAAATTCAGAAATTATAGTCTGAAAAGCAGAGGAGGCAGATGGGATTTGGCGGGCGCATGAGTATCCGGAGTCCAGGTAACATTTCCCTTACCTTCGTATTCAGTTCTGTTGCAGTTCTTCCTCAGAAGTAGATTGACCTAGTTAAAAAAATGATGTGGTACTTCTGTGAAAGCTGATCAAGATTTACTAATTTTTTTATTTTAATTATTATAATTCAACTGAGGTTTTTTCTAGCAAGAAGGTTAATGGTTGGTCTCATACTGCAGACTCGAAATGAAGTTTCTAAAAAGTTTTCAAAAGTACTTGTCACTGGCCTGTCTCTATTCCAGTTGAAGCAGTGTAGCTGCTCCCAAGACCCAGACATGGATGTAACAGCACTGAATATGTTCTGGGAGCGGAGGAGAAAGTGTAGGGACAACTTGGATATGTGAGAGATGGAATAAAGTTGGAAAGGGCTTTTTCGGTGCCCTGTGTGTACTACAGCTGGCAATAAGGGCTGGATGAGTATCATGCCATCTGATGGGAGGTTATCATATTTGGCTATCACTTCATGTACCAGGATGGCATCCAGAATCCTAGGCAGGACAGGAAGCGGTGACTTTATAAGAAAAGTGCTTAATCTCTGTTCCAGCTCCAGCTGATGTCAATTGAGGGATTTGCCATTGACTTCAGTAAGATCGAGTTCAGAGGCAGAAAAAAGACAGAGTGGAATTTGGGAGGAAACGTTAAGTGAGACAGGTATTTGAAGACAGGGTAATACATTCAAAAGTTTTCTATTTTGGAAGATTAACATTAAAACATTATAGTAAGTCATCTTCAGATTTCATGGACATGTGGAGGTACAGCAGTTTTCATGAGCGATCTATTGGCTTGTAGGATACTACTCCAAAGGCTTTGAGTTTGCTGTAGTCTGTTCTGGTTCTCCTGTCATCACTAGTTTAATGTTTTCTTGGGCATTTAGCCCTTTCAGCTGCATTTATGAGACAATTTAGATTTCTGCTATATTAAAGAGTGACTGTAAAATGCCATTGCTGGCATGCAATTGCATCTGGGCTTGAGCAATACTGAGTACCTCTGTCTTACTTTATTGAAGCAGTTAATTCTAGTTTCCAGCTAGCAATGAAACACTGAATTCATCAGTGGAGAGATCTTTTCCCTTTAGCCCAGAGTTGGTTGTTTATGGTAACATTCACAATGTGCTGAGGCTTTTCAGATGTTCAGGAAAGAACAGTTCCAGCTCTAATACAGATAAACAAAGAGTTGGGGAGCAGCATTCAGGTATTTGTTCATTCCTATTCTTAAAATAGCAGCAGATGACTGCCATCAGCAAATTAAAATTTGGCTGTTAAAAAGCATTCAGGATGTTTAAAGTAGACAACCTTTTCAATGAGATAAGGATGCTCTGCCAATTCCCCATTCTTACACCCAAAGTTAATTTTTAATCCCACAGTTATTCTGGCTTTTAAGCCTGTATCAGGCTACCAGCTTCTCTTCTCAAATGGAGAATGGGGGTTTTTTGTTTCCTCTTTTTTTTTTCCAAGTGTAACCCGGTGTTCGTTTGCTGTGATACGCGCCTGGAGGGCTGGCTGCCTGGTTATTGGGCTTGCGCAGGCAGCTGCGGCCCTGCCTGGCCCTGCCTACGGGGACTCCCTGGATTTTCCAGTCCTGTCCCAGGTCAGACATTTATGTTAGGTTATTCCTTCATGAAGGGAGCTCCACTCTATAATTTAGTACATTTACTGATCCTGTTTCTCTCACCTCTAAAGCAGATGAAAACACTGTAAAATTTCACACACCTTCTAGCTTATACATAAACTTATTCATGGTAGTTTATTCCTGTTTGCTATTGTGCCAGAATCGTGCTTTTATAGGAAAACCTTTCTCCCCTTGAGGCAGCCCAGAGAACATTCCTGTCTCCCTGCAGCCTTTCCTTCAGAGGGTTGAGCAAGCTTGCCAAGTCCTTCTCGTTTCTGTACAGTGAATTCATCCTTCTTGGCCATGAGTGGCCAAAGAGCTCTGTCCTCAGCCTATATAATGGTCTGAATGTCATCTTATATTTAATGGAAATGCTGTCTTTAGAATAATCCAGTTGCACCTTTTCCCTTTCCCCACCCACACTGTGTTGGTGGTTTATATTTATGCTGTTATTAACCAGCGGTAGGTCTGTCTCCTCCAATGTCATTTTTTCCTAATGAACTCCCAGCTTGTAGCTGAAATCCCTGATATAATTTTCTAAATGCACTGCTTTGTAGCTTTATAATACATATGAATTCTGTCACAGCAGTTCTCTAAGTTTTACCATTCTGTATAATAGACTTTCTGCTTCCATAATTTGTTTCTCCATTCATACATTTTTATTAGCCACTCCTGTATTTCTGTCAAGGTTATTAATTAAAATTCTGAGTAAGCTCCATCACTGATTTCTGTGTTAACGTTGGATGCAAACCAGATAAATCTCTTAATTCTTGTTCCTTAATTTACTATTTGAGGTACAATCCCTTTCTTCCTTCAGATGACCAATGTCACTCACAGTTAAAGGGCCCTTATTCTGAAGGACAAGAACAACTGGGCCCTGGGACTGCATTAGAACCTGTCCCTCCCTAATTACCATTCCAAAAATAGAGTAGTAACCGCTAAAAGGAAGTATTGTCCAGTGGTTTGTGCATTAACCTGGACTGGGGGAAAAAAAAGAAGGGTTCAGTTCCTGTTCTGCAACAGTGACGGTGAGCAAGTTAATTAGTCTTGGTTTTGCTCAGCTCTGTTGTATACAGAAGCACTGTATCGGAGAGATACGATGACCATTCTGCCGTGATGTGGTCCAAATTTCGTTATGCCTTGCCTTAAAACTTCAGCAGACAACAGAAGACAGGAAATGCGGAGTTTAGATTCAGCCTTTGTCCTCTAATGACACAATTTTGTCTTTCACGTTCCCTTCTAGCTGTCACAATCGAGGGCAGCCTTACCCAATTGTTTCCAGCACTTCATTACCTCAAAACTTGATGTCTGCCATGTTTTCATTTAATTCTTTTATGGATTAATGTTCCCTTACCAAGAGCATTGAATCGTCGGCAGCCAGCATTTCATTTATACCCATGTAAAAATAATGTCCGTAACTTGTCCTTCAATTGAAAACTGATAGAACAGCTTAAGTAATGTAAGTGATGTAGCATCTGGACCTGGTTTAGCAACTTTTTAAAAGTTATTACGAACAAACATTCATTTGAAGAAAGCAGGTGTGTCCCTGCTAAGCCCTTTCCTATGGTGCATTAGTTTGACTTTCCATTCTTATTACTGTTCTCATCTTCACCTTTTCAGAAAGCTAGTTTTCCTGTTTTCCATTTCTGATCTGTTCTAGGAAACACCATATCTTGAGAAAAATCTTTGATTTTATATTTTAGGAACATGACAGAGCGAGCTTATAGATTTTGAAAGCTTGGCAATTTAATCACAAAGAGTTAACAATTACAACCGAGAGCCACAGCTGTCCTACTCCTAGAGCTCGCTCTCTGGTTTAGTCCTTGCCACCTCCTTTTCCTTATTTCCTAAGGAGTAAACATAGTATTGATCCCAAGTAATTTGAAAGTTCTTACCTTTAAGTAGCTCTGGCAAATCCGAGGAGCAAAAACCCTTCAAAAGCTGATCACTCCATCCATGTCTTTGCAATGCAGCTGTGCCTAGGAAAGAAAGCAGCACACATGACGGGTGACATGACCTGCCCTCATGCCTCACTAGCGTATCCAGTTGAAGATGTGAGCGAGTCAGGCAGGTAGACAGTGTATAATTACCCCAGTTCGCCAGCAGCCCCAGCCTACTGCTCACACCGGCTCTGCAGCAAAAGGAATGTTGTGTGACAGGCTTGCAGCAGAGGTTTTTTTCCCAGAGAGTTTTCTAATATCCCAGAAATTTTGCTTCATGCTAACCTGAAAGCTAGATGAAGACAATTAGAGGGAGCATGGGAATAACATCAGGACAACGGAAGTGTATATCCTAACCCATTGTGCTTCTATACCAAAGCAGCATGGAGACTGATGAGAAGCCATAGGTACAGTTGTATATGGACTATGATATTTTGTTATCAAACCCAATGAGCACTTTAACTTCCTGATGGATTAAGTGTTTGTGCTTAGATCAGCAAAGGTCTCTGTGCAGGGTGGTAACCATTGACATTATAGCTCGGATATCCTTGGTAACTAGGTTTGTAGCTGAACTGGACTTTCTGTTAAATAGATGCTTTGTCTCTGTGCTGAGTTGAGCTTGGCCAGCTCTGAAACTCTCACTGTCCTGCTGAACAGAACAGGGGTTGAAAATAAGATGGAAGTATTCTTTGGTTGGGATAAAGACAGGGAGATCATCATGGGCAAAACAGACTCGACTTGGGGAAAATTAGTTTAATTTATAGCCAATTAAAATATATTTGAATGGTGAGAAACAAAGACAAAACCTAGAACACCACCACCAGATGCCACAGGTTTGGCATTTCTAAGTATAATGGTGACCACGTGAACTTCTTATTCAGGATCATTCTGCTTCATCCAAAACCATTGCAGAGACCGTTTTCCACAACAGGAGCCCATCCGTTTTCCACAACAGGAGCCCATCTGCAGTGCTCCTGACAAGGACAGAGCATGATGCATCGTGTTTGCCTGGGGCACTGACATCGCCAGTCCAAAACATGCTGTTCACTCGGCTCCTGGGCAAACAAAGTCTTACTCAAGAACGGGCTGCAGCAGTGCAGGAAGCCCCTGACCTTGAGAAGACAGGATTGCAAAATAATTGGCAAAATAGAGAAACTGCCAATGAGTAAAGGAAGAAGAGAGTGTACAGTTGAGTTTTCATGCCCCCTTTGTCACCGTAACTTGGAAACTTTGAAACAGAGATTTCTGTTGCTAGTGAATGGTGTGGTGTTAATGGATGGTGTTACTGGATGGTGTTAATGGTGAAAGCACATCACCTGCCTCTCATCCAGACTCGAAGGACCAGGTAGAGAGCACTTGCTCAGATTTGCCTCACTGGCAAAAGTGGAGGCTCAGTACTTTGTACCCTACACTCTGCCATAATTGACATTTGACCACCATCAGAGTATTTGTGGACTTCTCTGACAAGAGACATGTTTCCAGGCCAAACTAAAAATATGGCTGATAGTAACTGTGGATGATCCTGTTTTTATATTTCAAATATTTGCTTTTTCACAGGTTTCCTATGTGATACTGGACAAGTTATTCACTCCTCTGCTTTTTCTCCATGTAAAGGGGATAATAGGCTGATCATAATATTATTACACAGTTTTAATAGAGATTAATAAAACGCTGTTTTATTGAAACTGAAAGGGGTTGGGAAGATAATGTTATTTTGACAACACTTTCTCAGGAAAGGTTTTATTTCTCAGAGTTCACTGGTCATTTCTGATGCGAGAGAAAGAAGATCGCTGCCATCTGGATGGTTAAATATGGCAGGGTACTGAGGATATTTGATGAGGTTAAAAGTCAAGAGGTAAACCTATAATGTATAAATACAGCAGGTGCAAAAGAGTGTTGAAGAGGCTGAAACAGGGGATTAGTAAAAGGAATGTGAGGAGGAAGGAGCAGCAGAGAAGAGCTGCTGTGGACTGACCACAACCCCCCCGAGTCCTCCTGCACCACTCCGGGGAGGCAGAGAAGTCAACAGTGCAGGAGTGAAGCAGAGCCTGGGAGCGGGGGAGGACAGTTGTTGTGTTAATGTTTGTATTTCTTTCCCACTACCTGAAATTGTTTATTTTAACTGGCAACAAATTATGTTATTTGTTTCCTGTATTGAGTCTGTTTTGCCCACGATGGTAATTGGTAAGTGACCCCCCAGTCTTTATCTTGACCCATGAGCTTTCTCATTCCTGTTACTCCTATTTTCCCTCCCTATTCTGCAGTGAGCGAGTGGCGGGTGGGAGTGTGCTTTTAGCAGAGGTTAACCCACCGCAGACTCTCACCCTGTGTGTCTCTCTACTCATTCTGTTCCTTGCAGATGCAGGCATTAACACCTCATGGGTGCTGTGAGATATAAACATCATCGTAAGTTTTTCAGTCAACAGTTGCCTCAAATTCTTCAACAGCAAACCCATCAGTAAAAATCTGACCCTCTGCTAGCAACTTAGAGGCGTTTAATTTTTTCTTGGAAACATCTTATTGGTGTTCATTCATGACATGCTCTGCACCAGTGAAAATCAGGAATGAAAGGATGATGTTCATGAATAGAATAATAAAATCAATGAAAATGGAAAGGGTAGTGAGCCTTCCGAGACTGACATATTGTGAATGGAACTCACTGGCACTAGAGAAGCACATAACCTGCTCTTAACTTTTTTGGGTTTCCGTTGTAGAACTTACCTGTCAGCACAGACAGAGACCGGATCAGGTTGAGTCATTGCTTGTTCCTACTGCAACATACCATTGCTTGACGAGGTGTGTTGGGGTCTAGTGAAAACACTATGTATTAAAGAAAAGAGAGGTGTCAAAACAGTAACACCTGTAGGACAATATGCAGTCAAGGATAGTCCATTCATATTTCTATTATTTATTTATTTTATATATATATGATAGTGAAATATCTGTGAGATTATACTTGTGAGATGGTCGCCCATGATCTGAACCTCACTAATATGTTTGAGAGCATGTATGTGTGCATGGAGAAAAAAGCCATGGCTACCAAAAACTCTGGTTTCAAGTTAATTGTCCAGAACGTGTGAGGCTGGGGAAGAGGAGTTGCTGCTGTGTGCTGCGGGGGCTGTCTGTGCAGGATTGCCTCCCTCCCCTTCCTGCTCCTGTCCAGCTCCGTGGGGAACCAGGTGGATGCTTGGCACAGACCGGATTTTCTTTTGTTCATGGAAACGTTTGATAAGGTAGGTTAAAGATAGATTTTAAGATGGCCGTGGTTGCACATCAAATTAATATTTCCTTGTGGTAGAGTATTGTGAGGCTATATATTTTTTGAAATATTTTTTCTCTGAACATATACTGGGTGTTCTGGGGGGCACAGAGTTTAGGCTCAGTCACAGTTCCCCTCTTCCGTGTTGACATATAAAATTGTTAATTTAGTAATTATGTATATTCTTCTTGTAATTACTAGCCCTGAAATGTTTCACTCCTTGCTTTTCAGTGACTGTAACGTTGCAATCGGAGACACTACCATTGCACAGGAAACTAATCTGTGGGAGAAAGGGCCAATTTCTTTAGGGAGGGGCATCTTTTTTTTTTTCTCTGAAGATTAGAGGAAAAAATTTGATGAAGCCGTGAATGCATACAAAAGTGCTCATGCAAAAGAAATTCTTACTGTGGTATAGGGTGGTTTAAGTGCTTAAATATTTAGAACAGCTTTAATATGCTTAACATACTGCCAAGTTGACGCTCATGAAAGAACCTGAAGCTGTTTAAAGCTCTTAGGGCTGTTTACGAGCACACAGGAGGCAGGCACTGCTCGTGAGCCAGATCTGTTTCGCCAGTCCCCAGTGGCACTGGGCATGCACATGTTCTCACTTCCTCAGCCTTTATTGCAGGGGAGATGAGAAGACGCCAAGATCCTCTTGTCTCCTGCCATACTCAGTTCCTTCCCTGCGGTGGTCACTCGCCAACTTCGCTCTGATTCTTCAGCCTGTGGGAGAAGTGAGTGATTTTAAACTGCTGTTTACATGCATATCACTGGCTTTCTTTTGCAATCTTAATTATGCTGTTTGCTCTAAGGAGTAGTGTGATACTTATCAAAGATTGTATCAGTCCCCTTGAATAATTATATAAATCCCCTGAGTATCATGTATGCTATCAGAGAAAAACAAGGGTGTAATAATCATTATAAACGAGTCCGCCAGAGCTGATTGCTTTTCCTATCCTCACGAAGGAGAGCTTCTTGTTGCATGTACGAGCTACAGTGACAATTATTTGGGGGCTTCTCTCCTGTCGTCTCATATGGTTAGACGACTGGATTCGAGATCTTTTTTCTTCTGTCTGCGTGTAGTTGGTCGCCCTAGTTCTGACTGTGGATGTTGTAACCATGGCGTTAAGATCAGAAGGATCATTGTGTATGATACAGGCTGTAAAACCTCACCTGGGGATTCCTGCACAGCTGCTGGTGGAGCCAGAGCACTTCTGGATAGTAAGCCCTACACAGGCCCCTCTATAAGGCAGTATCGTGGGGAATCTGCCCCAGTGAAAGCTCGGGGGGGTTTGTAGCCTGGCCCAGGACTAAGAACATCCGCAGGATGTACACAGGACAGTGCACGCAGTAGCACAGTGAGCCCCCCTGCATGGCAGCTCCCCCTTGGCCAGGCCTTCTTCATGCCGCGTATGAGGACGGAATGGAGCACAGTGGAGTTCCCTGTGTCTTCCCACTGGCTTTAGTGGGGCCTCAGCCAGCTGTCTCACGCTGTGCTCCTGGCGTCCGGGTGGATGAAACTGAGAGAGGTGTTCCTCCCTTTTAAATAGTTCCATGTGTGGACAACAGTTCATGTGTGGCACAGTTGCCTCTTTCTTGCTGTTTGTGTTCCGGGTCTAGCCCAGTTGACATACATCTTTGTTAAAGCACGTAAAAAATAAAGTCGAATTTAGATCTTATTACAGACACCCATATTTTCATATAGCTTCTCTGCTACTGGAAAACTAACCATGAATAGATGTCCTTTCCTAGTAAAGGTTGGATAAAAATCTGAACTACCTTTCCAGTTATAAAAAGCAGAGCCCTTGTGCACACAATTCCCCTCCTGTTTACACCAGCAGGCATTTGTTTGCAGTCAGTGGTGTCTGGAACTGTAAGTGTTTTGTAATTCAAGAAATCTCAGTAACTGTGAATATCCCTGCTATTGTCTACCATAAATATAGAGCCGGTAGAAAGAATTCCTTTCCCAATTAAAATGCCAATTTACTATAGCTGAGTATACATTCTATTGACTGGGAACTTGCCTGTCCTGTTCGGTATCTGAATGCTACATATTTCTTAGAACGCTGATTACACAAGAAGGATAAGAGTGACTCAAATAAGAAACACCATTCTTCTCAGATAAGATCTAGAGATGAGTTGCTTTAACATGCAAAGTAAATATTTGAGTGACACGTGGCACGTAGCTCAAAACAAAGCAGAAACCACTTATACGCAATGATTCCCAAATGAAAAATTACACATAGGCCTTTTCTAATAATTTGCCTATTAAAATATGATGTAGAAAAGAGAACGAGACACGTGCCATGCAGGAATCTGAAAAATCATAGTGTGCTCTGCAATTAATGTGATCTGAACCCCCAGCCTGCTATAGCCGGATTGTGTGCCTAGCCACAGTGGGGACCATTACTTAGTAGTAGCACAAAAGTAATGATTTTCCTTCCTTCCCTGCCCCCCCCCCCACCTTCTTTTAATATAACTCCTAAAAGCTCTGAGCCTGATGTCAGAAAGATGGTTGTAGCATTGACACAGTCTTAATCATTGACAATGGGAGGCGGGAAAAGCTAAACAGTTTAATTCCAAGTTAATCATTGAATCATAGGAAAATTAGTGAATATTTGCCTTGATTTGCAAGAAATAATCTTATGAAAAATGTTTTAATTGTTTTCTTATTTTGGATGTTGAAAAATATCCACTATCCTAACTTGGTATTTGAAAATCATATTTTTGAAACAATACACGGAAAAAGTCAGTGTGAATATTTCAGAATTGAAGAAGTTATTTAAAGTACGTTGTAAATTTCTGTTGGTTTTGACCAGCTTCACTGTTGTTGGTTTTCAAGGGGAGACTCTGTCTTGTTGGCTGAGAAGTCAAGTCCTCCCATTCACAACAAATTCTATTTTCATGCTGCTACATCGCTGCTACCAACAGCAATATTTTTGCTTCCAACTCGGCACCGCACAGTTTGGCTTGGGCGAGGCAGGCAGGGCTCCAGGATGTCAGCCGGGAGCTGTGAGATTACTGCTGAGCTTGTCATGTCTTGGAGTAATGCACCACAGAATGAAACACTACAAGAGAGAAATGCAGTTATAAGAATGAAATTGCGCCTACTGGTTATTATCACACCTTAATAACTGCTAGAGCCGGAACCATGAAGGAGTAGACTCCCAGACTGGAAAAAATACAGAATTGAGAAATTTCCTGCAGAGAGGACAAAGCCCATTCTGCTGGCATGGCCGTGGTGCTGACACCGATGATTATACAATTGGGCTGTGTTCAGCATGCCCAGGAGTTGTAAAATTTTCTGCTTGAATTAAAGGGCTTTTGACTTTTCTAGACAATGAGAATCAACAGGATTCCCATTTATGTGATGCGTATCACAAAACCACCTTATAGATCATCATACTGATCTCAGAAGGAAGAGGTCTGGACCATTAGCCCTTGGGGTCGTTTTGGAAAGTTTGTTATCCACAGCTGAGTAATTAACTGCATGATAAGGACTGAGATGCTGGAAAGAGGTGACTGCTAGAGCTGGCTTGCAGACCAGGGATGTTTCTGGTGTACGAAGGAGTATGTGGTGAGGTGACTGAATTGCTGTCTAATTACAAACTTTGGTGCAGTCAGAAGAGTAAGTATCTCAGTATTTCAGTTGTCCCTAGGACTCTACTTTGTTTTAATTATGAAAGTGGACAATGTGGAAAGGAGATTGAACATAGTTTGAATAGGCCAAAAATGTCTGTTCCTTTGCAAAGACTATGTTGACTTTGCACAGGCTTTGCAAAGACTAATTGTAAGTGCAACCAAAAGATTTTAGAGGCTGCTTCCCCCTCAGGGGACCCTGCCCTATGCAAAAAGGTCAGTGCAGGCCTGTCTGTACCACAATGGAAAAGGACTTGAAAGGCACAAACACGCAGGATCCCATTGCCTGCTCTCTCTCTCGAAGAGGAGCTTCAGGTCCCTGCAGCCAGGAGGAGTCCGAGGGTAAGGGAGGTGCTGCAAGGTCCTGTGCCTGCCTGGGGGAGGCTGCCAGAGGCTCTTCAGGCCCCTAATTAATAGGGACAGTAATTAACCCTAGTCCCAGTGTGGGGCGCTGCATGACAAATGCACCCTTTTGTTAATTTTGAGCATGCGTAGTTTATGAGCATACATGGATTTTTTATTTTTTTTTAAACATGTATTTCATATGTTTAGTTTTAGGATGTCCTGTGAGGAGCAGGGAGTTCCCTTCAACTTGAGATATTCTATGATACTAATGTTTTCAGCTTCTGGACATGAACCAAATGCTCTGAAATCAATTCCCCCCCTCCCTCCCCCCAAGAGAATAATATAACTTTAAATCTTGAACTCCTGGATCTTCCTTCACTTTCTTCACTTGAAACAAGCATCTTATCTAAAAGAGAAAAGATGGAGACAGCTCAGCGTAGCTGCTATTAGCTGTGATTGATTTATGGCTGAACTACTATCATAATCGAAGATACAAATCCCAATCAGTTAACTCCTAGAAATGCTAAGGATTCTTGAAATTCTTATGCCGAGACTTTTTGATTACTTCAGCTGCTTGGTAAGTAGAGAATGACATTGTGTAAGAGAACATATATACCCTTTTTGCAGCAGATCATCACGGTTTTTTTTAGACCTTTGCCTTGATTGAACTTACAGAGCACTTAACAAAAATCTGCCAGAAAAGAGGTTCCCCTTAGGGAGAACAGCATTCCCTGAACCTCTGTACTTGGCAGGAAGGACAAACCAGCTTTCCTGTGGGGCTGGGCTGTCGATGAAGATGGTGTTGATCAAAGAGTAACTTAGGCAAGTTACTTGCGAAGTGTGCAACTACAGGTATAGAAGAATGTGACAATAATGTAGAAAGCAAAGTCATAAAGGTCAAAAACTAAAATACAGATTAATGATACATTAATTGTTAGAATCAATATTGTATTAAAATGGAAAACTCAGACTGAAATTGTACAGATACCAAAGCACTTGCAGGATAGGACACGGATTCAAATCCAGCAAAGCCCAGTATTGACTTCTCCGGGCTCAGGTCCCCCCACGGCTGGGTTCGTGCATCCTGCCACCTGCAGCCTGCATTGGTCCAGAGCGCTGGGATTCAGTGGGTGACAAAACAAACACACACCTGGCAAGTCTCTCTCTTGCTTTTAGAAGCCTCAGGTATAAAGGTATTCATCTTTGCTGTCCTGAAATATCTGCTTCTAAGGGATTTGACAGAATAATTAACCAGAATTTAAAAAGAAACCACCTCTGCCCCCAAAAAAAAAACCCCAACCCTAGACTCAGAGTGACCTACTTAAAGCTTTTACCATCCATTCTACAAAAAATATAAGGAGAAACACTATTATCTGTTAATAGTCACTCACAAATAGTCTTTAATCCAGTATCTCTTCTTAATGTGTTAAATGATGACTAGCATTTAAAAGCTAAGACTCTTTTCCATCACTGGGTTCAAAGTAGGCCATTCAAAGATCTGTGTTAGGGACAAGATGAGGGGGGTCTTACCTGTAGCTGAAGGTTGAGGCCAGAACCTACAGTCCTCCATAATCCTGTTCCTCATAATTTAGGTACCTTTGAAGTTATTTTTGGACTTGTTCCCAGAGCCCTCTCGCATCTGAATGACCCTATTGTTGAGTCTTGAGTAGTGGCTGAGGTATCAAGTCCTTGCTAATTAAAATGATCCCATCTACTTTATATGCCCTGCTTTTCTTGATGGAAACAAAAGACAGGATAGGTCACAGTGGAGGAAGTTAGAGTCCTCTGCCTGAGACAGTTCCCTGAAACTGTTGTGCGACTGCTCAAATGTTTATCAGTCTGTACCTGGAGCTATGCCAAGAGGGACTTGCAGAGGCTTAGAGGTGTGCAAAAGTAGTACAGGAGATCAGAGGGGGAATTATCCTGAAATCAGCAGTAAGTAGGATGGTTGTTAAAGCACTTACTGTACTGTAGAACTTCCTTAATGCTCTCCTGTCAGGCTGTGAAAACACATCCTTATGTCAGTGTATGTCCCTTCTGAATTTACAAGTCATCTGTGCTCAGTGGAGTCGTTTAAAGCAATTTTCTCCTATTTCGGGTTTCAATCCTATTTAACTTCTGAAATTCTACCTTTTTTGATGCACTCCTTATTCTTCAGGCACTGTGACATGAAAAAGCAGTCACATACCCTAGAGAGGCTGTTAGTTGTGATCACTGCGGTCAAGCGAATACCAGAGAGAGCCAGTCTTTTTTGGCATGAAGAGGCAAGTGTTCTGTCCATGCCTAGTGTACCATTGTTGATACCTAGCTGGCTGGGCAACCATGTCATTCACTTGGACAGTTAACTGCTCTGCCTTACTGAGAGCGATTAAACATCCCTTTGTTTGGTGTTAGTAAAATAATTGAAAAACTCCACCCAAAGAACAGAAATTATACAGCCTTAGAAGTTGTCCAGGCTAGTTAGTCCAGTAAGCGCAGGAACTGGCTGTGTGTCTGTGCGTTTGTATTGAAAGAGAAAGAGAAGACCAAATAATAAGCCCAAGAAAGAGTCATTGTGCTCTAAACTCCTTGGGGTTTTTTTTAAGGATTCTTCAAATGTTGGCCCCAGCAGTCGGAGATAACACCAGCATAGCACAACCAAAACTAACTGGTTTGCGTGCATGTTGTTAGGAGGCAGTGTCAGAGAGGTGAAGGTATCTTTGTGCCAGCATAGGCTATCTCAAACACAAACGGAGTATTTCAGTTAGCAGTGCAGCTTAGTTTTGAAGTCTCTGAAACCCTACGACACCATTTTTATTTTTTAAGTGGTTTTGAGTTATGTTAGGCTGAAAAAAGAAGATACAGGGAACTGTTTCTGTATGAAACTCCGACAAGAGTCAGCTGCAGCAAGTTGTGCTGTGCAGGAGGTTGAAGGTGTTACTCAGTCAGGAGTGATTTGGGTTGAAGCAGAGTCCTGAGAAGGGCTTCTTAGTGTTGGGTCAGCGCTGAGCAGCCCAGTCCCACTCCCAGCACGTGTCTTCAGTCCTCCTCTGATCCCTCCTCAGGCAAAAAGGAAATGCTTATGTGGTGGCCCCAGTATGCACACATTTGCCTCCTACTTTACCTGGGAAGTAGGTACTAACTCATCACTTCAATATATTTTTACTTAAAGATCATTCCTGAGAGCAGTGTCTTCTACGCAGAAAATTAATCAAGAATGTTACTGCTGCCTGCCTTGCATCTGTGGGCAAATAAGGGTTGTGAGCAGAGAGAACTGGCAAAATCTGTCCCTGGTAAAAGATGTTCGTCATTTGTTTGCCTTTCATAAAGACAACATGCTACTGACATGAGCAGTCCTTCATTCAAGGACCAAAATCCCAAGCACTCAGTCACAATGCTATTGCTGGGACACTGTGGCACCAAGTACATCATCATTGCCAGAGCACAGCCAGACTCATTCCTTCCCAGATCTTTCCTGTCTTTTACCAGGCACTGTTTTTAGGAGGATTTCACTGCTGTACATGAGGTCCTCTATTTGCTTCTCAGGTATTTCAGACAGACAAGATGCACAGTGATTATGTACTGATGGATCAATAGCCACACTGGTGCTCCTAACCAAATAGTTTCACTTTTGGAGCACGAGGAATTCATGCAAGTGAGAGATCAGAGCAGGGTAATTTGAACACAGCGTGCTTCTCTCAAGCAGCCCTGCTTGGAGTGTTTCTTCTCAAAAAATAATAATTAAGCAAGAGTAAGTTAGATTATGGACCTCTGGAAATGCTTTGCACTGCTCTGTATCTCATTAACTCTTGCAAAAATACTGCTCAGAGTGATACACTGTAACACCTCTGTTTCCTGATGCCTCTATCAATTAGGAACGTAAAAAGGACATGCAAAAAAATTTCAAGATGATAAAACCTTTCCTTGCTAAACCTAGTCTTTTTGCCTGACTCCTTTGTCCCTGGCATCCAATTTATTTTATTTCTCAGGAAAGGGGTCAAATGAGTGATTAATAGATCAGGCAGTGGCACTGTTGTGAAATACATAGTTTTTTCTGCAGAGCAAATAATAAAAGTATTCCTCTTGCTCTGCTGATGTTTTAGTGCTGCTCTCAATGGCTAGGGTAAAATGGCTAATAGTTTCAGTACTGTAGCAGTCAGATAGGCCAGTGTATTGAGAAGCTCAGAAATATTACTCTTTTTTGTCCCCCCCCTTTCTTTTTCCCCCAGCTGCCAGCTGAGTGACACTTTCCCATCTGCCCTTGCAACCTGTCTCTGGATTGTTGTAATAGCGTTAATCAGCAGAATCGACAAAACCCAAATTGCGTGACTGACAGCAGAGAAAGACCCAGATGTCACCTCGTCAATGCTTTTGCCTGGGCTGATCCCCCGCGCTCTGCCTGGTGCCCTCAGCTCCCCGCGCTGCCCTTGGCCCCTGCTCTTGCACCGGGGTGTAGCGCGGGGCTTTGCTGGGGTAAAGCCGAGTGCGGAGGGCAGGGAGGGGGAGAGGGACACTGACAAAAGGAAGAGCCGCTTTTACAGATCCCAACAACCTGCTGTCAGATCTCCCTTTTTGTGGTTTAGGAAGGTACTTACAGGTGTTTACATAGTTCTGTGAGGGAGGAGACACCCAAGCAATACAGAGTTGGAGAGTTCAGATTTGGATCCTCCCTCTTACTCTCTCTCAAGGAGAGACTGTAACCAGAGCTGCTGGAAGGGCTGTGTTCGTAGCATATGCCCGTCTCTGCAACACGCCTTTTGCAGAGGAAGCAGTGAAACTAAACCAGCACATACTCAAACATACACGCAAGTGTGGAAAAATTATATCCTTCCCAGATAATCTGGAAGGGGATAGTTTATCAGTACCCTGTCCTGCTGGCATCCTCTTGAGAGCAAAAGTCACTTTCAGGACAAAGCCAGGAAGTGCTGATTTAGGCCTTTTACACATACTCCTGACAAAGTCACTCACCGTGACCATAAAACCAAGGCTGATGCAGAAGGAAAATACAAAGACGGGTTTCTACATTGCTGGGAGCCCTGTGCCACCATCCTGTCCCCCTTTCTGAGCCAGCTTGGTGTGCCAGCTAGTAACAGTACAGCCTTTCCAGCTTAAATTTGGAACAGGTTTTAGAATCTTTCGGAGTATTTTTTGAGTAATGTCATTGTAGTGTGATTTTGAGTCTGCAGCATCTAATCCTGTCCACCACTTCAAAAGGGTTTTAGGGTGCAGAGGTGCAGCATCCTAATCACTGAGGGATGGCTTGTGTCTAGAACAGACTACACCCAAAGACAAAGCTAAAAGCAAAAGGCAATTGCAAATGATGATATACAGTAGATAATGTGCTTAGCTTTAATTGTGTTTACTGTAAGTGAAGCCCTTGAGGGAAAACCAATATAAGCAGTTTCTCAGTCAGGAATGGAGCCACAGATAGGCGTGTTGTTTAAACAAAATTGGCTGTCTGCTAGTGAGCTTTTAAATCTTGTAGAAGGCAGAAACACGGTGTGTGATAGTTGCAGAGTAAATGTTTACCTGTTACAGCGTTGCTGACTCAAAAGGCCTGACAATAGGGCAGAGCACTGGCAGAAATAGAGACATCCTGGCCTGGCACCCTCCCAGTTCCTGCGACTGGGAGATCACTGAACTCTTGGCCCTGGAACAGTGAATTTGCATTAACCGACAATATCGCGATTTTCTGTGTTACCTTAAGAAATAGTCCCTCGAGAATATTCCAGTATCCCAAATTAAGAAATAGTCCATAGTATCTCTGCAGACCACAGACTGAAGAATACTAGTATAGACTAGTCTTACATAGCAACATCAGAAGCCTAAAAGTAATGCCAAGCTTTCTTTGGTGTAAGGGAATTTTTCAGACGTCAGTCTGTGGCCTGGGATGCGAGGAGAAGGGAGTCTTGTGTGCTCAGCACGCATGTTCCTCGGATAATGAGCTGCGAGCTGGATGATTCAAACCCTTCTGCTATTTAAGCTGACAGATCTTCCTTCTGAGTTCTTCCACAGGATGGTCTGAAAAGCTAGGATACAGACTGAATATCTTTACAAAATTAAGGAAAATTAGGAGAGTGAATGCACCATGCCATGTCTCTGTTTGTTCCTCGTTTTAAAGAACAGGTGTTGATGAGGTATCTAAACACAGTCAAGTTTAAATTTTTTTATTTGCAAATCGGTTTTGTCCACACATTTTCCTTTGTTACAAAAGCACCTGGGTAAATCACTGTGAACTTGGAAATGTAATTAACATCTGGGGTGTTTTTTTCTTTTTGACACGACTAGATTGTGAATAACTTCAAACAAGAGTGAGATGTGAGAGTGGCCAATTTCTTCAAAAGAATAACTGAGTCTGTAAGTCATCACTGAACAATTTGGTACCTGGCAACAGCATGGTAAGGCTGAAGGACTGGTTTTTTCAATTGCATGGCCAAAGTGAAAAACTGAAAACAATTTCACTTTGAATCAGCTCAAACCATAACTTCAACTGAGTTGAAAAATATAGATTGCACCAAACGGAACATTGTATTTAGCATAAAGCATCTGTGCCTTGGTGCAGAATTTAAGACATTCACAAACTAATAATAATAATTAAATTAAGCTGTCCAAACCTATTACTGAGGTGGTATTGCCAGAGGCTGTTGAATGATAGCATTGGTGGATTTGCAGCAGACTTAACATCAGAGTGGGAAATCACCTCACTGCTCTCTGTAATGACTTCAGTGAGCACTTCTTTCCATGTCAGGCTTAAGATTTTATTTCTCTCCTGCCCACTGAAACACTTATGTGTCTGGGCTAGGTATTGCACCACATAAAAAGATTTATATGATTAATAAAAGCATCCTTCATACAGCAAATTCCAGTCTGTCAGTCTGGAATGTGAGGCTGCAGTTGGAGGATTAATGGAAAAACGAGGCTACTGTCCTTAACAGGAGAAAATTTTTAAAAGTGATGAAGAGGAGTACTGCATTACTGTAGTCACATGGATACACCTCTGATAGATAGAGAAACCCTAGAGAGAAGAGGAGCCCTCTTCTTACTTTGGTGCTTATGTGTGATGTTGATTCCCCCGGTGAGAACACTCCTGTTTACTTCAGCTGAAGCTGGAGATTGTCTTGATCTGTAATTGAACTGAATACAGGGTCATTCGGAAAAAATCAGAACGGATGTTTCTGCTTCATGTGTATTTTTTCTGTTTTCAAGAGGCTTAAGGATGTAAAACACCTCTCAAAGCAGTCTTTGTCATTAATACATACAAAATTGAGGATGTGTGCCTGTAGGTTTATTGTTCTTGAGTATTATCATAGTGTAGTGGCTATCTGTAGACTTACTGTGAAATATTTTCCAGAGTCAAAGGATATTTAGAGATTAAAGGAAAGGAAATAAACACCTAAAGACAGTTATGTGGCTGTAAAATGAGAGAGATGGACGAGGTGGAAACTGACCTGATAAACTAGGAGTAAGTGTTCAATTGATTTCCTTTTAAAAATATAATTTATTTCAAACAACGTATCTGGGAATTTCTTATACTTTCCTACTGATTTTTTTTCCCTTTCCTGAGTAAAAATGACTGGTGGAAGGAGAGTAAGTATAGAAAATTCCCTGATCAGAGCACCCTTATCTTGACCTTTTCCTTGTTATCTGCCATGAAGTTGGCATAAAAAAAATTGCAATATTCCATAAGAAAACAACAAAGATGTGCCATTTCTGCACCACAGTTTCCAGCTCCCTGAAGCTCATCATAAGCACAAACCACAACCATTTTTAGTCTACCATCTCTGTGCAAAGATCTTTGTTACACTCCCATTATTTTCTTTTCCTGTTTCATACACTAGTGTGATACAAACACAAAATCCTTCTATCCTAACATTTATGATACAAACCAGAATTCCTGTATTTTTTTTTTAATGTTGCATTAATGCCTCCAGGTTTTCTGAAAACAACAAGAAATTGTTGGACTGCATGGATTTCTTTGCGGTTTCTTTTTTTTTAAATACAGAGCCAGAGGTTAACTCTCCTCAAATAACTAGTGGAATCATACACCTGGAATTGTCAGTTTAGAGAGTAAAAAAAATACTGTGATGCCTGCTCCTGCATGCCAAGTTCCCACTGTCAAAGGATCCCAGACTGTCACTACAGAGAGAATACTCATGAACGATTTCTCTGGGCTATGAAGAATAGCCCTTAGTTAGAAGGAAGAAAAGGCAATAACTAAAAGAAGCAGATATTGTGAACGCTCCTGTTTTAATCCTCCTTTTCCTCCTTTTCCGCCCTTTCCCCCACCACGAAGGTAGGAGGAGGGAGAAGCCAGTGGGATACTGAAGGTTCAAGCTGCCTGCGTAAGCGAAACCTGAACTTTTGAAGAAGCAATTTTCTTATACAGTTCTCTCCCAAAATAGACAGAGGCAGGAAGCAGCAAAATGGATGGCAAAAGACTGGGAGCAAGGTAGCTGAGTATTTCCTGTTTGCTTTATCTGTTTGAAACAAAAGGGCTGGAAAGTATTTCCTCTTGATGATGAGATCCCAGTCATTGTTGGGAAATGTGGTATATTCAGCATCGTCACAAGGGCCTTTCTGGCTAATCAGAGCTGAGAATAACAGTAACCAGCCCAGCCTGCTGCAAAATATTCTAGTAGCTCATTGGTGCTATAATAGCTTCTGCAGAAACAAGGTCACACTAACACAGTACTGACCTTAGCAGGCACCCATTCAAGTAACTGATTAGTTTCGTGGACGAGCTGTAGCACCCTCACACATGTTCTAGATCCTTCCCCCAGGATGCACATTCATCTAACAGGGATGGAACTGCCTGAAAACTTCACATCTTATTTGCTTGTTTACTTAATGCAACATTTACTCCCTTTCTCCTTCAAATTTATACAGGAGGCTTTGACTTGTGCTTGACACCCGCATTTTTGAGCAGTTTTTCCAATATTTGATCTGAAAAAGATTCAAAATGAGATGAATGCTTTTTATTCTGTTTTCTAATTGTCAAGTTCTTTGTCAGTTTGGTCTTATCTTGTGCACAAACTTGCAGAAAGTCCATTGAATTCTTTGTATCAAGGATTGTTTACACTTTCCTGTACCTTATGTGAATATTTCTGCTGATATAAAATACAGAAAGTGAGCACACCTATACCCACTGAGCGCAATACCTATGCAGTGCAGTACTCCCATCCATTCAGCTAAATATTGACATACGAGCTTAAATGGTGTGTTGTATTGGGACCCTCTTTATACAGTGACTGGAAGGATTTCCTCCGGGGTGGACGCAGCAGCGGTTTAAATGGAGAAGTATGCGGTTATACAAGAACATGACTGCTAATGTCCCCATGCATTTTCCATCGCAGTAAACTTATATCTACTTTCTTATCAGGCATCTGATCTATAGAAGCACTCTCTGAGAACTGTACAATCATATTTAAGCATGTTCACATTTATCAGCTCATCCTATTCATCTCCTTGTAGGAAGATGACATCAGTTGTCACTATCCTGGAATTAACCCAAAGGACTGTACAAAAGTCTTTATTGTACAGCACTTTGAAATAAAGCACAGCTACATTTTTGTCCTAGTCTCTGTTCTGTTGTGCAGTAGAGAAATATGAAGTGCCATAAAGAGAACCTGTGAACGCTGTGGAAAGCGTAAACAAGCTTCTTTCATAAGGACAAGCTGCAGTTAAAAAAAAAACAGAAGCACTGTTTATTGCGTGGGTATAACAACCAGATCAATCCTATTGCTCTGTAAGGAGAGATTTTTATCCTTGTGCACATCATTCTCCCCTTTCTGCAAACCTGAATTCTCACTGAATCTCTTTCAAACCAGTTTTTGATGCCTTTTGACTCGTCACACAATAAATCCCTTTTATTGTTTTGATGTGAATATTTGCATCATGATCTAAGTGTTAAATGCAGAGTGTAAAACTCTGGGCCCAAAGGAAATCTGTCCTAATGAACTATCACACTTAAGCTTATATCCGTGAGGCCCAGAAGAGAAATGCAAGGGTAGAGAGCACTATTATCTGTTAATATTGCCATCCTCACATATTTTTTCTATAGCCTTGCTCAGATCTCATTGGGAGACAATAAAAATGTTGTTATTGGCCTCAGTTAGAGCAAAATAATTTCCTGGGAACTATTCTCTGCCATAAAAGATGTCATAAAACTCAACACTCCACCAAAGATATGGGAGAAGTGGAGTTGAGTCCAATCTTCTCTCTGAGTTGATTTGAGCCTACATCTGGCATGTGTATCGTGTGGATCTATGTGGTCTTCAGTCTTGAAGCTCTTTGTTGATGCAGTTCCTTTTGCTAAGAATAATCCATTTTTTATTAATCTAGTTGTGAAGGAATTACAGGATCGTCTATTGATGAGGGGAATGTTCTGGATGAGGAGAGTCCAGTAGTCGAGACCCTCTTCAGCTGACTTGGGTGGTCTATTTGCACCAACCAGTTGAGAGATAGACACTGAAGAACAGTCTTCCCTGGGAATCACCTTAGATGGAGGTTCCCATGTTCAGCCTGAGTGTCCTGTCCCTTCGGCTGCTAAATAAGAGGAAAAGTACCAACCATCCCCTGTTTCGCAGAAAGGGATGGGATGCGTATTTGGCTCCTGAGGGGAGGGAGGGTTAGGAATCCCAATCAGAGAAGGAGGATCATTTGGCTGAAAGTACCTAAGTTCCTTTCAAAAGTTGACTTCAGGCACAGTTTTCTGACTTTCTGTCACTTATATTTCTTATATTAGGTCAGCCCGTGCATACTCCGTGTGGTTCTGAAACAACTGGTGTAACCTACTGCCTGGCCAAACCCCAAACCCACGCCTACTTTTACGTGCACCCACTGCATGCTGCCTACGTGCCAGGTCTGTAAGCAGACATCTCTTAGATGTGCTTCTACAGGTGTGGAACTTATACCTGTCCCCTGCCTTCCAGGAAGGAATTTTGCCTATTTCAACTTTAGAAAAGTTTCCATTTCATTTAATTCTGAGTAAAAAAATGCCCTTGACATGAAGGATATAAAGGAAAGGTTTTATAAAAGCCAGTTTATTTCCAGGCAATCTATCTCTTTTATGGCTTCAGTGTACCTCTAATGGAGCAGGGCAGAGAATTCTGCCTCCCCTGTTCATTTCCCAGCAAGTGTAGCTCTTTGGTGTGAGAAGCCTCTGCAGGTCTCCAGCGCTGCCTGATTGCACTTGCTGAGGCTCTTCAGACTTGTATCTAAAAAAAGAATTGATTAGGAGGATGAATGCCATGTCTTATCATTAAATATTTAGACCTGGCAGCTTTCAAGAGTGGCAAGTTTGCTGGCCTGTGAGAACACCCTTGTTTCGCCAGATCTAACTTGCCATTGTTAGTTTCCAGCAGACTTGAGGTACTGTGTATGTGAGATTTTATATCCAGTGGTTTTTAAGAGAAAATGAGGATGGAGGTGTAGACAAGGAGTGTGCCTTTAATTGTGTCTTATAGATTGGAACAAATAATCATACATTAAAAATGTAGCTGGGAGAACGCAGTTTTCTCTCCCTGGTGTGGGAGTGAAAATGCTAATGGGATCAATGCCCAGAATGAAACAAACACAAATATTCTAACCCATATATCACAGCGATCACAAGCACAGGAAACGGTATCTTGTTACATGGACTGTGAAGGTGGTTTCTGCTACAAACTTCTGGAGACAGAGGTACAGAGAATCCTCTAGGTGCTGGGATGTCGGAGTCTTGTACTGATCTCTCTCCATTGTATTCTTTTCCATCTCTCTTTTCTTTCAATTAATGGTTCTAGCACCATGGGAATCTTTATCTAATCCTTTTTTCAAGAAAACAATCCAGTTGACGTTTTTTTCTTGCTGTGCAGGATGTTGCATATACAAGCATTTTGGAAGAATCTAGCTGCCCAGTCAATTTGAACCGCTAGTAAAAGCCAGACTTTTTCCAAAACAGACACTAATCTCGGCCCTAGGGATGTAAAGATATTTATACCAGTTTAATCACTGCTCTCACAAAGAATCAACTGATAATGAACAGAGCTCTTTGCAGGATGTAAAGTTTAAGCACAGTCATGACCTCTGTGCGCAGTTTGGGATCTAAAGAGAATAGACAAACTGGGAAAAGAGGAAAATAGCACATGTTCTGAAGGTGGCCAGATCGTGAGGGAATAAGAAACATCTCACCAGCAGCTGTCCATGAAAATTCCCAGCCTTTGTATTTCAGCCCCTAGCAGCTGCAGCTGCGGTACGTTCAAGTGACGGTGCTGCCTACACGCTGGGTGTTTGGGGTTTTCCTCCAGGCAGTTGCCACCCATCGAGGCAGGTCATAAAAACAACCTGACACACTTGTGCCACAGGATGGTTTTGTAGGCTCTTCTTAACGATAAAGATTTTGCTGTGTGTTCATTTGGACAGAGCATAGCGCCCATTTTGCTGTGGGTTTTTTTTGCTCTAATTAACTACCGGCATGTCATTATTATGAATTATGTGATCATTATCATCATTATTCATCATTGTGAATTATGAATATTATCACCCAGTGTGTGGTAAAATAAATGTTTTTAAATGACTGCAGGTAACACAACATGATATATAGGCTACATTTGTCAAAGACTGGCTTAGTAGTCTAGCTGGTTGACTAGCAGCCATCTTTTGATCATGGCATCTGTCAGAAGTCGTAAAATATGAGTCAGTTTGATTTCTGTTCCAGTTTAAAATTGGAAGTCTGTATGAAGGCCATAGTAATGCCTGTTGAGCAGCTGTTTTTATATGTTATATTCCAAAAAGTAGGTTCCTAATTCAGTGCTGTATAACAGCGAGGCGTAGTATGTTAGTGACTCTAGTAATGTGGTGCAGTTTGTGTACTCAGAAGGATAACCACTGTTCAGTGCTTAATGATCGCTTTGTGTCCTGCATCGCTCTTACAGATTAACTTTTCCTTGATAGCTGTACCTTAGAAAGGAAACTTCAGCTGGGGTGTGCATCTTGTCTTCAAATGTTAATGCCCTTTGCCTATCAGTTTCTGGCCTGACCCTCCAGAATGCATAATGCAAAACTTGGTACAAGCTCACGCGTGGATCCCCGTAAAGAATGCAAATCAAGCAGCCTTCTTGAACTCTTATGGCAAGTTCAGAACAAAGAGGCCTGAGGGTGAAAGCAGTGCTGAGTCAGCGAGGGCATCAACTGAAAATGTAGGTGAAGCTTTCAGGGCAGGCAGAGGCCAAGGCAGCTTGAGGGTGTGAGTGTCCACAGAGAGCTGGGCAAGCAGAGGGGGCAGTGAAGCAGCTTGTGACAATGATGGAGAGTAAGTACAAACAGGAGTAAGGGATAGAAGATGCGCACTGAAGAGGGAGCAGGGGGAATACTTTATTTCTGACAGGTAGGCAGTATTTACAAAACAAAAAGCAAATGGTAGAGTAAACAGTTCTTCTTTAAGGCCTTGATTTCCTGTTCAAATGGGCTTGGGGTTATTTTAAGGATGCCTATTGCAAGTGAAGTAAAAACACAGAGAAGACAAGATGCATTGGTTCTTAAAACACTAGTGTTTCCCAGGAGCTTACCTTGCTGAAGCACTCAGCTTCTCTGTGTTTCTGCTTCAGCACAACCCGTATACATGGTTTTTTCCTGCAGTAAAAGACTGTATCCTTTTGACTGTGAAACAAGGGATGTCAAAGAAAAGGTTTGAGAGACGAATATTCTGTGACTGCCTCAGGACCAACAGACAACCTGACTGACCCTAAAATATTTGGTAGCTGTGTAGCTTCTGTCTGATTTCGTGCATTAAAAGATTCCTCTGCTTGTGATAAACATAATATTTCTTTAGAAGGAGTGGAACCTGAAGGCAAGCTAGCCAAGAGAAAAAATGATGTTCAGTGACTAGATGGATTATGCCTCCTGCCAAGCTGTTCCCTGATGACTCCTACACTGGTGTGAAGTCCCTTGCTTCCTAATAGAGGCAACTAAATTTCACCTGCATGCAAATCATGGGAGGAAGACCCTGGAATAGTTTTAGTATAAGAAAAGGAAGAATGAACCTAAGAAGACAAGCCTGCTAAAGGTCAGCTTGTGCCAGCTTTCACTATTTCACTAGCCATGTGAAATAGCCAGGTAGCCAAATTAAGAGTTAAGCAATGCCTGTTTGGTAGGGCTTTGGTACACCTTCCAGGAGCACAACATGTGAGGTGATTACAACCTGGAGCTGACTTACTCCTTGTCCATGACATAGTGTCCCGGGTTTGGCTGTGAGGCTCTGGAACTCGTTTCTCACCCTGCTAATGAGAATGCTGGGGATTTGATAACTAGGTCTGGGGGATAAATCTTCCCCCTGGGGGAAAGGTGGAAAGATGTTTGACAAAGTTCTTGTTGAGAAGTTGTGCTAGTGCTACTTTTACTACACTGTGTTACTGATGACTGTACAGAATTTGGGACTTTGTTTTCGTTATTTCAAATCTCTGTAAAGTATTTGCAAGGTTATTTGTACCTGTAATTAGCATTAACTGAATTCTAAACCCTAACTACAGAAGGAGATTTGTTTCTTTACGACCATTTTTGCCCCCCTGGTCTTGCTGCTATGATTTATCTGAGAACGTCAAAGATGTTCTCAATTCCTACGCTTCGCAAACTGAACAGAGCTCATCTGAAGCATGATTCAAATTACAGATGATTAAGATAGTGAAAGCACACGATAACTTGTCAGATATCACCTGGTATGAAAAAAGCGATCTTATAAAACAGAATGACTGTATCCCATTGAATAGTAAACAGCTTTAAGCGAAAGGCGGATCACGTGCTTTTGGTTTGGCACATTGGTGTCGCATTGCTCAATTTCCAGTCGGCTTTGCAACTGGACATGAGAACGTAAAGTGCAGTGGAGCACTCTGGACTGAAGCATACTTAATATGCCAAATGTTCAAGGAGTTAAGGGTATTTTTCCTCCTATTATTCTCTGCTACAATCTGATTTCTCTAATTATTAAGACCCTGCTTCTAATTTTCAGGCGCAGTTCATTCATGTCCAGCCTACGCTCTTTGTACTTGTGCCAACCATATCTTTTAGATTAAATAGTTCGAAAAACCAGTCCAGAAGGCGAAATTGGAAATCGGGATTGCCTTTGCAATGTGTGGAGCTGTCCTAGACTAATTTATGCCTTTCTAATAGAGGTGGACAGTATTTGCCCTATATTAAGTACCAGCACCCATCTAATTATTTAAGAGCTGTTCAAGCCACCTCATCCTTGCTGCTGCGCAGGGATGTATATCACCCACCTTTCCTTAATGAATCACATTAGCTGATACATTTCCCCCTACACACTCATTTCCTTGACTCAAATTGTATAAGTAATTGCACTTTGAATACTTTAAATGAATGAAAAGTGGTATAATGATCTATGCTATCAAAAAATCCTTCTGTTTTTTCCCTGTCAGGACTGCTGAGGGGAGTGCTCAGTCCCTGCAACAGCTCAGGGCTGTGTCTGAGGAAGCAGGGGACCAGCCAGCAGGAGAGGAGAGAGGCAGGAGAGCCCTGCAGCCCTGGACCATCTCGTGCCCTCCTCCTAGCTGTGAGGTGCCCCTTGCTGGCCCAACCCAATCCCAGGGGCCTTGGGGACGGCTCCCAGCCCTGCCTGCATCCTGGAAGGAGCCAACGCCGTCCTGCTGCCGGCCACCCCGGAGAGAGCAAGGTAGGCAAGTGTGCTGAAGATGATTAACCAGCTGTTAGTAATTGTACGGAGGGAAAGGAGGAGGGGAGGAAGGCCACTTAGCATCTAGGGGGGAGCTGGAACTCTCTTGTCTCCAGCAGTGAAAAAAGCAGCAGGCAAAATCACATTTTCTAACTGTGCTAGCTGGGGACACGCACACGCACACTCACATGGAGGGTCCCCCAAGCCCACGATCTAGGATTGAAAACGAATCTCATACACTGTCACGTATCTCCCACAGGCCAGGCATCCCTGGGAAGAGGAGGGAGGGAGGGGAAAGGAAGAGGGATGATGAGAGATGCTGAGGAAAGCACAGCCGTAATCCCAGGCTGTGTGACGGGAGATGGCTCTGAGCAGAGCTTACTTATGTGGTGCTTTCTCTTCATCCTCCTCTACCTCAAAAAAATCAGTCAGTTTTGCCACACAAGGCCAAAGAGATAAAATTTCCAGGAATAAAATTAATGTTTTAAGCAAGAGCACTCATCAGTCCCATTGCTGTGTATCTTACAAAGGGGTAAGAACTCGTGCAGAACAGAAGTGGACAGAGAGGTAAGGTGCTTTGGAAGATGTCCGTGTGGTTGACATGGGAAGCTGGTTCCTTCGTATTGTGTGACGTCTTCTAGACCCCCTGTCTCAGATCAAACGCTGCATGTCATAGGGCTTCTGTCTATTTTTCCTCATGAAAAACGTCCTGCTAACATCTGTTTGTGTCAGTTTTACTCGAAGTTGTGTGATTACAGTTGGCTAAAAGTGTGAACGCTTCTGTCTCCTGTAACTCTTACCTTTGTGATGATATGAGGACATGCTTTGTCTGGTACCTATAAGTGGAAAAGAACCAGTGAGAATTCGGTGCCCCAGCTGTCTTTTTAAAACCGTGTTCTAAAATACTGGGGTTTATTATGAGCTAGGAAAATTGCACACAAATTTTAAAGCATTGGCACAGCTCTGGTGATGGGACACTGAAGACAGCTCTCCCTGCCTTAGCATCTTTCAGTGATTTTCGTGTTCTTGATGAAGTCCGTGCTAATTAATTGAGAGTTTGTCATCAATGTCCTGTCCTGTCTCGTCAGTTGTCCTGTTCAGGCCCTGTTGTGGCAGCTCTGGTTCACACAGGAGATGCCAAGCACCTGCAGGTGATGTTATTAGGGGGCACACGTGTGGGCTTTCGCGTCAGCTTGCACCACAGCTCAGTTCCTCATCCTTCCTCATTGCAAAATCCGGGAAAATTTACCAGGATTATTCTTCCGTGACTTCAACTGGCTTTACCAAGCTCGCTGGCCGCATCATCCCTTTTTAACACCGTTTTCTCTTCCCTATTGTCATCTTAATTTTTGNTTCTTTCTTCTCTTTTTTCTTATTTTTTTTTTTTTTCCCACTGAGGAACTGGGGATGTGCCACTGTTAGACTCAGAACTGCTTATTTTATAGATCACGAGAAAGACAAAACATGCTAAATAAGAGTTTTCTCCCACTAACAGCTCTGGTTGCCGAGAGGGATACTTCAAAACTTCTGACAGTCTCGCTAGAGAGTCTTTTGCCGTGGCATCAACGGCTCGCTCTTACAGTCAGCGCCTCTGTTCATTAAAACTGGGGAAAACAGCTCTTATTCCGTGTTCTCTTTGCATGTCGATGTGTATGCGTGTCACTTCTTGCCCTTGTAGAGGAGCTTCTGAGCTTCATTTTTGGATCTTTGCCTCTGAATTCAGCTTTCAAGGAAGGGGATTTTAAGTTCTTTTCTGACCGTGTTTTTGCTGGAACTGCAGAGCTAATTCTGAGAAACGTTTGCAAAATCTTCTTGTGGTGCCAGATTTGATTTCTTGGAGAGTCTAAGAAAATTTCAAGGCTGCTTTGTCACGACCCTCCTGATCATTATTTTTTTGTGAAGTTGAGAAAGGTTCTTTTGATTGCTGTTCTTAACCTTCACCTTCTGATTATTATATTATGTTTGGCAAACAGTTTTTGTTTCCTTCTGTTGATTATTAATAAATGGCAGATAGCAGGTTCCGTGAAGGTAGCTGCAGAGGGCTTGCACTTTCACAAATGAAACTTAGTATCTTGTTAAATCTAAAGAGGCTTAACTAACCTACAGTGAGGATTTTTTTTTTTTAATAAAGCATGCATATATGAAGACTTTGTGCGTTTACAGGAAAAAAAAATCGTGCATCAAAGAAAACATAGGAAAGACGTGACTGTTGTTTGGTAATGGGTATGTTTTCACACGCTACATAGGGGTGTAGAGAAGAGAAAACACGTTACTTGCGAGCAGCCCTTTGCAGGGGCAGAGCTGAGGCTGGAGCTCGTCCCACAGCCCTGTGCGTGTTGTGACAGCCGTGTGTGATGTGACCATCCCTGTGGTTGTGCTTCCTCGCTGTCCCCCGTGTCCTCTGCACCTGCTTCTGGCCACAGCTACCCTGTGCACTGCCCTGAGCTTCTGCCATTGTGGTTTGCCCGTGGTCGCAAACATTTTGACCAGCATCATCCCCCCCTTTACTCGCACGCACGTAAGCGCAGAAATATTTGCATACAAGTAATTTGAAAGTAGCCAGATAAGGCCAGGTAATGGTGGCTTCTGTTTTACGACTGTTGCTTTTTGGGTAGTGGTGTACATTTGGAGAATCCAGTCTTTACGTACACTTGAAGAAGCAAACGCAGCATGAATATGAATGGATCTACTGGTAGTACAGCTCCCTTGCAGCAAACTGCCGGACCGGGTTGGTATTGCACTAAGTGAAATGTCGTCCTTTGGATGAAATGTGGTGGTGGGAGTTATTTCTTGGTGATAGGACCAGCAGGCAATGGCCGAGGTTGTTCGGGGTGCTAAGCCTGTCAGTGGCACTAGTAACAGGCATCCTTCTCCTGCTTCCATTTCACCGTGAGCGGGGTGCAGAAGCCGTTGGGGCCTGCTGGTTGTGGCTAGGGTGGATTCCGGGTGATAGCTGTTCCTGATTTCATCTTTTCATCTGTTTTTATCTCAAGTTTCTATCCGGAACCATTTTTGGACTGCTGCCCACGGGGCAAACTCAGCAGGGATTGATAGTATCTGCTTGAAACTTGGAGGAAGGCTGTTGAGGATCATCATTAGCAAAATTTAATGAGATTACAGCTGTTCAAGTCTATGTTGATAAATATTCTGGATGTTGGTGAGGATGGTTAATCTGTCCCTCATCTGAAAGGTTTCTGACAGAGACTAAGGAGAGGAATTGAGTTTGGGAAGTGCAAAACCCATCAGCTTCCTCCGTGGAGCAGGGGAGGGGAGCGAGCTGGCCTGGCGTCCCTTCCCTGGGGCTGGGAGCTGCCTCCTGGGGGTGGTGGGCAGCGGGGCTGGGAAGAGCACTCTGCACAGCAGAGTCTT
This sequence comes from Rhinoptilus africanus, assembly GCA_013400135.1. Classification (NCBI taxonomy): domain Eukaryota; kingdom Metazoa; phylum Chordata; class Aves; order Charadriiformes; family Glareolidae; genus Rhinoptilus; species Rhinoptilus africanus. Next base: position 1,140,697 of record VXBO01014960.1, on the reverse strand, counting down.
TGAGGAGGAAAAAAAGGAATGAAATGGCATGGTTGGGGTTTTTTTCTGCATAACAGTTTTAAAAAAGCAAGACTCAAATCCTGTGTTTTACAACAGGTGGATGTGGCGAAGCAAACAAAGAGGAACAGCCGAAACGCTGTGTAGAGAAATGAGCGAAGCAGGCTTGGGTTTGGTTGATGTGTCACTCCCCAGCGCAGCTCAGATAAAATGAAAAATAGAAAGCGTTCATCTGACCAACTGCTTTCTCTTTTCTCTGAGGGCAGGGTAGAGACAGTTGTTTTGCTTCCTTCTGTCTCAGTCTAATATTGCCTTTTCCTCGTGTCCGAGGCAGTCCCCCGGCCAGAGCAGTAACCCTCATTTCCTCTACCTCCCGCGCCGCTCTGCTCATTTCCCTTCATCCTGCCTGTCCGGGTGGTCTCTGGGGGCTGTGGGGGTGTCTCAGAGCCAGGGTGAAGGAGCTGTAGCCTTGTGCTACTCTCTGCTCTTTCAGTTCTGCATTTTTTTCCTTTGAGCCGACCCCTGCTAGCTAGGGAGCAGTTTCAGGATTTTTCTTTGTGCTTGTTCTCCTTTTTTGTGCCATGCGTGTGGATGTAGCTTGTGTGCTATAACGCACGTTATCAGGGCGAGCGCTGAAGGAGGCAGTGAGTGGTGTCTGCAGCTGACACAGAGCAGCATGCGTGGCGTTGAACTCTCCCTGTTGCAGCTTTGCTTCTTGCACGGTCGCCCCTTGCTGAGAATAAACAGCTCTCAGTTTTTGTAAACGGGCACCAGCGAGAGCACTTCGGAGGAAGATTTTCGGGTTTTTTTCCTCCTCATCTAGTTACTAGTAAAAAAAAGACACTAAGGAACAGAAAATGCAGAGGTGGGAACTGCTCCGTCATGGAGTGGCACCTCAGAGCATCATCCCCGCCTGGGTGGCAGCTGAGGTGCACCCGGGAGAGGAGCCGAGCCGACACTGCCTTTGTCTCTGCGTGGTGCAGAAAGGCACGCGTTCAGCTTTTGTTTCTCTCATTTTTGGGGCACGTGGAGCATATTAAAGTGGTCCTTCTGTTGTTTGCTCTCCCCCGGGGAAGCTGTAAAGTACCGTGCGAGTCAAGTCGTATCTTCTCAGGCTTGGCCATAGGGCTCAAGGGTAAATGGGGCATGGGATCTGCCCTGGGAGCCTGACCTGGCGCTAATGGACAGGGCTTCAACAGCCTGGAAAAACCCCGCCCGCTTGGCTTAATTCCGGTTTCATTTGTGTGGTCGCTCCGATGCTACAATCTTACTGACGGATTTCAGAGGTTTGCCGGTTCTTTATGTGCCATTGACTGGAGGCTGTTGAACAGCTGCTTTTTTCATTGGCTTGGTTTAAAATCTAGATAAATAATAAAGTAACCTAAGAAATCCTTTTAAAAGAATATTACCTTGGGGTTAATGACACTCGCATTAAGAGGTTGCTGCATTATTAATGCAATTTGGAAACTGAAGAGTAATCTAAAGGAAACGAACATTAAATTTTTGACCTGTGATCCATGGTGTGAGTGTTAGGCTCTGCAGGCTGATGTAGCACTTGCCTTGAATTCTGCGTTTCTCCAGGGAGGAGCTGGAGATAGGGTGAAGGTCTCGACAGATGTTTAAATACTAGGGTGTTTCAAGGACAGCAAATGTGAATTTGGCCTTTGGGTTCTTGCCAGGCTGTTCGGGCAATAATTCTGTTTGCTGCCCTGTGAGCACACATTTCACCTGGCAACAGGGTCTGGGAAGGTAAACGTGGGGTTGGCTGCAGCCTTCCTTTGAAAGGAAGATAGTGGAGGGATAAAGGCACAGAGAAAACAAAATAACCTGCAGTGAAATCCCTGGGTGGTTTTCCACCAAGAGCAGCACTGCAGGGAAGGGCTCTATTACAGTTTTCTGGAAAAAGCAAGTGAGCCTGTGTATGCCGTGTTGCACGGCCATGTTCCTTACCCCAATGGCTCTGTGCCTGATCTGATCACAGACTGCTTTGTGCGGGACGAAGGAAAACAGAGAACCTTGACCTGATAGTTTCTCTTGAATATTAAACCGCGCTGGTCCTTTGCCATGCCGCATGAGCAGCATATGACTTCAGAAGTGGCAGAGCGTTAAGATCTAAGGCTGATTTCAAGAAGGAAAGCAAAGCAAAGCATGTGTTGGTGCTACTTTGAGTGGGAGCTTGTGAGCTAATGCACTGAGGACTGCTGTGAAACTGGGGTGGGAAGCCAAGCTGGATCGAGCGTTGATGGAGCTCATCATCCATGAGATGCCAATGGAGCACGGCCAGCACGACTGGTGCTCCCACGCCGCGCTGTCGGAGCCTGTAGCAGTGGATGCCTGTCCCGCTCAGCCTGCTGCGTGTCACATCAGCAGTGGTGTGTGTGTCCTGTGGTGGAGGACAGACTGCCAGCTGGTGTGGAGACACAGCTGCCTGCTGCAATTGCAGCTTTTTGATGACTAATGGTAGAAAAATAATAAAATTTTCTGAGAATCGGAGTGTGAACCTCTGCTTCCAAAAGGCCGTTTAAATAGTTGACAGTTGGAACAAGGAGTAAGGAGGACTGTAGCCAGCCAGGATCTGATACTCACCTTGCCTTCCCAGTGCAGCTCTGGGGCAGGGTGGGAGGGATGGTGTGTCCTGTCATGGCAACTCTGCCATGGGGAGTTACACTGCCTTCTTCCAGGCACAACTCTGCATCTTAAAACTTTTCCAGAAGTTTTGCTTTTCCCAACTTTAAGATTCTTTGCTACTTGCTATTTAAGAGACTGTCCAGACAGAGTAGCCTGTGTCCAGGAAGTAAACATTTAATCTTGCCTGTCCGGATGGGGAGGAATTTTCTTTTTATGTTAGTACTTGTTTAATGTTTGGTTTGTTTACATTGTGCAGCCAGTCAGGTTGACCAAAGCACTGCAGCGATATGGATGATACTGTTTTATGAGCTCCTGCCTTCTCAGTGATTATTGTTTGATGGCTTTCTTCTCATTGTACGATTTCAGAAGGCTGGTCAAAGGCATTTGCTTGTTTTCAGTTGCTTGATTCAAGTAAACCACAGTCATGATTGCAGCTTCTTGACGCTTACTTAAAAGGGTAAATGAAACTGCCAAAAAGCAACGTAAAATAATTTCCTGTTTACAAAATTTACACCTGCATATAAATGATTCAGACTTTTTCACCCAACTCAGCAAGGTAGCGCCTGTCTGTGCAGTGGCATGTCCGGACCGGGACCTCTCCTGACAGCAGCCAGAAAAAGCAGAATTTACTCAACTGTGTAGATTGTGACTCTACTTCCTCCAATTTCTGGAGAAAATCTGGCTATGGAGATTATGAAACGTGGATGTAGCCTTTTCATAGAGCTTCTTGGTGATGAAGACCGGCAGGAGGAGTTTTAGAAGTACTCCATGTGGTTGGTTTTTCATTTTACTGGTAGGGGAGAGAGTAAATAGAATTAATATTTGTATTCACTTTCTGCTTTACGATGTTACCAAAAATGTGTCTGGAAAGCGACCTTACACAAGTCTCAGTTTCTGAATAAACATGCACTTTGTTTCTGTGCAGAAAGGCTGCTTTTCCCTATCCCAGGAACTGTGGCAGAGTCCTAAAAATGATTCTCACTGATGTTTAGAACACAAGTGCTAGAAAAGAAAGTGTATCTTTGCATGTATCTGTACAGCTCTTTTGTCTTCTGATATATTATTTTTTTAAAAATTTTATTTTTACTTTTCCCCAGTACCAGGTGTAGGGAAGAGAGGCCTTTCGCCCTGGGTACACGAGGTGCGCTGTAGTGTCTTTTACCCACAGTAGCAGGGACTTCGGGAAAGAAACTCGCTGCTGGAGCCGCGCCAGGCTGGATCTGGCAGAGCTGCTGCACAGGCACTGCCGGCAGCATCCCAGGGTCACGATGTCATCGTGCTGCAGCCTGCACTGTCAGTTTTTCACACGCTGACCTTTCCCACTCTTCCATCCCTCAGGCTTTTCATGTAGACAAATGTCTCCTGAAAATCCTCCCAGAGGAGTAAAATAAGAAACAAAGGTAGTGCAGAGCTGTCTTGGCATTTATCGCAGCCCCGTGGGGAGAAAAGTGTTTTTGCTGCACACTCTCTAAGCTGGTATAATTGGGGTCTGGGATCCTAATCAAATTTCTTCTTAAAGATTTTCGTGTGGCTGGACTGCACTGCTGCCTCATCCCTGGCACAGATCCTGAGGCTGAAGTCTGTCGCTGGTGCCCCACCGACGTGGAGCTGTGCAGCCTGGGATCTCCTGGCCACCAAGAGCAGCGTGATCCCACCAGATGTGCATACACCTGGTTTTACAGTGCCATGACATGACTTGTTCTGGACTTAGGGCTTGCTCCTGAGGCAGGCAGACGTGCAAGCTTACCTAAGGTTTCTTAGATACAGAACACCAGGTTTCATGCAAAACATTGGTCTAGATAAAAATAACAAAGGCACTGTTACACATTTCCCTGCATTCCTGGCTGCAAGTGTGACTCCTGGCTCCTTCTGGCAGGAGAGGCTGTGGCTCCCAGCTCGCAGGGCAGGGTGTTGGGTATATGGAAACACTTCCCCATGGAGCCCCATGTGAGAGGGTGTGTTGAAGATGCATCTTCATCCATGCTGTGTCCCGTGGTGTGTGTGCAGGGCTTGTCCCCAGCTGGGCTGCTTGCCCTGCGCTCTGGGTATGTGTGGCAGGCAGAAGCCCAGCCTGCTTTTGGGTTTCATCCATCCCTGTCAAGACTGCCAGCTGGCTGTCAGCATCCCCCTGCTCGCCTGCCCTCAGCACATACAGTTTTCTAGGTTTGGCCGTTTCCCTGTCTCCTTCCGCCGGGCTTGGTGCAGGACCCCCAGCGCTAGCTCTCCAGGTACCCCATTGTGCTGCTGGTGTGTGGATACACACACGTGGGAGGCTGCCAGCAGCTCCTGGTAAGCAGGTCTGGAAATTTTAACTTCTTAAGGTCATTTAACTATTAGCACATGGCTAAACAGGTAAATTGAATCAAAATAATCTTCCACAAAGGCACTCACTGCCACTGCTGTGTGCGCTGTTTGCTCTGCTTGTGTCCCACTCCCTCTGTGTCTGCAACTGAAGTAGACACAGCTCTTTGGGGTAGTGACTGCAATAATGCAATGCTTAGTACAATTTCCTATTTTATATGTGCTTCTATTTTGATTTTTATTTTTATACCTGAAGAACGCTCATGCCTCAAGACTCATCTCCTTTTTTCACCTGTAACAGTTGATTTTTACCTTCCCTGAAAAGCTTATGTTGCCTGTTCCCTTGCTTTGGTCTGGGTTGGCTTTTGAGCATTATCATAGTAGACATAAATAACAGCGACAGCATCTGTGATTCTGGACAGCTCTGTCCTGTTCCGTACACTTCCAGCACATCACCGGAGCCACGGCTCTCAAAATCACAGCGTGGTGAATAGTTTTGTTGATGTGTAAGTAGGCACGAAATGCAGCCTCGCACACGTGCCTGTGCTGGCGCTGCGGTTTTGCAGGCAGTAAAACACAATATGACTCCTTTTGCCATTTAACCGGCTCTGAATGCAGAGAGTGGATGTGCTGAGCGAGAAAGACTAGTTTGTGCTCACATGGTAATCAAGGGAAAGCAATCAGACTCCCTCTAGGTCCATTTTCTCATGAGCTGGCTGAGAGCGATGCATTGCCTACAGTAGACTTGCTGGACTATTGATATTGTAAGCCATTTTGGGGGTTAAAAAGATTATTTTTTCCCAGAAGTCTAAAATGTATTATGAGTGATGTTTTCCAAACTGGAAAAGAGGCCAAGGGAATGTGATGGGAGGATTCGTGTAACAGGTAGTTTCCAAAGGGTGTTTATGGAGGTGGCTGCTGTCCCTGAAGCAGCTCTGGAGGCTGTGGGTGTGTGCTTTGGCCGTGTGACTCTTCACGCAATCCCAGATTTGATTACACCACGTAGGGACTCCCTGTTTGTCAGGGCAGCAGACCACGCGGGTCTGGCTAAAGCAGCAGCTCGCGCCGGGGGTAGCTGTGCTGCCAAGGCTGAGCTGAGGAGAGGTCTAAGAGACATCAGGTAAAACGGCAGCGGATTCTGGTTTGCAAGCAGTTTGGTTGTGTGCGTTTGCTTCTGTAGTCTCTGTTTTGCAAGTAGCTTGGTTATGCAAGAAAAAACAGGTTTGTGCAATGTGTATATTTACATGGTGCTTGTCCTATAGACTTTAGTTAAACAAATTAAGTCAATTTCAGCTTGAGAGTCAAGAGCTAACCATTAGTTTTATAGCGCTGATGGAGTACTTGCCTCCTGGTGGGGCGCGAGTGTGACTCTCACTGGTGAGCAGTGTTCAGGAATGCGGAGCGTGAAGACCCGCTGCCCCAGTCTCCTTTTCACCAAAAGCAGAACGGAACCTCCCATAGGGAGGTATTTTGGTGTTGGGACAGGCACCTTGGCAGTGGCTGTGCTCCGTGGGGCAGAGCCGTCGGCCGCAGGAGGGGTAGGTGCTGGGAAGGGCTCAGCAGCAGCACAGTCTGGCCTCCACGGAGAGGCCGGCTGAGGAGGCACGGCACAGGCGCCCGCGGGCCGGTTTGCAAGAAGTCTGTTTTCAGGTCTTGTTCCTCTCCAGCGGCACGATCCACTCTGGATGTGAGCGGGGAACCAAGGCTGGCTGTCGTCAGCCTGATGAACCTCTGCAGCTTACCCAGTGTTTCGTATCCAAAAGTACGGATCCGGCTGGTCCTCACCATGCTGCTGCGAAGGAGGTTGTTCTCTCCGCTTTAGAGCTGAGGAAATGAGGACACTGCGGGGGGTCTCAGGGACACAGGCACAAGCTCGAGTCCAGCAAGGTGAGATGGTCTGTAAACTGGGTTGAGAAATACGGCGGAGGGAAGAAGAAAAACAGAAATGCAATTGTTAAATGGGCCAGTGATCTATAAGCATATATATATATGTGAACTTTCTCCATTAAAATTCAGGTCTGTCATCCCATCTCCCGTCTTAAGTGTGTGTGTAAAAATGTTCCCTTTTGTTTGATTTTAATGGAATGTGTCTGAGTGCTCTGTCAATTAGCATAGGCTGAATATGCGTTTCATCAAGCCCTCTTTGCTGGAGAGATGAAGTCAGCCGCTAACTTTTCAGGCAGGTGGAAAGTAGTTTTAAAACTTTGCTGTGGGAGAAGAAACTGTTGTGTGTGCAGCTGCTTGTGTAGGGAGCAGTTGTGCCACTGGAGCCTGGGAAGTATGATCGGGTAGGAAACTGTGGGACAGGATAGGACAGAAGGAGGCTTTAATAGAAATCAAGAGCATTTCTTTGTTGCTCAACAGAAATGACTTTTGTATCAGATATAGAGGATTTTCTGTTTCCTAAAGTATTTCAGTAAATTGTGTATCTGTTGGTCATTAATTGACACTGATGCAGGTTCCTAATGACATTTCCCTCACAACCCTTTTGTTTAATTGATTTCTGAGAGGTCTATTGAAATATACTCAGGTTATTAGAATAAGATGCCTAAAAATACGTATAGGAGGTGTCAAGGCAGTGAGACTGGGATGTTGCCTGTGCATTTGGACAGCCAGAAAATAGAGCCAGGCCTGGCAGAAAGGAGTCTGGGGTCTGCGGGTGCCTTGCAGTACTGGTGTGAGGATCAAGTTACTTGTGAGTGCTTTCCCATTCTGGACCCTGCCATCTGCCTCTCGCTGTAATGCTGGCAGTTGAAATATCCTCAGAGGATTATTTTTTCCTTTGCCAATACTTGTACGCCTCATAAATTTCCATGGTTATAGATCTTTGTAATGTGAACTGTTTTCTCCTATTGAAAATGTTGATTAGGGAGGAAACACAGTGAACTAATTGTTCTGAGTAACACTTGAGCTACATAAATATTTCAGGGGATTTCAGTAGCCTTAAAAGGCTCACAGTTGCACATGAACAAACTTACCCATAATCGTGGCTGAAGTTTTGTGATGTGAGAGGAGGTTGAAAAAGGGAGAACTTTTCGAAAGTGCCTAGGGATTTGCATATGTATAACTAGTCTTTTGCCTTGTAGATGAGCCCTAAGACGCTTAATCACAAGATACACGAGATATTTCTCATGTTTTGGTATAAATATTTTCTGCCAGAATGAAATAAATCCTGGAATAAATTCACACGGGATGTGCCAGCATGGGAGTAATGGTGGAGGGAGCTCGAGAGCAAGCGCTGGAAGGAGCAGCTTGGTCCCTGTTCAGCCATTTATTGCACTTCATCTGGGCGATACGTTAGCCTCCTCTGAGTCTGTGTAGCAAGGATAGCATGAGGTGTATTAAATGTTGCCTCTGCTGTCCAAGGACAGAGTTCCCAGCCTTGGCTAAAGGAGGCGTGATGGAGTACTGGAGTGATCAGTACAATGGTTCTGTGCCGGAGAACATAAAGCATTGAATAGATAATACCTGCTTTCTCGCCAAAACCAGCTAACTTGTTGACAAGCTAAATCTTTAGAAATATTTGATACTACTAGGGTTTACTGTCTAAGAAAGAGTAATGGCAGCCATTCAAGTGACAAATCAGGGGAGTAATTTAGAAAAGACTAAGATGTGTTTTAAAAAGGCATAAGGTTTTTCTTTTGTTCTTAGAAAAAAACCAAAATGCCACAGAAAGAAGCTTGTAGCTCCTCTTGCTCTCTATTCCATTTATGTCACTTCAGGTGGAAAATTTAAGGTTTGATTTATGAATAAGCCTGCACCCTTCCCTGTGTGCTCCTCTGAGCTAATGCTTCTTTCCCATTTGGTCCCTTGCATATTATGCCCTTTCCTTTCCTTTTCTTACCTTATTTCCTGTGTGCTCTGTCTTTTGATCGCATTGTCTTGTCTTAATTTCTCTGTAACAAGAGACTGTACTCCTGTACTCCTCGCTGTCCACTAAAAGGAGGTGGAGAGTTTTTCACATGGCTGTTAAGCTGTGGGACTCCTTCCCACAGGATACTGTGGGTGCTAAAAGATTTTTTGAGTTCAGGAAGGGCCTGAAAAAAAACTTGTAGGAGGTTATTAAATACCACTGTGCAACCTTTAGTTTGTCTTTTATTTAAACCATATATCCAGGATGCTGGAAAGATGTTGAGGAGAAGCACCACTGCATGCTCACCTTATCCTTAAATCCAACATAGGCAGCCCCCCCTGGCTACCCGCATCGGGCTGAGTAAAGTCATCCTGATGTTCCCTCATTTCACTGCAAAAGTCGTTTGTGGTCTCTCTTCACACCTCCCTGTCCCTTTATTACAGCCTGTCTGGGACATGTGAAGACTAACTTATCTCTAGGGAAGCCAACACTTGTTACTGGAAGGGACGTGTTGTGTACTTGGCTCCAGAGAAAGTGCGGGGAGCAAGGCTTTGGGAGCTGCTGGCATATGTGCTCCTGGTTCTGGCAGGGCGGGTGTTGCTGGCAGTGATTTTGCAAGCAGCTGGGCAGCGCTGCGGCACAGTGGCACTGTGCTGCTACAGAAACAAGCGAGTTTGTCGACTGACAGTTCATGCAGAAAGCAGTTGGCAGACTGAAAGCAAGGCAAGATGCCGGGTGTCACACCCCAGACTGGTGCTGGCTCAGCATCGGGATCTTGCTCGTCCAGGAGTGATGATTCGCGATCTGCCTGCAGCCGTGCCTTGGGCTGGCTCAGGTCCGGTCCATTACCTGCCCCCGCAGCATGTGGATGGGGGTACCAGCTCGTCCCCAGCATGGTGGCTCCCACCGGGTCCCCCTGGGGCGGGTTGGTGAGGGGCTGCTGAGTCCTGTAGGCGCAGGCAGTGCAGGGGCTGATGCGTAGGTCTGCCTTCCAGACTGACTTCAAGCGAGGTGCTCTCTAACCTGAGGGTTCGCATGAGCAAGGAAATGAAGCTGTACACACAATCTATAGACTTATTGTGGGCTTACATCTCAGGTAAGGTCACATCTCCAGTGCACAGTGCGGCTTGGTGCTGGCGGTGCCCCTGCTCCCCCCACGGGAGCGGGTCTCGGAGCACAGGACGGGCTACCAGCGTGCAGGCAGCAGCTCTGCTGCAGAGCACAGCTCACCTGCCCCAGCCTTAGCCACGGGCCCGCTCTTCCCAGCGCTGCAGCCTTTCCCTCCCGCTGGTAAGGCAGGGTTGCCAAGAGCGGCTCCAACACCACCTTTCCTTTGCTGTTTCCATGCCCTTCTCACACTGTTCTCACGGCTTTGTGCCCACAGCCATGATAGCATGGGCATTGCGGGTGCTCGTGGGAATCCCACCCTGCTTCCTTCTGTCCCTGCCTTGTTGTGGGCTTTTTGGTTTGTGCTAGAGATAACCAAAGCAAAGTGAACGGCATTGCAGGTGATGGCCATTTAAATACTTGGTGGTATTAGCCAAGAATATATGTGCACAGGAACTGAAGTCACTGGGCAACACTCGCACCTGATTAGCATGCACTGATTATTACCGTCATCTTCAACCATCATCTTCATCCTTGCTTGGGAAGAGCTTCCGAAGGAGGATGCTGAGACCTGTTGTTGCTTCTCCAGGCTTGCCATGAGCTGGGGAGAGTTTTCACCTCTTTTAATCTGTTTTTTAAACAAAAAGAGTTAGGTAAGTGAGATTTTGTAAGCAGGCTGAAGTCTTGGACTGGTGCTGTAAGAGGGTGTGAGGGGAGGCGGGCAGGTCTCGGGACCAGCTCGGCATCTGCTGCCCAGCATTGTCTCAAGGAAGTGACCTTACTGCTGGCTGCTGGTGTGTTCTGCTCCCACAGAAATGCTTTTTGACTGGGTGTAGGATGAAGAATGGTCCTCCTCGTGTTACTGTGTGTGCTCTCGCTTTAGGCAAATCCTAGTGAGTGCTACCACCTCTGGTAGCCAACAGACTACGGCTGGGCACGGCCTCCTGTGTTTCCTTACATGCGAAGGACCTTGGCTAATTCTATTCTGGGCAATTAAAAGATAACTGAGGGGGGATCTTATCAATACTTATAAATACTTAGNGATCTCCAGAGGGCCCTGCCAACCCCTACCATGCTGTAATGCTGTAATTGGGAGCAAGAAGCTTATGCAACATCAGCCGTGGCAAATATTTGATTTCCAGCAAGAGAGGATCTAGATTCCTCTGTAGTTTTGATAGAATGAGCCACCATATATCCCTCAGTATACCCACAAACCACTCGGAATATGTACCTAATCTAACTACTCTGTCCCTTAATCTAAATACATTTTTTTAAGTGCATCTGGCAGCTTACGTGAGCAGTGAAAAATACAGGACTGTAAGAAGTCTTCATCTTTATCAATGTACTTTACAGGCTGCTGCTGCCTTGGTTCCCCTCCCGCCCCTTTCCGTGGTCTGTGCTGTGCAGGGCTGGTTTGTGCGGCAGGGACAGCACTGCTTTCCGACACAGCAAACCGCTCGCCAGCGGAGCAGAAGGGCAGCCACAGTCTTTGGGGAAAAGATGTTCGCTGCTGAGACGGCTTGGAAGCAGCTGTTGCTGCTTAAACTCAGCCCTGCTTTAATCCAAATGAATCTGTATGCACAGACAAGCAATAGGAATTTTCCTTGTTGTGTTTTGGTTACCTTATAATTAGGCTTTTATTGGACATGGGGATGGTTGGGCGATGTCCTTGTGTCCATTAACTGCCAAATCACGACAGTATGTGGGCACTGCTCTGCAGCCTCTGGGAGCGTAATGCTTATACCGTCATCCTTTGTGCTGACACGTCACACGCGTGTTGCAACTCCTCTGAGTTTCAGTGTTAATTGAAATACCAGTATTAACTGTGGAAAGTTAGTCATGCAAACTAAGCTGGAAGGGGAAGCTTTTTGGACCCGCTGTTTTGTAATTGCGTGTGTTTTGTAAGCGCTTAACTCTGTGACGCAGGAGGAGTGCTGCGCTGCTCCGCGGCGCTGGGATCCATGGGTGCGCCAGGATCTGAGTGCCAGAAAGTGCTTTGGAAAGAAACTGCAGGTGGGAGCAGCTCTATGGCCCTGGTGCTGTGAGTGAGTCGGGGCTCATGTGCCTCGGAGAGGGGCCAGGGGGCTGGGAGCTGCGTTAGAAGAACTGGAGGCACCCTTGGGAGCCAAGCTCCCCCAGTTCCTCTCCTTCATCACGGCAAGGTAAAGCGGAGGGTCCCGGTGCCATCGCTCTTGGAGCAGATGAGAGCAAGGGACGTACTGTTGGGAAAGGGCGCTCTGGGACAGAATCAGTCTCTGTAGTGCTCACCGTGTGCCGTCAAGCTTTGTTTTTCTCCTTGCTGAGAAGAGCTTGTAGCTGTCAGCAGAGGAGCAGGCAAAGCTCGGGGGCTTATCTGCAAGGCTTCCTTAGAGAAGGAAAGAAATGCAGCCATGGGATATACATTTGGAAACCAGGACAGTTAAAAGTGAATCACTTAAAACACTTGACATTGTTTCTAAATCCAAGGAAAGCCCAGAAAACAAACACATTTTCAGATGTCCGCATTCCTCTTAGATGTTGAAATGAACGCTAACTTGCAGCAAAACCCCGCTTAAAGTGGCTGCTCTTTGGGTACAGAGGAGAAACTTTGCTCTCTCTTTGAGGACAAGCCTGGTTTTCCAGGCACGCGTGGCCAGTGCTGTCCCGCTCATAGACCATCATGGTACCTTCTGAAAGCAGCTCCTCCAGACAGTGTCATTTCCAGGCGAAGGAGGCCAGAAAGAGTTTTTCCTCTGTGCTGGAGCGTGGCAGCTTGCAGAGCAGGGTTTCCTGGGGGTGAGCTCTCTGCCTGCTGGAGGTGTTGCAGTGCCTGCTGTGTGAAAAAGAAACCCTTCACAGGCGGAGAGATTTCCTGGAGTCTGTCACCCTGCCCTATCCGTTTTCATATTTTTTTCCAGGCATTTCCTTCAGTTAAAAGTGAGACTAGATTTACATGAGACTAGATTTGCACTACCATCCGTGCTGGTCAGAACGGATAACTTCCCCCAAACTGCTATTTTTAGAGGTATGGGGTAGACTTGAAGAATAGAAAAAGAATGTATAGCTATATAGAGAAATGAAGGTGGTACTTCCGTACCCCCAATGTTAATTACTTCAATAGATTATTTTTTTTTGGTAGTACTTTATGGAGAATTTCAGCATATATTGCACTCTGTGCTTTGTAGGTCACCTGTTACAGATGACATTTTGGGGTACCCTTTATGTACACATTGGACAATTGTTCTGCAAAAAGTATGGTAAAAAACCAATAGTATATTTTTGCTTTGAAATTTTAAATTAGTCTATTGTTTCCATGATACTTTGTGATTTATTTTATTTATATTTTGGTGCATATCTACAGTCTGAAAAAAAAAATCTTAAAAATCATTGTGATGAAAGATAAACAGTGTATGATGAAATATGGGCAGATTTAAGGGTGAGATGGCACATGGTTGGAGTTTCCTAAAGAGCCTGAAAATACCACCACCTTGTGTCATGTTACATTCATTCTGTAAATACCCGAAGGCAAATATTTTGCTGGCTCAAGCAGAAGAGAGATACTGTCTGTGTTGTACCTCAGCTGTGTTGTAGCTGGAATCTCACGCTGCTGGGATTTTCGTAGGTACGAGGTGCTGCTATAAAGTAGTGGCTGCCTTCGTGAGGCACAGCTGGGGGGATGCTCGTGGGGAGCTTGGGCAGGGTGCTCCGTTAGCACTGCCTGGGNTTCCTCGTGTGATGTCCTCCTCGCCATGGGAAAGCGGAGAGTGGTGGCTGGACTGGAGGGACGGCAGAAAAATAATGTAAACGGGGTGAGAGGTGGTGGGCTGGTGAGAGAGAGGTTTGCAGGTTTGTTCGGCTAGTCTACGGAGTGGGGAGGGTGTTCGTGGCTGCCGAGGAAGGGCTGGTAGGGTGGTTCTGGTTTTGCAGAGGATCAGTTCAGAATGCAGGAAAACATCTGAAAAGTATGTCTGAAGACTTCCAGTAACTGCGTTTGGCAGGCGCGATCTGTGCGGAGGCAGCCTGGGGGGGCTGGGGGCGTGGGGTTTCATTTTGAGTGTTGGCTGTAGGCTTCCTGCATAAACACCGCCCGCCCCGGCCTGCCTCCAGCGGCGTGTCCAAGCGGGGATGGCGCTTCTGCTCCCTCGAGAGTGCTGACAATGGAAATGAGTTCATCCCTCTGTGGACAACGTCAAGAAGGCGACCACACCAGACCAAACCGAAATAGCTAACCTCCTCGAAAAGGTTGAGATGAAGGGATCGTGCGCACTGAGCAAGCCGAGGAGAGGTTCGCAGGAAGCAGGAGCTCCTGCCCTCCCACTGTGCACAGTGCACGCGGTAGCACCGGCGAATTCGGTGTCCAATCCTTTTCATTGCATCTGATTTTTACGATTATTGGAGAAGCCCAAGAGGCAAATGGATGTGCCGGTGCACTTGCGCATGCGGTGATACAACACACATGCCAGCAGAGAATGTTGCTGAGCTGTAGCGTAGCCACAGGCTTCCTCCTGCTGCCTGCTCGCATCCCCTCCTCTCCGGAGCTGTACCCCCTTGCTGCAGCGGGGGTGAAGTCGAGCGTAGCTGCTCCTGGCAGCCTCCAGCTGCGTGCTTTTGTGTATCAGCTCTCACCGAGCTCTGGTCACGATTTAGGACTTGTGTAATAGGAATTATGAGAGTGGAGGCCATTCATCTACTTTGGCCGTGGGCAGAGAACAAAAAGGGTATTTGTACAGTGAAATGGCACTGAACGTTCTACATCACTGTTTTATTTTATGTTTACAGAGCTGAGGGCACAAAAATAACATAAATGAGAACAATATCGTACGTTAGCACACTTCTAACTCCATTTAGCTTTCTTTGTAAATGTTTTTGTGGTTCATCTGTGTTTTAAAGAAAGGAGGGAAAATTCTCTTGCCTCTCTGCCCTTGTCTGAGGAAGGGGACAGGCAGTACTTTGTGCCTGGCTGCGAGGTGTTGCTGTGGATGGATGAATAGCTCTGCATTTCGCTTGTCACCTGACAGGCTGGTTTATATTTAGGTTAGGAGAGAAAGCGTGCGATTCTGAAAGCTGTGTTTTCACTTGTGCAAAGGCCAGACCCTGTGTGCTGAGTTATCAATGTGAGGTTTTAATTGTTTGCTCTTGTTTTTCCTGTGACTTACTAGAGTTATAGTCCCGCTGTGTCAAACATGCATTCCTTGAAAGCAAGGCGCACCCAAAGGAGAGGTCTTTTGAAATCTGAGGAGACTTCCTCAGTACCAGCCAGCACAGCAGTTCTCTTTGGAGGAAGAGGAAGTTTGGAATATCTCGTCCCTGGTGTTGTTATCTCGGTCTCAGCGCTGTGCCGTGACACTGGGCAGGGCATTTGCTTGTGGGTGGCAAATGCCATCCGTATTTGAAACACTGTCTGTAAAGCTGTGGTTTTGTTTTCAGATGAACTATTGCTCTTGAGAACAGTGTGGAAAGCTCAAGCTGGTACACAAGGGAACATGACTATCCACTTCTACCTTTTCAGCACCCTGAGCAATTAAACACAAAAGCCTTTGTTCCCTGGTGACTTCATTCTTAAGAGGCCTTTTTAATTTTAGTCCTTAGTTTCGGGAACAAATAATGGGAATTTGTCATTGACAAGAAGGCTGCATCTCTCGCATGTCATGTGAAGGATCCACTCCATAATTCATGGGCTGGGGAGGGTGGGTGTCAAAGGAGGGTGCATAATGGAAATAAGAAATTTCAGTTCAATAAAACTGTTGGCCTTAAAGGCAGCTTTTCTTGCCTTCCTGATATTTTCTTGACCCAGTTAGCCATGCTTTTTGCTAACTCATCCAGATGTTTTTAGATTTTCTTAAGGAAGAGTGTGATGGGTTACTGGTTATTTCTGTACAGTTTATTCCCCGTCCGATGGAGATGGGGACTTGCACAGTAACACCAGAGCAGTGCTGACTGATTTATCCTCTTTCTGTCACTGCTGCACCTGTAAGCCATGAATTCATGTATGTAGAAGTGCTGCTGTTTCTTATCAGTCTTCCTCTTTCCGTGGATTGTGTGAGGTTTACTTGTGTGATGAGACGCGTATTGCTGTTGGTGTGCTGAGAAAGGGACCTTCTCCCTCCTCTGCTGGAGGATGTGAGAGAGAGCAAATCTGATGTGGGCTGCTGGGGGTCTGAATGCAAATACGGACTATTGGCTTCCTCGTTGCTGGAAGATTGTGGCAGACTCGGACCTACCCCAGGGGATTGCTGGGGCTGCCAGATCTCCACAGGCTGGAGGGGCCACCTCCTTGCGGTCGGCCACTGCTGCACCCAGTTCTGTCTGTGCTGCTGTCCTTGGCAGAGAAAATTAACTGTCTGACTCTGTCTGAAGTGAATGAAGGAGCGCTCATACGATTTTCTTCTTGCAGTCAAGCTGAAGGTGTGAGGAGCTCTGACGGTGCTGTGCTTAGAGCTGAGCAGCAGCAACGAAGTTATCATCGGAGGCTGCCCAGTGAAACTAACCTCCGGCAGTGGAGGTGCAGCCTTTATTTCTTCTTCTAATGTTTCTTTCTTGTAACGTGTGTCTGTGTGCAGATGCGGGAGGCTCCTCTGTGCTGGCAGTGGTCAAACCCCACCTGTCTGGGAGCCGCGTGGGGCACACTGATACCTCGTGCTGGGGCTGAGCTCTGCTTCAGCAGCCATGGCTTCTGTGTGAGGAAGGAGTAAGCGAATACGTGTTAGTTGTGGAGTAATCTGTTTTCAGTGGAACTTCCTAATACAGTTTACAAAAGCTGTGAGATTTAAAGATAAATAAACTTTAAAAAAAAAAAAAAAAAGAACTCGCTGACACAGAGCAGGAGCTTTTGGTAAAACTGTGTCCGCATGTACGTCTGCAGGAAGTGAGTCATATTCTTACAAAATCATCAGCTGAAGGATTTGTGACTTTTGTGACAATTCCCAGTTTGGGCTAAGCCAGATCTCTTCCTCCCTCTAGGTTTTTCTCAGGCATCAGGAATGTCTTCGGAGCCCACTTCATCCGCTTCGCAGCAGCCCCCCACCTCTCCATCCTCACCCAGCTCTCTCCATCTGCCCGAAAACCGCAGGGCGAGGGATCGCTCCCCGTCGCCCATGAGAGGGTACCTCATCCCCAGTCCGCTGCCCACCCGACGGACCAGGACGTTTTCAGCGTGAGTACCGGGAAACCTGCATTTCGTAGACACAACCAAAGGATTGCCTTTGGGCAGGCTGACCATCCCCCTGCCGAGGTGAAGGGAATCAGGGGGGACGGTTATATCTGGAAGATGCTTTGGTGTTTTACTGTTATCTTGTCTCAAATTCAGAAGCCACTAGACTTCCAGTCCATACTGCCTGTAGTTTTTCAATGCTCGGTTTGCATAAAAGATGTTCAAAGTCTTTTCCACTCCTTAAGATGAGAGCTTTACAGGTAGGGGAAAATGCACTGAGATTTTTCAAAACAGAGTTTCTTCTCTGAAGCTTTGCTTCACTTCAGACACTGGGCTGTGGCTGTCAGGACCAGTTCCTTCCAGCGGTGTTTCTTCATCAGCTCCACCTCCTCCTTTTGCATGACCTCTTTTCTGACCGCGTCTGAAGCACTGGACTCCTCGCTGGAGATTTTAGTTATTTCAGTCCTGACAACCTGTGCTACCATCAGCCAGGCTCAGCTTACATTTTAGGGATGGTCCATGACCCTGTCACTTTTCAGAGGGCTTGTTTCCTTTTCCTATTCAGCTTTCATATCTCCATCTTAGGATTGGTGAAATAAAACTGTAAAAGAATATGTTGGGTTTTGAGGTACGATCCCTGATTTCTTTGATTCTCTAAGATTCTCTGAGGTTTTCCATAAAATGAGGTGAGGTGTGTTGCTATTTGTAGTTATTTGAGGCAGCGATCCCACAGCAGAGCTGGCTGCCCTGTGGCCCCGTGGTGCTGTGTAGGCTCCTGGGAGCCCCCGTCCCAAAGGGGACTCCTGCGCAGCGCAGCAGCAGAGGACAGTGTTGCAAGGTTTGTCCATTGCAAAAAATTCCTGGCGCCTGTGATGGGTGTCCCAGTGAGGTGCTGAGCTGCAGAAGGCAATGTGGGCTTCTTTGTTAATCTCGGTGGCCTTTGAATCAGGGACTGAGTGCGTAACATGAAGCTGTGGTCAACCCATTGCACTTCTGCCACAGTCTTGCAATTAATTCTGTGCAAGGGAGGTCTGGCAATGCCAAGTGAAACGCTGTGGAAGTAAGATCTCAATCCCACAGCTAGTCTATTTTGTGCTGCTTGGTCTAGCTGGCATGCTTTTCCCTCTTTGCTTCTTGCGGTGTTACCCAGCTCTCTTCTTCAAAAGTCATCCATGTGGATTGAAATAGCATCAATCTCAATGATGCTTCATGTTATTACTTCTGTATTCAAAATGAGGTGACAAAGAACAGCAGCAGCAGAAGGAAAATTTATATGTTGTCAGCTCCAAAAGCCTTCAAATGCCTTAAAGTTTGTAATGGAAGGAGATCGCTAAAAGGAACATAATTGACTTGCTAATTGGGATTGACCCTGAAAAGCAATTCCTAGCTAGTTTGCCTCAGTGCTGTGTTAATAATGAACTCTTTGTAATTCTTCTCAGCTGTTAATCCTAGTCTGGGTCTTAGAAAACTAAAGAATTTATTATTTGGCTTCCGCAGTTCTTTAATCATTAATTAGTGTAGGGATCTTGCTGTATTTGTTTGCCCTGAAAATCAAATAGCCCTAAATTTTTATTTTATTTTTTTTAGCAGCCTTTTTAAACAAGAGGAGCTCTAGGTGAGCTCTTGCCCCACAGTTGTATGGAAAAGATGAATCTGACAGGCAGTGTCTTATTATTCAGTGGGATTATTTAATTTTGGTTCATTGCAAGTGCGGAACCTTATCCCCCACAGTTCTTTATCTCTCTGAAAGATGCGGTTGAACTTTAATGGCATATTTAGGGCAGTGAGTGCTTTTCTGTGTAACAAGCACTTGTGCAGTTAGGTGCGTCAACAGCCTCACAGAGCTGGAAATGAAATGATTTAATGAAGATTTCTTCTTTCTTTAACACTTGCAACTGTATTTCTTTAGTGTTAGTTTGACTTAAGGAACAGAGCTGTTCTCACGTTTTTTAGTGATTTTATTTAGACTTCAGTAAACTTTAAATATTTGGGAAACTGATGTCAAAATTGACAAGAGGCATGTGACCAAATGGCAACACACTCACTTACTGTGTTTGAAGAATCACGCCAAAATCCTGTTCTTACACGGAAGCAACCTGCAGGATAGTGGTGGCATGAGAAGGTCCTGATCTCGTAACTCCTCTGTGTGAACCCCGTAAGGTGTCTAAAAGAGTTGGCTTCATTAATGAAAGTATTTGAGTGAGTTTGGATCCCTGGAGATTCAACTCGGTGTATTTGACGGGGAAAAAGATTTTGTCACACAGTTTTCAGGATGGGCCATAGTTCACGCAAGTCATTTTTCTTGATGGTAGCAAGTCATCCTGAAGGTTTGTCTTCAAATCTGTCTCGTTTTAAAATACAGGTCCCATGTCAGTGGAGGAGATCACTCTTGAGTCTTGGTATTATGCATACCAGTTAGGCTTCATGGCCTGCTGGAGTTATTTGTAGGTGAGATATTGACTTCACTGGATCCTGGTCTGATAATGACGGACATGCATGCAGAAAGGGTGTGTGCATGTGTACACACACATACTTGTGGAAACGTTTATACATGTGGACACATTTATACATGTCTTTGTGCACTGCGTTACACAGAATCACAGAATCATAGGGTTGGAAGGGACCTTAATAGATCATCTAGTCCAACCCCCTGCCAGAGCAGGGCCACCTTAGAGCAGGTTGCACAGGAACGCGTCCAGGCGGGTTTGGGATGGCTCCAGAGACAGAGACTCCCCCACCTCCCTGGGCAGCCTGGGCCAGGGCTCTGCCACCCTCAAGGTAAAGAAGTTCCTCCTCATGTTTAGGTGGAACTTCCTATGCTCAAGTTTGTGCCCGTTACCTCTTGTTCTGAAACTCTCTCTCTCAATACTGTATGCACTGTACTGTTAAATTTGTGAAAGCGCATACAAGGCCTAGGTGCACACCGGTACTCTTGAACTCATGAACGGTGTAAGGTGCTTATTTAGTAGAGTAACCAAAAGAAAATTTGGCAGGGTGATACAGCAGGTGGATTCGAGAAGGCAAGTGATGGATTATAATGCTAGCAAATATCATCATCATCTTTATCTCCCTTAAAAAAGACTACAGGCAAAACACGTGCAGTGTATGAAACTGAGTATTAGGCGGTTGCTCCGAAGCATACTCGCTGGGAGTGAGTATTCGGACGGTTGTGCCCGTTTGCTTAGTGTGCGCTGGCCGACACACCTGGAAGCTGTTGCATCCATGCTCAGCAAGGAACCGCTCTTTTTCCGCTTTCTTTTGCAGAACTGTGAGGGCATCGGAGGGTCCCATCTACAAAGGTGTCTGTAAATGCTTCTGTCGCTCCAAAGGCCATGGCTTCATTACCCCTGCAGATGGTGGGCCTGACATCTTCGTACACATCTCTGAGTAAGTCCTCTGGGTGGCTGAGGAATGCTGGAGCTTTGGTTTGCCTTAATTACTGCATGCTTTTGACATTTCAGATGCAAGAATGATTTATAATCTGTCACCCTCACCTAAGGAAAGAGGTGTTAAGCAGATGTTGCTGGCAGCAATCGATTATGCTGTTCTTTTCCTGTATTGCTGTAAATCTGTTGAGTTAAAAACTAGAAGATGATCCTATCAGATCTCTTCGAATAAACTATGCGGTTTCATCCAGACCCAGAAACTCACATTTACCTGACGCAAATCACCTACGCAGTATCCAGTTTTAATTTAACGATTTATAACACTGAAAATTCACTACTTTTACTTTGCACTGCTTGTACCATTATTAAACTAAAGGTTAATGACCTTTACTGCTGCGTCATACTTTATTACTTCCTTGAATTTATCTAGCTTTAATTTCAAACAGTTTATAGCTAAAGGGTTCATTAGCACCTCCTCTTTTCTTGCATTGGCCACACTGAGAACCATCACCTCTGAATCTACCTTTTGATAAACTAAACAAATTAAGCTTTTCGGGTCCTTCCCTGAGAATTTTTTCTGCAGTTTAAAACAGTCTTTCCAGTCTCTTTTGTAAGTGTGCTGTGGAATTTAAATACAATTTTAAAACAATCCACTATACCTGTACTTTCAGTATAGCGAGATAAAATCTCCTCCAGACTCTTGCTCTTTTCTCGTTCAGTACGCGGTATAATAGCATTAGCCCTCTCATCCCTAGTCTTTTGCTGAGTTGCTTATCTGCTGCACCCTCGGCATCCTCCGCAGGGTCAGAGTTTGTTGCGGTTCCAGCTGTAGTCTGGCATCCCCGCCAGCAGTGTTTGCATTCCTTGTTCCTAGGTGTAAGGCTTCAGATTTGGCTGCCCTGCAGCACACCTTACTTGAATAGGCCCTGCCAGCCAAGGGATCCAGATCACGCTCTGCCCCTGCGCTGTCTTTGTTATTTATTGCTTGGTTAATCTGCAAGGTTTAATAGACAATTTTGTATTTGTTTCTAGATTGAAACGTCGACCAGCACTGGGGGCTGAAACTGATCTCTGAGGGCACGTGTTAAGATTGCTCAATGTTTATTCTCCAATTACCTCTTTTAGATCCATCGACAGTTTTTAGTCTAGATATTGTCTACAGCATTGAAGCTGTGTAGTCCTTATTTGTTGTCTGGAGTGGTTATCCAGTGATAAGTCAACAAAAGCCTTACCAGAGTTACTCACATTGCCCCAGCTATCTCTCCTGCCTGTGTGTGTAGCGCGTGTCCTTGGAGGAGGAGCACGTTGGCCGCCTTCCAGTTTTGTGAAATGTTACTGCATGATGGGCCTTGGCAAGCCAACGCTTTTTAGGATTCGTGGGTGCAAATGGGCTGAGTGGTCTGACTTACGCGTTCAACCCAACGAAATGTTCTTTAATATCTTCTTTCTCTTTCATCTAATACAACTGCACTATTTCTCCTTATGTCCTTAATAACTTATAAATAACATTTCTTGTTTCACAACTTAAAAATTTTACTGTGATCATCTAGCCTGACCTATACAGTTACTGATTAGCAAGGGTTTAGTTAAAACAGCCCTCTCACAGAAACATGAATTTTCAGCCTTCTAATGAGCGCTTTTTAAAGAACTGTCTATTTTCAGTCCTGTTTTTTTTCCTCTACATTTTCTCTTACAATTAGTTCAGTAAAATTTTCTTCGGTTAGTGAAATTAACCCTTTTAAAGCCCCAGAGATAACTTTTTGATTGGGGCTGCCCTTTGTTTGTCTATACAAAATAGGAGCTAATCTTTCAGGCGTTCCCCAATTCCTACCCTGTGGCCCAACACATCCTTCTCCCCAGACCCAAACCCCGCTACTTGATTCTGGTTATGCTCACTGCTCCTACCCTCCATCCCCCTCCAGTCAGCTCTAATTCTTAGAAACTCCCGTAATGTTTTTCTGTTTGGCTGTTTAAGACTCTCATACGTCTCCTCTATGGAAATCCTTTATGATATTCTGAAAAAAAAACATTTTTTGTCTGCTTTGATTTTGGTGGTCTGTGCGAGAGGCCCTATCTCACAGGAGTGCCCTTTCGTGGGCTGTGCGAGTTGGCGTATCATTCCCGTATGCTTTCAGAGTGCTTTGACTGTGAGCCATCAATAAGCTAGATCTGAGTAATTGTGCCCTGAATGCGGTGTGCCACCTCCCCTTTTTTTCTACCCACTTGATCTGTCCTAAAAACAGTATTGAACGAGTCGCCAAGGTTGTAAAAGTTCATGGGCAACCACACTTCTTGCTGTATTTTCAGCATGTTTATTTTGCTGACGCGTGTCCAGGTCTCGGCTTGCTCTCACCCTCACCCAGCCGTACCCTCCGACCGCCCTGCACGGAAAGCTGGAGCAGGGGAAGGACGAGAGGGGGAGAACTGCTGCCTGGGCAGGGGTTGACGGGATCTGGCCACTGAGGTACAACCTTCAGCCTGAGCTCTGGCTTCCCAGCTCTCAGCTCCATGCCCTGCCTGCTGGGCCAGGCTACTTCTCTTAATTTTTGGGTTACTTCACTTCAGTCAGACGCTCAGCGGAGGGGGAGCTGTGGGTGTGAGCCATGCTGCAGTGCGCTGCACTCTTCCTCCACGTGGCAGCTCTCTGGACTTGACTGTAGATGAGAGTGCTGGAGGGGACCTCCGCTACCCCATGGTCCGCTCCCCTGCTGGGAGCTGCTTCTGCCTTTACCCAGCAGTTTGAGTGCTGGGGATCCACTGCCTTCCTGGACAACCTCTTCCTGTAGTCAACAGACCCGGCTCTTAATTGTTTATGGTATTTAACTGACATCTCCCTTGCTTTCTATATGGCCCTTCACTCCTTCCATCTCCACAGCAGGTAAATGATCCCTTTCCTCTTTAAGCCTATCATTTATACATTCAAAGGCTGTGTTCCTTGCTCTTTCTGAAACATTTTAGCAAGGTTAGTTCATATGAATGCCGTAGGACTGAAGGATGTGCGTTATACATCTTTTCCTGGGTCAATTTTGCTCCTTTAAAGCTCAGGATTTTTTTTCTATTGAACCAGGACTGGGACACTGTTTTAAATGTCTCTTTCGTAGGTACTGTCTCAGAACTTGAATTCAAAAATAGCTGGTATTTCTGCCTCAACCTGTTAGTAGAAAGTGCTGTTATTGAAGTACTGAAGGTTTCAGCACATTGTGTTCTTTAATTACGCTGAGTGTATTTGAATTGTTGGAACTCCAGCTCTTAGTGCTGGAGGGTGATGGTATCACTGTCTTAATTCTGATGCAAGGCACCACTGGAAAGACAAATTAATAATGCCTTTCATTTCAGTTTATTTCACAGTGAATTAGAAACATTGCTGTTTATTAATGAGAATTGCTTATTGCAGCAGCATTCTGTAACCGTCACTGTGGCTCGGGGGACTCCAATGACTCCGGTTGGCGTAGTGCGAGTTTTGAGACTACTGTGTGCTTACCACGCCATCCTTTTCTACCTATTTTACTCAGTTAAACCTGAATGCGAGAGAGACATCAATCCGTTCACTGTCTCAGTGCAGTGAAGGCACCTACTCCTGAATTGATTCTGCCTGAAAGCTAGGATTTCAGGAATGTGGATAAAATGGTATGGCAGTTTGGGTTCAGCAGGATAGACTGTTCCCCTGTGTTCGTTACTAAGCTGTGATGATTAGTGAAGGTTTTGAGCATTGGGACCAGCTGCCTGTCTTGCAGATTAAGATGAGTTTAAACATAAAAATTTAATTGGGGGAATTAATTTTTTTCTTTCCTAAGCTCTGGGGAGCTGTAAGGTTATACTTCAGTGAATATGTCTTCCATAAAATGGGGTGTCTGTTTCCCATAGCTTTCCATTTATTTTTGTAAGATAGTAACACTTAGCATGGCGTTTCCATTTCCGTAAGTGAGCATTAGCCTAAAAATAAGGTCAAATATATGTTGCGTTCAAAAGCTTATTCACTTGGCATACGCAAAATTTTAAATTTCAGTATCTGTGTGAAAGTTCAAGGTGAACATGGGCATGTGGACATGTTTTATGAGTGGAAGCTGCTTTACTGTGAAGCTGGACTTGCCAGATGTGGATAGATATAAAGTAGGAGAAACACCAGTTCGAAATGCAAGTTTTAAAGGTGTTTTTTTTCTGTCTGTTTTAATGAGTGGTTCTGAAGAATCTGGAGATTTGCTTTGATTTTTGATAACACTTGTGTGGAGCCAGTTCCCCTTTTTACCTGATTTTAACAAAAGTAGAAATCCGTGCAACTGACTAGGGCAGCAGCCTGGAGTTCTCGGGAAATGCTGCCGCTGGTAAGTGGCAGCGTCTCCTTTTGAGCTGTGCTCCTGTGGCAGGTAGAAGTGTGGTGGCAGCTCTGGTGACAGTCCCCGCAGGCTGCAGCAGCTTCCTGGCAGCGCTTACGGCACCTTCTTGGGTCAGTCTGCAGGCACAGGGTCTGCAGCTCAAACCCGTACCACAGGCACAACCCTGCTGGCGCCTGAGACGGGCAGGTTAGAGCCAGCTCGGATGCACGGCCCAGAGCGGCCGTTTCTGCCTGCGGATGCACGGCCGGGCGCGGGGAGAAAGCTGTCTCACCCCTGCCACCCAGCCAAAGGTGCCAGCCACAGGGTCCCCGCAGCCTTCTGCAGCGCACACAGCGAGCCCGCCTGATTGCCTCTCTTGGAAACACTTCTCCAATGGGCATAAGCAACTGTTCTAGGAAAACGTTACGGCTCGTTGAACGTGGTGGGATTTTGTTATCCTCAGTTTGATACTTTGCCCTTCTCCAGAACAGAAGACACAAGGTGCTTGCTAGTAGTGAGTGCAGAACCCTGGCTGGCAAGCCTGGGGATGGAGGAGTTGCTGAGATAGTAATTCCAGATAATGTCTCTGGAAAGCTGGAGGCAAAGGCAAATTCATTTGCCTGGAATGAAATTTTTAAAAAGCCTTTAACTGCACTTTTAATAGTGACGTGTACTGTTAATGCTTTCACTTCCACCAGTGTGTATCATGATCCACTGCCACTGAGTTGGTGGTGTTATTGTGCCATCAGTGCTGAGAGCAGTATCCTCCTTGGTATCTTACCTCCTCTGCTGCTGCTCCATAGCAGGAGTAAGTCAGCTCTCACACGTACAAGCCAGTTCGGTTGTTACTGGAATGTAATGGCTGTGGTGGCTTCGGGTTCACTGTCTTGCTGCTCTTCCTGCAGATGTGGCAGGCGGGGAATCCCTGCGGTGCTGGCTGTTGAGCCCCCCTCGTGCTGGGGTGGCTGCCTGTACAGATCCTGCCTGCTCGCCTTCCAAAGGGGACCAGGGGATGGGGCGAGGTGGGGTGTGGGTGTTGGTGGCAGCAGGTCAAGTGATGTGCTTTAGAGCACTGCATAAGAATCCCCCTCGTCTGCTTTCCCAGGGTATTTGGGAGCAGGCACGTGTTGGATGCCTGTTTACTTTACGGGCTTTTGCATTTGGTTGGGATTTGGGCTGAAGCCTGTGTAGCTGCAAGGGCAAGGCAAGGAGGTAGTTCACCAGAGAGCAGTGACGAATGAATGACCACACTCTTCCTTTTTTTTTTTGAAGATTTTATTCTGCAAAAGCAGCTGATTTAATGGAACAGAAAAAACCATGTGCAGTGCTTGTGGGTTTTCTGCAGTTCTCCAGTACTTGGCTCTGAAGGGGAAAATGCTGCATTGCAGAGAGGCCTCCGGGCTGTCCTTCAGGCTGGATTCCTGACCCCGTGCTTAATGATGGCTTTGGAGAATTGATGTTTTACTTCCCTCGGGATGTTGACACGCACAGCAGGTCCCTGGAGAGATCCTGAGTTTGCTTATGCGTTGTGTTGTGATCTCAGGAGATTACGCTTACAGCGCCTGTAACCCCTGCATACTGAACAGAACAGAAGTGGTCTCTCAGTGGGCTCCCAGCTGTGGATACGGTCCCACTCTGCTGTTGCATCTCCGTTTCTGGCTATGCTGGAGAAGGACTGTCAAGCCACATCTTCCTGCAGGGAGGAACCCAGCTGCGTCCTTGCTGCATTGAGGAGCTGGCTTTGGGCTTTTCGTGTCCATGGAGAAATCATCTTTTCGTGCTCCTTTCTTTCCTCTGATTCTGCCAGATCACTGCTTAACGCAAAGCATTAATGCCACATCTTGGGTAGTGGCTCTTCCGTGGTGCTGCTCTTCTGGGGGAGTGTAACAATATATAGGTTGGAAATTAACTGATAATTACAAACAAACTGAGAGATGAGTCTGAGGTGAGAGAACGAACTTTTCCAGACTCTCTGCCTTTTCTCTGAACTAGCAGCAAAACAGTTTCTGCTGGCTGCAGCTGACTCCTGGCAAGCCAAATCTGAGCTTTCTGATTTCCTTCAAAATACTTAAAGCACTTGATGACTTACTTGCTTTGGGCTGCACGACTTCCTTCCTGACTTACTCCCTTTCTGGTGCCTTGCTGCATCTGTTGAAGTGTCTGAAATAAGTAGATTATCTGGGGTGGGTAGGAAAATGAGCAGAATCCCAGATCTTACTTGAGGGGGGGTTGGAAATGAAGAGGACGTTGGCAACCTTTTCCTAAGGGTTCCCCTTGGAACCCTTGGCACTTGGCTCAGAAATCTCACATGTTGCACTGGTACGTGCAGGAGAAGCAGCTTGCTGTGGTTGTGATTGTAGCAAAACCTTCCCAGAATCTCCACCTAAATGATCTAAACTGTAATAGGTCAAAACCAACACCTACGCTGTACCTGCAAGCCAGGCAGTGGGCATTGAAGACGACTGTGGCCCCCCGAGCACGGAGGTTCTTTGTGATCAGTGAGCACAGAACGTAACTGCCCTGGGCTTGGGTTTCCAGGTGCAAACAGAAGGTATTATTGTGACAGGGTCAAAGTTGGATGCTTGCAGGAACAGATGTCTTTTGTACCTCTGACTGAGTCCACGTAGGCATCCTTGGAAAGCTCTGCCTCTTGTGATCACCACTTTCTTCCTCGGGGTGCAGTGTGCTGCCTGGTGTTGAACTAGCTGCTGAAAGCAGATACAGAGCCGTAATATCCCTGAACGTGGATTCAAAACCCATCTCTGTAGAGGACTGGGCAAGAGGATGGTGCATCCGCTGTACTGGGAGGGAAGTGCAGCTTCTGCCCGAGACAAGGCAGCTCCTGGAAAGTTCTCTGCAATGGCACAAAGACCAGGGCAATCCTGTAGCAGAGCTTGGATATTAATAGCTGGGATTCTTCAGTGGCTGGAGCTCTTCCACACTTGTCTGGCCCAGCTCTGACTGTTACTGGTGGGTGGGAGGCAGCTCTGCTTCTGCTCTGCCTGCCAGACGGCTTGATAAGGTCATCGCTGGCTTTGCTAGTGAACGCTGGAGCTGTCAGCTTACCCTGGGACGGCATGGGAGAGCATTCGGGATTAGTAACTCATAATTGTTCATTACTCTGTCATGTCCTGCTGTTTAATGAAAATATGGGTTTCCTGGGAAGTGTGCTGAGGTGTTAAGTGAGCTTTAAGAAGCCCACAGATAATACAGCCCATTGATCCATGGGAAGCGGCTCCGTGGTGTGATCCATGGCAGGCTTGTTGTCCAGCAAGGCTCTGAATTCACTGAAAACTCGTGTTCAAAACTGTTTCCACGTGACCTAGTCTTCGTCCCAAGAGGTTTAACTAGAGCCCTGGAATATGAATAGCAGCTGTGAGAAGGAAGAACTAGAACATTCCTTATTTAGGTAATTTCCTAATAACCTCCCAGTTCCCTAAAAATAGTGCAGGATAAAATGCTCCACCGTACCAGACTGGCGCTGAGCTGGGAAATGGGAGTTGCTGGATAATCTAAAACTCACTCTATTGTGTCTTACTCTGACACTAATGTCAGGAAAGCGTTTCCTATTTTTAGCTTAATTTGTTGAAGTGTCTTAAAGTTCCTGAATACATAGATATCCATTATTTTCAGTAGTATATGCACACCAGTGAAAGTCTCCACCTTCCTCTACATCGACCTTTAATATATAGTTAGGGTAAAAGTAAAAAATACAGATCTAAAAATATTTAATCAATATATAACATCAAAAAATTCCACGTTTAACTTCCTCTACCAAATTATCTAGGTAATTTACATTGCATATAGAGTGGCTGTTGTAGGCTGAATCTGTTCCAAGATCTCTGTTTACTTTCTCTGATCTTTTCCAGTTCATTTCCCTCCCAGCGTTTAGGGCAATTGCTTCCTGCTGGAGGATCTTCCCGCAGCTTTGTGTAGGGCCATGCCTCCGGTGCCAGACCATCTCACCACCTTGCAAGTGCCATTGTACTCTTCTTTCTTGACACCACCAGGAGTACTGCACAGTCTGGATGTTGTTTGTTCACGCTTCTAGGAATCACGTAGGGATAACAATGCTGGAGTAAGTCTGCATCTACGCCAGCAGCAGCGTTTGGTGGGCGAGCACTCTTCTGGGAACGCTGTTCACAAACCGGTTCACCCAGGCTGCCAGTTAAGACCTTTGTCCTCCTGCTTTTCGTGTGCACTGGGGACAACGAGTTAATAATCTCATGTTTGGTAGGCACCAAGAGCAATCAGAAAGCTGCAGGAAAGAAAAAAAAATATCTGATCTGTGGGAGAAGAGTTTGAAGGCCAAAAGCAAAAAATCAAACTCGAGCTGTTTGTGTGGCACAACCTTTTTACACAGCTGTGCAAAGAGCAGGGCTGGTCTGGATGAGTTGCCACCTCAACAAGAAAGGAAAGGAATAAGACAAACTAGGGGATGAGAAGAAGCCGTGTTGGGTTTGAATGGGGTTTTATCACAAGGTTCAGTCTCTCGTAGAGTCAGTTTGGATAAGCAGAGAAACCAGGAATCATTCAAGCTGTACTTCTTCCCCAGTTGAAGATTCAAGTGGTAACTAATTTATCTCTGGTTTTTAGGAGCTTAAAACACAGCCTTTATGTAGGTGCAAGTATTTATGTATTTGCACGTATTTATGTAGGTGCTTTAGGAGATGGTGTGAATCCACTTTCCTTCTACATGAACCATACCTACTGATATCTTTTGCAGATTTCAAATGTTTATTTCACTCACTGCGTCTCATCCTGTTTTACAGGAGCTTTTAAAGAACATGTCAGGTTCCTGTTCGTTAAAAAAAAAACCCTTTCAGCCAAACATGAGATCCCTTCCTGGGCAGGGCATCCGTTTCGTTTGAAGCCTGCGAAGTGGTGGCTCCGAGCTCCCCACTCGCTGTGCGCGTTCGTCCTCTCTGCAGGAGTCAAAGGCAGTACCTGGGGCTGCGGACTGGGCGGCGGCAATGCTCAAACAACAAGAAATCTCGAGCCTTGCGTGTCTGAAAAGGGGAACCTGAGCTCATGTCGGTGTATTACACAGCTCCAGCCCCATGTAACTGCTCTCCCTGCGCTCCCTGAAATGCTGTCCGCAGCTCGTCCCGCTGCTTGGGGCCACGTGAAGAAACATGTTTCGTTCCAACTCCTTCCAGTGGCTCAGCTGTACTGGAGTCAGTGTAGGTTTTCTGCTTCGGCTCACGTTGTCGGTGTTCATTACGCCTGAGCTGTTCCTGCTCGCTGTGTGTTGCCGGTCCCGTGTTTCTTTGTACAGATAAAATGTCTGTGCTGTATTGCCTTCCACTGAAAGATGAGATCTTGCTCAGGTGGGACTGATATCCTGCGTGGGTTGTGGTGTGAGTTACTGCTCACGGCAATGTGGTTTTAACTCAATAGCAACAAGTTTTGGCAACAAGGGATCATTCAAGAGATTTAAGTGGGAAAGGTGATGTCATTTTTTTACATGGCATTCCTGTTTTGACCCTGTCTTGTCTTTTCTTTGGGCTTCGTGTCCGCTTGTCAGGCTCTGAGATGGTACAAGTAGCATCTTCTCGTCCTTGCTTGAAATCCTGTTTCACAGTCAGGGTAGGCTGCAGGGAATTTGGTGGCAAATTCCCATGGCAGTAAAAAAGGTAAACTAATCTCTGCCCCTGAAAGGACAGCAAGTATCGGGTGTGCAACCTCTTCGCACCTGGAAAAACCTTAGACCTGTTGGCACTGGGGGAGGTGGGCTGTGAATGAAGGCGATGCCTGAGGAGGGACAGACACAGCGGGAGTCTGGGAGTGGGAGCTGGACCTGTCTGTCCAGTGTGATATGGGGCTGGGATGGCAGCTTGGCCTGGAGACTTTGGAAGTAAATAAAGGTCAGGGGGATCAGCCTGTGTGGGGAGGAAAGGGCTGTCAGGTCTGATGAAGGAGGCTTTATCTTGACTTTTCTGTAAATATTTTCCCTGCCTTCCGTTTACTGCTGTTTTCCCAGGCACTGCTGTGGAGAGTTCAGCTTAGGACGTGCCCTCTTGGGTCTGATTCCTGCAGTCACAGGCAGCTCTGGAGTAGGGATTTAGCTCAGGGAAATACAGTCTGACAGCCACGTGTTTCAAGCCGCAGGCCTTGGGAGTGCCTTTAACTCCTCGTTGCAGGTTTTACATCCCTATTTAGGTACAGGAGTATTTTCACTGTCATGTTGATCGATCAGTTAGCAAACAATGACTTTTCTTCTGAATTTCCCACGGGAGAAGTTCTAATGTGTGGGTCAGGTGCAGCTTGCCCTGTCCATGCCTGCTTACCCCTGCTCATCCCTGAGGACAGGCTGCTCCTGCTCAGCCCCACGCACCCGCTCCCGGAGCAGCAGTAGCCGCGTACGCGTCGGAGGGGAGCAGAAGCTGAGGCTGTGCAGGAGATGAAGCTGAGCCTGTTTTGCAAAACTTGAGGGAGAGGCAAAGTCTGATGGGAAGTCACAACCGGCAGTAAGTGACAGTATATTTGCCTACCAGTCCTGCCAGTTTTCCTGCAGCAGACAAGGCGTAACAATGACAGGTCGCAAGGTGAGGGTGGATATGAAGGGCACGGCTAAAATCTTAGGTCCTTGCCATAAGAGAAACTTCTGTGGGGTAAAATTCCAGGGTGGTGTGAGTAGGCTCCCGGTGTGCTCTCAGCGAAGGCAAATAACAAACTCAGTGGTGTTCATCTGTTCACAAATTCAAATGCTGCTGAGAAACACTGGAAAAAAAACCCTCAAACAACAAGAAATCTGGAGCCTAGGCTGCCAGAGAAGGGGAACCTGAGCATGGGATCGTGTAGGTGTATTTAAAGGTGAAGTAGCATCCTTTGTGCTGTCAGAGAATTGTGGCAATGCAGGTTGGAAAGCATCTCCAGCTGTCTCCGTTGGAGCACGCTGGGACTTCCATTAAAAAGCTCTCATCCTGAACGCAGCAGTAGAGGCGAGGAAGGCTGTTCCCCTCTGCAGGTCTCTGTTTCATCAGTACATAGCTCTGGACAGAAGGTGACAGCCCTGCTGCCATCTCCCACTGCTTCCAGGTAAGGACTCGTGTGCAGTAACGCATGCACGATGCGAGTCCCCCGGCATCCCACGTCATTGTGCTGCTGGGGCTAGGAAGGAGGGAGAGACTCTTGGAAATCTTCCCAGGCGCTGGGTGCTGGAGGAGAATTTCTGTGATGTAACGCGCCAGGGTCACACAACGCTCTCTGTTCACGGCAAGTAATTTTGAAGTATTCCTCACGGTGTCTTACTTGGGCTCTTTGGTTTTTTTCATACCTCAGATGAACTGTGTTATTGTGGAGTAAAGGGAAAATCAGTGACTGACATGGTACAATCCTTCCTTAAAAAAAGAAAAGAGAAAAAAACCCAACCACTTCAGAAGCGTGAGAGGAGGGGAAAAAAAAAAAAGAGAAAATCAACTTCCCATAGTTTAAAAAAGCCAAACCCCCAAACAAAGTGCCAAACAGCGTCAGCCCTGCCCTCTAGTGCTGCCGGCGAGTAAGAGGTTGGTGCCTGGTTCACAGCAATGTTGTGAAGGCTGGTTATTTTTAAAGGCATATTAGAGTGTGGGGTTTTTGGTGTTTGGTTTTTTAGGTTGGTGGTGGTGTTTATTGTGTTTTCATAGGATTTTGGTGCAAGCCAACCAAAATCAACCTCAAGCTTTGTGGAATGCTGCGCTCTATAAAAAACCCAGAAGTATCTTGAGCACCTAAGATAATCGGGATGGTAAAAATTTAAATAAGCTGCTATAGAGTAGGAGTGTTTATGTGACTTACGATTAACTAAAGCTTCTCCTCCACAGTATCGAAGGCGAGTATGTTCCCGTGGCAGGCGACGAAGTCACCTACAAGATGTGCACCATCCCACCGAAGAACGAGAAGCTCCAGGCGGTGGAGGTGGTCATCACCCATCTAGCTCCTGGAACCAAGCACGAGACCTGGTCCGGGCACGTCGTCAGCTCCTGAGGTGTCCCAGCGGGAGCGCGGGCTCTGCTCAACAACTGCCTGCAGGGGACCTGTCCGAAGAATATTCTACCTATTGTGCGGGAGGAAACACTGCATTGTCAATAAAGCAGAAGTAGGCCAAAATTACCATTTTTACGGCTGGCCTC
>VXBO01014960.1:1097805-1107838 GCA_013400135.1 Rhinoptilus africanus | reverse complement strand
AAAAAAAAAAGGCAATTCAAATGCTAACGAAAAAAAATCTATCGTAATGTGTTTACAACAAACGTATTTTAAAGAGACCTAGTTTGTGTGCGTGGTGGAGGGGGGGAGGTTTGGTTTTTCTTTTCTCTTGTGACCTGATTCCAGATGCCCAGGGGAGCGGGGGAGAAGTCTGAAGGAGAGCTCTTCTGGCGCAGGCGGCCACAGCAGGGGCGTGCGAGCACCGCCGTCCCCGCAGCTGCCCTTCGGTAAGGCTGGGGTACACTTAGTGCTGGTACCAGACCTGGCTGGAGAGAGGGCTCTCCATGGCTGCCGTTTGTTTTCCTCGTGGAAGGAAGTTCACACAGAGAGCGGCTGCCGCAGGGTGGGAAGTCTCTATCTGGTGGTTACGCTCCCGTGGCCAGGGCTGGGTGCCCTTCAGGTGCACCATTTGGAAAGGGCATGTCTGCATATGGCTGGGGTATTGTGGTTTTAAAGCCTGGATTGTTTGTGAATTTACTTAGGTGCCTTGATGGTTGATTAGCAACAGATTTTATAGGCCAGTATTAAAAAGAACCCAAACAACCACAAACAAAAAAAGCAAACTGAAATTTAAAAAATTTGCTTCAAGGTAAGTGGCAGAAAGCTGTAGAGTAGCGGATACTTCATAGCCTCTGAGTGTGTCTGGATTGAGATAAAGCTGGCGATAACCTCCTTGACTGGGCGTAGCTGCACTCTGCCGTGTGTGTCCCGGGGCAGGCAGAGTTAGCGCCACTTCGGAAAAGCGAGTTCTGTGCTGTTCGGGTGCCCGCGTACGAAGTACTGTGCGAGTTACTCACTAGGCTCAGCTGTCTCCGTCAAGTAGATTCCACAGCTGTTTCCCTGGAAAACTGCTGGGTAGGACGTGGTATGGTCACCCTTGCCCTGACTTTTCCTGCAAGATTCCATGTAGTTGTAGTGCAACTAAATTCGTTCTGCTCTGTTTGTTTTCCACGTCTTTTTTTCAGTTGAAGCATTTTTCTCTATTATGTTCCTAACAGCGGATTTTTAATGACTTTGCAAATAAAAAAAAAAACAAAAAAGAGGAAGATGGCATGATGCTCTTCTGTGAGTTGTGTGTAAGTTCAGCTGCCTCTCTGCAGTTTTAGCGGTAGGCGCTCGCTGTCAGCGATGTCTCAGGCCTCTTTGGCAGCAGATGGTGTGTTTGGGGCCTGACCCAGGGCGCGCCCAGGCGTACGGAGGTTAGTGCCTTGTTGGACCTCAGCAGTGCCTGTGTTCACTGCAGTGTGCGGTAATGACCAGCCTGCAGCCGGCTTTTGGAGTTTCGTTTGTTGTTTTATTTTTTTTATTAACCGTAAGACTTAGTAGTTGTGGTTTTAACACTGTCAGCTTGTTGGAATATCACACGCTGCTTCCTTTACAATAAACGCGACCATTATACTGCTTTAACCTATGTCTTGGGTCTGCTCTCTGCACAGTTGGTGTTGAAGCTGATTGATCAGCATCAGAGGAGAACGCAGGTGCCTGCCTACGCACACCTGTATTACGAGAGTTAAAAGCTTTTTAAAAAGTGTTGTATTATCAACTGACTATTACCAGAACAATTAGGGAGTGATTTAGCAAGTTTTCTAGCTGCTTAATGGATTTGTGCATAATATATACTAATAATTGTGTAAATACATTGATTTTTCATTATATAGTATTTAATATTAGCTATTATTTATATTAGCATATAGTAGGGGGTAACAGGGAGGGGCAGCATAGCCTGGGCATTTAACTTGAAACTGGGGGCAGGAAGGCCAGAACATTTCAGGAGGGGCTCCCGAGACGGAGCAGCCAGTGCACAAAGCTTTGGTCAGGCTCCAGGGGATGGGACCCACGAGCAGCAGGATGGTGCCTGCCTGCTTTTTCCAACTCACTCCAGAGAAGGGTGAGATGGAGGCAAGGAATTAGGCATTGGGGGTTGCTTTGCTTTCTGTTTTTTGTCCCCCCAGAGAGAAAGAATGTTTGCGTCTCATCCGTTGGCATGAGAGGCAGAAGATAAACCTTAGCTATGGGCAGTGGCAGTGCACGACTGACTAGCGAGCTTTTAAGACTTGAACACGAGCAGGTATGTGACACACATGCTTGTATTTGAGGCTGAAAACAAACCTGGCTCTGGTGCTGCACAGATGTTTTGCACAGGTAACGTTCTGCAAATGCAGGAAACACTCATGCAGTGAAGTAACCAAATAATCAGATGCATCAGGTGTCTGTACACAACGCGGCAGCTGTTAATATCTGGCCATCTTCAAAGAGCTCCTGCACTACTGGATGGTTCTGCTCCAAAGTCTGTTCCCATTAAAATGGTTCAGGATGGATTAGGCACCTGAGAAGGGTTTTAGAAGACTGCTCGAGGGCATCACAGCTCCTCCTCCTTCTATCGAAGCCCTTTTGGGGATTTTGGTTTGTACACAAAGATTGTATTCTCCCTTTTTTTACCAAGTATCACTTAAACTTGGAAAGATTCAAGTAATCATTTATTTGTACAGACATGCAGCGCACAACAGGTCTGCTTTACATATTTCAATTGCCAATAAAACTGAAAGAGTAATTTCACGATAAAGATTTTATTCTCCTTTACTAAATTAAACTGTTCATAAATAACTTTCCTAATGCCAGATAAGAAAAGTAATATTAACAGTTACACTGATTGTCATGCTTCAACTTGAATTTTGATAGAAACATAGTTTAGGTCATTTTATTAGTGCCGAAATCTCATCTACCCTAAAAGCCTTACCAGGAAAATCAAAAGTGTAATTAGTGACAGAAATACATTTTGCTACTATGCTCAAGTTGTTTTAATTATTTTTTTAATATATATATATTTTTTTTTTTAGATTTAAAAACAGTCTGCAAAAAGTGTAGGTACCGTGAACCGTACTGTGCGTTGGCACAACTGTACTGGGGAGGCCTCTTTAGCACCAGTCGGTCCAGCCCCGCCGGTGGTGGTGGACCCAGCGCATCTTGTGACCACGCACTGGAACACATGTCAGGTCAGGGACTTCTGGCTCAGTTCTACCTTCACGCCTCCAGAAAGAAATAAAACCTGTCTCTCTCTCTCATCTTCCAGTTTTAAACAAGGAAATCCCAACTGTCTTATAATGCATGTCTTTATAGCATAAGGTAGTACTTCAAAAAACCTGTAAAATGTTCATCTTTTAAGTTGCAGCTTCCCTTCTGTAATGACTGACCAAATACGAAAAAAAAATAGAGGGTGAAGGAAGAGGTTTGGAGTTGCTAGGTTGTCTTAACCGTTTTGTAAGTGTGAATTCTAAAAGTCTCCTATTTAAAAAATAGCTCTTCGCAGATTCTTCTTGTATCCTCTGGGGATGTGACGCTGTGGCCTTCTGTTCTGGAGTCTGTGAAAATTTCATAGTCGTTCCCTCCCTGAAAACACAAGAGGAAAAAAGCAGAAGAGGATTTAGTGTTATTTACCTTCATGTATAGTCGCAGTCTAGGGGTGGGAAAGGGACATGTAAAGGAAATTATGGAAAGAAGGGAGATAACATATTCACGGCTGAGATGTCTTGCAGGAAGCTAAGAAACTGCAAACCACCATTTTGAGATTTTGTATCACGTGTGTACAGCAAACCTGGGCTGAACCTGTGCTGTTCTGCTGAACACCACGAACGCCAGCGCGAGAACTTCCCCCCTGCCTGTTAGAATGGGTCATGAAGAGCACAGCTCTCAGCATAAGTTTAGCCATGTTTTAAGTTCGGTGCAGAAACCCACTGTTGACTTTTAAAAATTGATTACTTGTTGATCTAAGGGTGTAAAGCTTGTTACAGAACACTACGCCAGTACGTGGTATTTGTAACTTTTTTTGCATTATCCTCTTCCTTCCAATTTGGTTTCCTTTCCTTTTAGGTAAATCATTGTTAAGACAGTTGGTCCTTTGCTATTTGCAGTAGTGTTTTGGCCTCCTAGCTACTGGTCTGATGTAACATCTGTAACTGGTTTCTAATCCCAGAAGAGCGATGAAAACATCTCCTCACAGCTGGCTCGGGGAAGGAAGGCGCTGCCACCTGCACGAGCAGAGATCCCTGAAAGCCGCAGCTTCACGCACTACAGGAAGCGGCACCTAATTTTGTACGTTGTTTGCCACACTGCTTTCCAGCGAGTCAGCAGCAGCTCCTGCTCCTTCAAACCTCTGACAGTGCTGCACTGCCAGTTATAGGGTTTAAAACCAACTCTCCATAAGCTCTAGGCCAGAGGGACAAGCGATTACTTTTGCAGCTGGTGTCAAGGGGGAACCCTCCTTTCATTTTAAGCTTGTCTTTTTCTTATAAAACTTGGCCTTTTTAAGTTTATAAAACTATAAAATTCTTTGTAACTTATAAGAAAGTTATAGTTCTTAGAAACCCAAGCCTTTTCTTATAAGACTTAGCCTGTCACTGTCCCTTGGCCGCGTTCAGACAGCCTGAATTTCACCCAAGTCCTTGTGCTGTTGCCCTTGTTAGCTCTGGTCAGGTCCCTGCTCAGCATTTTCGAAAGCCTCTGAATGGCCCTGCAGAGCTGCTCAGCTCCCTCCAGTGACTGGGGACAGGGATTATATGTAATTTCAGGTCCCCAGTGTGGAGACAGAGAGAGTGGTTAGCAGAGGAACAGTATTAAATTAATGGAAAATAAATACGTTTAATAATCATCAGCCAATGAGAAGCATCTATCTACACTAACCAAAGAGGATAATGCGTTTTATGTAGCCATGTCACCTAGGTTTTTAACATGATTACAGAAGTTCAATTTACTAACATAGTCCAGCATTAAGACTGTCAAGGACAGACTTCAGGAAACCAAAGAAAAGTCTATGCTCGGGGCTATCTCCCAGCACGATGCTGGCCAGTACTGCACAGCCAGCTAAACACGGACACCTTCACCTTTATATTCTGACTTCAGGTCTTGTCGGGCACAAGGCAAGTGGTTAGAACCTACAGTGCTTGTGGTTCAAAACAGAAGCTCTGAAACGTATACACAAACCAACATACTCACTGGCATAGTCTTATCTCCAAAGAAATAAATAGTCTTGTATCCATCGTTGGCAACAATTCCTAAGCAGTACCGCTTATCCCAGCCATCCGGGAACACGTCGAAGCTTATCTGACCTCCTAGCATAGACATGAGCCAACAAACTTTGCTTTATTAGAAGGACACGGTTTTTGAGGGGAGCACAAGTGAGGAAAAACTAAACTGGGTCAGATTTTTCCTAGAGGGAGCTTTGCAGAAGTCACAGAAACGTTATGAGACCCTGGAATGAAGTCTTACAAGTACAGAAAGTGTTTTACAGGGTATCAGTTATTACAGTTGTGACTTACAGATTATTATTTACCCATTAAGCAAACATGAAAGTCTCAACATGTTCCCAAACACTGACTGCTCTCAAACAAACTGAACCTGATTTTTAAAATTACAGTTAATCTTTTTCCTTTTAGAAAGAAACTACATGAATGAAGGCAGCCCTTGGTGCACGTACAGCCATAAAGTCTTATGCAAAAGACTTTCTAAAGCTTTCAGAACAGAAAAAGGAGGAAATCAGCCTTTGTAATAAAGCCTAACAGGACAACACCTGTTCCAGTGCCAAATCCTTGGACCTTACATAAAAGCAAGACTCTCAGGTGAAGCAGGCGTCAAAAAGGTATTTACAACACACTTTAGGATAGCTATATTGCCGCTCATTTCTGCCTTAGTGTTTCAGTACCACAGCTCTAATGGCAAACACACTTTTTTACAATTCTGAAAAATAATAATGTGGTAATATATTGGGAGAGGGGGAAAAAAATAAAAAAAAATGCATGGAAAATTAATTCCCCCTTATTATCACTTTTCTCTTTAAGCTTGCACTTGCTTTTGCATTTTCTTTCCTCTCCTTCCTCCCACACAGCGCAGCTACAGAGCTGAAGAACCAAGGGCTACCAGAACAGTACTGATGTAGTATTTCTGATCAAAATTGACTCACAGAAACAACTCTGGCTAATCAGAAGCATGTAACATGTTTCAAAATGAGCAGAATCAGTCACACAACTGACATTGAAAGACAATGGACTGATGACAAGCAACAAAGTTCTCTTTGTTGATGGATCTCAATTAAAATGTACCAAACGAAAGCTTAAGAGGAAAAAGAGCTTTAGTCTTGCATGCCGTGCCTGCAACCGCCCCCAGAATGATAACTGTCACACAAATGAGATAGGCCATGTCATACCCATAAGAGGATATGATTTAAGTGATATTTAAATTAAATGATATTTTAAAACTTGATACCTATAGAAAATGTGAGGCCTTTTCCAGCAAATTCTCTTCGTAAATCAGCTACAAATTTTTCTCTTATATGTTCCTTCTGTTAAAAAAAAACACAACAACAAACCAAACATCAGTTACGTGCTGTGTTAATTCATCAATAAAAAGATAACCTCCAAAACCACTCCGAAAATACTCAAAGGTCAGAGTACCAG
This sequence comes from Rhinoptilus africanus, assembly GCA_013400135.1. NCBI lineage: Eukaryota > Metazoa > Chordata > Aves > Charadriiformes > Glareolidae > Rhinoptilus > Rhinoptilus africanus. The sequence continues at coordinate 1,101,374 of VXBO01014960.1, read as the reverse complement.
GACTAGCATGCTATAGCCATATTTTTTTATTACTGAAAGCATGCTGAGAATATTTTCACTCTAATCTGTTCCAACTTGTAAAAAATAAGAGCAAAACTTCACATACATGCTGTTACAGTTGCTCTTCCAGCTGAAAATCTTAGAATACTAAGGAAGTGTGCTTCAGCTCCCAGTAAAATTCAGTTTTACAAATGGGGAGACTGAGGCATAGGAAGAGTCTCAAAACTGGTACTGATCTTCTGATGCCACATACTCCAAAAAGGGTACTTTCAGAATGCCTTGGGCTTAGATACCTTTCAGCATCCATTAAGGGAGTCACAGGCAAAGACTGCTTTTGAGGAATTGGATTTCAGTTTCTGTATCAGGTCAGAAACAGTTGTTACGGTGTAGCGGGAACAGAACTGATAGCAGGGCTCAGATTCATTTCAGCCTGCGCCTTTAGCTGAGTAAAAGGAAAATAACTGGTGAACCGTTTGACCTCAGCTTTTAAATCCTGCTTTAAAAGGCTTTAAAGAGTTGACAAGAAAAGTAGTAATTTTATTGACTCGAATGGCTATAGGCTGGTATACTAACAAGCATTCCAGATAAATGTGGTTTCATCTATGCCAGGTTTTTTGAGGAACCCCGTGTGCAGAGGTAGGATGTTCGGTACTCTGGATACAGGCTTAAAAGAAACATGAGCCAAACCCACCCCCTCTGCGAGTAATCATTGTTAATTACGGCAACAAAAAACTACAGTATATTTCCTGAAGTCTGAACTAAGAAGTTAGTTAAACCACATGGAAAGGATTAAAATGAAAGGAACTGCACAAAGTAGAAAAGCTTTTTAAAAATCATAACCTGGCCATAACTGCCTCTTCCAGAAGAGTTGGGTATTTTTCAAGAGCTGTAACTCACTTTATCAAGTTCATAAAACTCAACTCGTTCTTCCTGGCTGCAGCTTCTTCCGATGGGCGACACGTTTAACATCCCATTTCGGAACTCAATAAAGGTGCCCCTGAAAAACAATTGATTAACAAGACAGAAAATAGATCAAAAATTGCTCAAAATACTGAATATCACAAAGAACTTTTGTTTAATTCTGAAGACAATGGGAATGAGATGTCCTTTCAGCCCTTCATTGTATGCGGGAAAAACACATAGGAACCAGTACCTCTGGCATCAAGGAGTCTTCTGGACTTTTATTTCAATCTGGCAACTTCAGCATCCCCCTTACTGACTTTCAGAAGTACAATTTGGTTTTAAAAGTACGACAGCAGCATCCTGCCAACCCAGTTCTCAGCCGCTGACAGGCCAGGCCGTCAGCTTTGGGGTGAAGCGACAAGATTTAGAGCAATCTTGGCAGTGTTTCTAGCTAGCCTCACATACGGTTCGTATTAACGCCTGGAGCAGCTGCACCCTCACAGGGGACTGCGCTTACTGCACGCTTCTAATCTCTGAAGAATGTTATGCTGCTGAATTCCAAACATGTCAGAGAAACACTCCTACTTCTGAACTGAACTCCCTTCCCTCTTGAATAAAAATGCTCCATCCGTATTTCAAATCCTGTGCTCCAGCTTGCCTTGCCTTGCTCCACCTTGCCTTTGTATGGGTGGATTGAGCTCTGTTTCACGTACACAGTTTTCTTACACCACAAACCATTTGTTGCTGAGCAGAGAGCTTTACATATCGATGCTCAACGCTGTAACACGGAGACCGTGGTGACACGAGATGCGTCTGTGCACATACCTTTTCTTTGGCAGTTTGATCTTTGCAATATAACTCAGGCAGTAATTGATTAGATCCTGAAGTATGTCCTCGCCCAGGTGACCCTGAATGCTCTAACAAAATAAATACCATTCAACCAAGGGTCCAGAATTTGAGATTCTAAAAACAAGTCACATGGAAGACACAGACATGGATAATCAGGCACAGTTAATACCACAAAGAAACATGCCTTCAATAACTAACTCGCAGTTGATGAACTAACAGCTCACATTTTTCTTTTTGTTTGGGCTTTTTTATTTAAACCACAATGCCAAACTCTCATTTAATATATTCCCTACTAGTACCTGCTTTAGAAGGAAACGCTGTGGGCCAAAGACAGCAGACCTAAACAAAAACTTGCAGTTAACGTTTACTGCAGCCAAGTGTGAGCAAACAGAGATTGTTACTGCAGTAAACTGGAAACCACCGCTCACGTCAGCAGCTTCAGTCAGATCTCTTTTAAAATTTTAATCTCCATTACTTACATTGAACCAGTGAAGGTGATTAGGGTGTCTAGAATCAGTTGCACATTTATATTAATTTAGAGTATTACCTTTTAGCTTACATGACATATCGTAATGTGCACTATGAATTAATACTAAAAAGCAGCTACAAGAGATCTACAAGAAACCTTCTGAACCCTGAGGCCCAACAGACAGCAGCTATGAAATGCCGTATTCCGCAGGACCTCCAGGAGCAGAGGGCTTGGCCACGTTTCCTCTGCGTGAGCTGAGGGAAAGGCTGTTCCAGGATTTTTACTGTCCTTATTCGGTCAGACACTCCAGACTCTGACAGCTTTTGGTTTTGGGAATACCCCAAAGGATAAAGCTTGAGGTGAAGATTGTCATTACATGAATGAGAGCAATGAATGAATGGTCTGTTACAGAGCAACACATGAAAATAGCAGCAATTCTGGCCTTAGAAGGGTGATTACAGAGGACTGCACTTAGCAAAAAACCAGAATCTTTCTTAGAAAATGTCTCTTTCACATACTGGAGATTTCACGCTTACCTGCTTGCCCAAGAATTTCCCATCTTTGTATGCTACAAGACCGTTTTCTGGAAAAACGTAGTCAAATTTTTCAACCACTACAACCAAACAAAAAGGCAGTAACTTGTAACGTCCCTTGTATTTTTAATGCAAAATTATCTTACATATGAAAGAGGTTAAGATACAGTAAACGTTAGATCATAAAGCCTGAGAGATTCATCAGCATAACGCAGAGCACAAGATCAAACCCACTCTCCTTTCCCTCTGCAACTCACACACACCTCAAATCACACGAAGCCTTTCAGTTCAGTTACCTGTGGGTTTGCTTGAAAGCTCTTTCTCTCCTGCAAGTATGTCTAAACGCAAGGAAGTGACCGAACACCTCAAATGCTAGAAGACCCTGGCACACAGCCTGGCTAGAGAGCAGATCAAATACTGCCGTTTTAGGTTCATTTTCTCAGCGTTACTCGTCTACAGTAGGTGCCCAAGAGCGGTGAGGATCTCCCTACAGTGCAGGACGGCCGGGCTTACCGGGCACCGCCTGGCAGCCACCGCCGTTCGGGTTCCCTGGGCCTTACAGCAGGCCGCTGGTGGGGCGGACTGAGTACAGTCCATCCCGGGCGGGCTTTACAGGGAGAAGGAAACGCCTCTCCCGGGAGCCCGGCAGGAGCCCGGCTCTGCGGCGGGCCCCCGGCCTGCGCCGCCGGAGGGCTGCAGGGTCAGCCCCTCAGCGGCCGGCGCCCGGCGGGCCGCGGCCCGGACAGGGTTCCGCCACCGGCGCCGTCCCTCGGCGGGACACCGACACCCCGCGGGGCCCGGGGGCGGCCTCCCGG
>VXBO01014960.1:1040081-1097046 GCA_013400135.1 Rhinoptilus africanus | reverse complement strand
GGGGGCCCTGCGGTCACCGGTATCATCAGAAGTATTTCCCCCCTCGTCTGTGGGGGGTGCGAGCACACGCGCCCGTTCCCTGTCGTAACAGCACTTTTAGGTATAATGCTACAGTGAGCTGGGGCGGGGGGTTATGGTGACTGTCTGCAGGTGCCCGGGGAACAGCTGCTGAGCTAAACGCGATTCGGTTGTAACGACGACCCAACGGTGACTGTGGGACTGTTTCCTTACAGGCCAGGCTCTGCAGAATAAGGACTACAGTCTGCGTGGCACCATCTTTTGGGAGATGTCTACAAAACGAGCTCTGGACGTGGTCGTGGAAGAAGGAAGACGCTTGCCCGCCCTGCTTGCAGTCACAGAACTGGCGAGCGAGTGCTGCGAGGCATTACCTTGGGAGACAGCAAGAGCTGTCTGTGTATCGGTGCTATTTGGCCCCCGCTGCTGTCGTCCGACAAAAGGCTGCGGAGGAGAAAACAGAAGAATTCAAACTGGTCTACAGGTTTCCAGGGATTAAGTACTGCAGGGTCCTGTCCCGACTGAAGCTGTTGCAGACTGCCACCACCGTCGTCACGCTGCCACCCATCTGCTACCTCTACCTGCAAGACCAGGTTTCCCAGAACATCCTCTTGTATACAACTGGCATCGCACTCTTTGCTGGTGCCATGCTGTATGGTATGAGCTACTTCTTCAGACGAATTATTGGATTAATCTACTTAAATGAAACTGGCCGCACCGTCAAAGTGGCCCACTTGACATTCTGGGGAAGACGGAATGACTTTTACTGTCCCATAGAGACAGTGATGACTTTGGATGAAGTTGGAGATAACAAGGGGGAGTTACTTCTCCAGTTCAAGCGGTATAATACTACAGATATTTTATATTTTACAATTAAGTTTGGCCAGATTGTAGACAGACAAAAGTTTACTCAAATATTTGGAGAACTTGAGTCATAGAGCAGCTAATTTCCAGTGATTTTCCTTGTTACGTGTTCATTGTGCTTATTCTTCTGTGAGGTTTAATTAGTTTACCAAACTGACGCACTTCTGTCACTCTCCCGGGCAAAGCCTGCTGGTACGTGCACTCAGCGCAGGAAGCAGAAATGGTGAAGATCAGTCCGCTGGACTGAGCGTCTCTGTAGCTTGTTTTAGGGGGGAGCAGCGGCTCCTCGTGTTGGGTACAGGGATGCGTGCAGTGCACTGTCTGCGGCGGCTCTAAGTCTACGCTGTGCTACTTGGAGTGTGCAGCAGGAGTTGTTTCTGATGCTGGCCCTGATGGTTTCAGCTGGGCTCTTCCATTGTTTTGAAACAGGAAAAACTCTTGAGGTGAAATGCAGTAACTCTGCCAGAGCATCCCCACTTTAAATCCATTGTTTCTTTTAGTGGATTGTAGGTTGACTGGGAAGCCTCAAAATTAAAACTTGTCTGAAACGTACGTACAGTGACCAGTGCTGGAAGTCAGGACACGGGCTCCTGCATTAATGAAATGGGGGTGACTGGAAAGACCAGCACATGGTGCTGCCCAAGGTGTGTGGGGTCTCTGGGCAAGGTCTTCCTGGGTGTGAACTTAACTGGGCAAAACAAGGGCCTGTGCTGTAAGACATGGTTCAGCTGTAAGGGTCAGTTAAATTGGCATAGTGTTCCTGCAGCCTCTCCTAGAAATAGCCTTCCCTTTGGAATAAAGGGAAGACAAACTTGAGCTCCCCTGCTGTGAGTTACAGGGACAGTCTGGCATCCTTCCTGCAGTTTGGATCCAAACGATCATCTGAAAACTTGGAACTACTTGTCCTTCTTTGCATATATTCATGTTTGTGTTTGTGCTGTATGTATGAATGACATTTAATCAATGCTGTAACACTTGAGTTGCAAAAACTTAAGTAAATGTTACCAAAAATTATCTTGGACCGTGTGAATGAAGCAGTCTTCTGTGAAGAAACCACATAGCCTGGGGGAAACAGGTCATCTGCATCCCTCGATGGGTTTATTCATTTGGGTCTATCATCAAAAGCTCTGTTGCCAAATACCCTTCCCTCTCCCCCGGCTGGGCTTACCTAAAATGGAAAGAAAAAAGGTAAGACACCCCGAAACTGTACTGAATTAAGGCTGAAAATACGGGTACTTTGTATCCTGTTGAATTTGCAGGGTTGACCACCTCGGCACCTGTGTCCGTGAAGGACAGTGGTCTTAGTCTGTGCTGTTTGTATGGCTCCTTCTTTTCCAAAACCTCAGTAGGAATGAGGAGCAGGATTTAAACCTGAGAAATAATCAAGCCTGAGCACTTGTAACATGTAAAACTTTCTTGTGACTCGTCAGAAGCAAGTTCGACTGCTCTCCTGGCAAATAAACTGACCCTCGCCCACAGAGAAGTCGGGAGTGTGCTTTGCCCTCTTTCTTCCTCGGGCGCACTGAAAGCCGGCTGGATCAGCAGATGCAGGTAAGTACAACTGCCGCTTACCTGCACAGGCTGACCCTGATTCACTGTTTGCTCATGGTGAACTTTTCCCAGTGGGGGCTCCATTATTTTCATCTCTGGCTGACACTGTGTGGTACAGCAGCGTCCATAGGAAAGGAGAAACGGTCCTTGGCTTAAACTTGGCAGCACAATCCAGCAGACTGTGTGCACACAGCGTGGCTTTTGGAGGCTTACCTTCACGAGATTGTATTTAATATGCACTAATGATTCAGTTTAGGGAAGTACTAGGTGTAAAATAAGAAGCCCTGGAGAAGTTCAATTATAAATATTTTATTTAAGAATATTGATTACACATGAGATGTCATTTTTCATGGATCTGTGTACAGTTACTAGTTACACCATGAAGTGTAGGTCAGTATTTGTTTAAACATTTATTTGGCACCGTCCACACTATGCTGTAAACAATATTAACTGTATATGCTTCAGCTGCAGTGCTTTCTATGTATTCTCTAACATGATTTCATCACCATGTTGTACACAATTATACAGTTACTGAGTGTCAGTAAAAATTATAAAAACACCTAGAGTATTCATAATAAAAGTGAAGATGTGGTAAGACTTCAAATTACTGGACCTTTGCTTCTGTAAAAGTACAAGACTTGCGAGAGACATTCACTAAAACTACTGCACTGATATGTTGCACAGACTAAGTCCCAAAAGGCTGTCAGATACACGTCTCGGTTGGACTTGCCTCTTGCTGATAACACGCTTACGAGGACAGCGATGACAATGAGGTTTTGCTGAACACCAATTCACCGGGTCCTTCCCCCACATTTCTACAACCTCCGCTCAAAAACCTGCTCAGGGTCTCACCCGCCGGTACCGGAATTGTGGTTTCTGCAGAGAGGTTTACAGAAATCCCATTATTTTTAAGCTAGCAGAAGAGAGTGTGCTTGAGTTTCCCAATACCAGCACTTGAAAAATAAAATGGGAAAACCATGATTAACACGTCTCAAAGCAGGTAAGAAATCTTTCACGTTTTGGAAGCTGTATTACACATGTACATCTTTTAACTGCTCTTCTATTATGTACTTAAAAACTGTCAAATCCTAATAGGGCAACTAAAGTCTGCTGTGGTCCCTGGTTTTTGTGGTGCAGAACAGAAAGTTAAAGTTAGTAAGCAAGATCCAAATGCTGGCGAGCCAAGAAAAGGAAAAAAAGGCACCAGACCTAGTTCAGGTCAGCCTTAAGCAAAGAGTAGGGAGATATCCAGAACGATTCTCTGAAGAGAAACACATTAATGAAGTGTTGACACTTTTTGATCCTGTGGCTTTCTAGAAGATCTCTGAAGTCGCAATGACTCAGAATTCACGATTAGAACAAAAATAGAATTTGCATTATAAATGTGCAATTAGGACCAGGCCTTCGCTGTAGCGGCTCTGATGTCAGGTAATGGCTAAGGTCAAGCAGTTCTGCTGTAGTTTTACAAAATACCTTGAGTACTCACGTAGGACTTGCCCTAGATACATGTAATGGCTCTTGTGTCTTAGGGGCAAATGGCAAAATCATCTCAAATCATTCTAGATTGCTGGCAGAGGTGGAAACAGTGTGCTTCGCTGATTCTCTAGGCTTTGTCAAGGGTATAGACTTCGGGTATAGTCTTCTCTGTACAAGTTTGTAAGAGAAGTCAAAAGTTTTAAAATCCAGGATGAGGAAAAAACACAAAAGTGCAAGTCCCCTCAGTTCCACTTCGAGCGCTGCACGAGTGGCTGAGAGCGCCTGAGGCAGAAGGTGCAGGCTGAAGGGTGGGCACAGAGGGGCTGAGGCATCCTGGCCCAGTGGCTGACGGCCGTGTTCAGGGGGACAAAGCTGGAAATTATTCTGTAAAATACTGTACCTGGCAGTGGTGGAAAGCAGAGCTCTCCTCCCAACACCTATTTTACTGCAGCTGCCACTGGGGAATGGCACTTTCTGCCTGGCAGGCAAGTGGCCCAGGGCGACACCAGCGGGGAAAGGGACTGTGCCAGCCCACAGCCAATCCAATAGTCAGGGCCGTGCATGTAGAGAGGACTCTGCAATTAATATGACCCGAGCCAGAAGATGGAGGGCCACAGCGGGACAGCCGGGTGTACCTGCTGGTGACCAGTACCAGTGCTCTGCCTGGGTCGGGTTTGCACGGAGCAGGTTGCCTTGGGCAGATCACAGAACACAAACCTTAGTTTATGAATCGACACTTATCCTGTGAGTAGAGAAGACATGAATTAATGCAAACTAATTTCATAATCAGCTGTTCAGTGCCAGGGAACTGCTTTTTACTTGAAGTTTGCTAAGATGTCACTGAAAATGTTCAGAAAGAGGTGCGCGTGATGATCCTTGAAGATCAGTGTTGGACGGAAACGAATTGATCTGTCGCCACAGCCTCCCAGCACAACGCCTAAAAGGAGAACAGAGCAGGTCCCTTAGTCATTTCCGTCTTTACCAAACACCCAGCCAACGCAGGTCCCCGACGGAGGTTCCCCTCACTGCGGAGGCCCAGCAGAAGCTGCCCAAGTCAGGACGAACCGCAGGGACACAGCACGTGGTCAGCGCTGCAAAGGGGCCCTGCAGCCACTCAGAACACTGCGGGGGCCCGTAGCTGTTCTCTGGAATGCTGGGAATGTCGGGACTATCCCAACATCAGTGGAAAGACTCCGTCTGGTGTGCAGCTCAAACAGCATCTGAGCCATCAAACCTGCCAACGCACTACTGGATAAGGACCTCAATCCCAGAACAAGACACAGTAAATTTCTTTGCAATTCTGTTTTTGAACTACTTTGGTTTTAATTACAAAAAGTTAAAACATCTCAGTGCTGGGAAACTTCTTCCTGCAGTACTTTAAATGCGAGCTTCAGATCACCGGGTTCCCCTCCTGATACCTGGGCCCATCTACAGCTGGGGAAGAGTTCTGCAGCACAAGAGGGATGTAGCTGTAGATCTGTGCCCATTTTAGGCAACTCGTTATATTTCATTATTAAGTATTCCATAAAATTCATAGGTTTTCTCCCTGTGTTTTCCCAAGTGACAGATAACACATTAACTTTCTTCTAGTTTTCCTGATGTGTTTCTAGGAGGAAGCCATGCCTGGGGCACCTACAGTCACTGCAGAGGAATGTGAAAGTGATGTCACAAAAACTCATGCCCTCCACATATCTCTTCCAGCAACATTAGACCCATAGCGATGGGTAAATGTGCACTGTGCAATGGGCTGGTCTGATGTCTCTGAAAATACAAGGATTTCCAGAAAAATCTAGATACAGTTTTGTTCATAATTTCATCACTTTTGTCCTCTGACATTGCAGTACACATACACCACAGAAAAAAGGAAAATTTAAAGCCTTACACGTGCTACTGTTCGTCATGAGACACAAACTCTCTTACCTTTGCTTCTGGCTATTGTAATTAACTTGTTCCTGGTCGCATCATTTGGAGTGTCAAACGAACAGAAGGTGCCTCTGCCCCTCACTCTGCTGATCAGATGGGGGTACCGAGCCTGCAGAGAGAGGTGAGGGGGAGGCACTGCCGCGGCTGCGACAGCGGGCACGGGCAGCGCCCTCTGCTCTGCCAGACCTGCTGCCGCCTCCGCTCCCGCACCGCCGGCATTCCCCACGGAGCCGTGGCTGGGAGCAGCCCCAGAGCAGGCAGGCAGGGCCTCTGCTCGCCCGGCACACACACAGCCCAGCAGGAACAGAACGAGTCCGCACCCCTGAGCTGGGACCAGTAAAGTCGTACTTGGAGCCTCCTGAAGTGAGCATAAAGCACCCTGCCTCTAAAACGCACACCAGCAAAGCCGGCACAACTGATGTGGAAGGGGACTAGAGACCAGCGCGCTCTTAGGCTGCGCTAAGACGCTCGCTAGTGTGATCTGCTTCACTTACTATCAATTACAGCCTTTTCTGGGTAGCACCAGTTGTACTCTGGCCCTCCAAAGTACGAAGAGTGTAGGTTTTTGTGGGCTCCTGCCTGCTGCCCCCTCAAGCTGTGGAGGGAGCAGAGACTGTACTGGGCTTAATCTGCACTACCGATGCACGAAGCCCCTTTTCAGTGGTGAGTATCTGCAAGCCTGCCTTAAACGCCCGGATCATTTTCCTTCCCATGTGGGGCTCCACAGCTGAAGCTGTGAAGGAATTTCCCTTAGTCAAGGGAGGGAAAGCTACCATTTCCTTGTTTCAACAGCTCAATGGAATTGTAACAAAATATACTTTCCTTAAAAAAGAACTTTCGGGACAATGAAATGCCAGCTGCTTGTGATGACAGAGACTTCTAATAAGTAATTTAACTAGCTCACTTCACACCTTCAGCTATTTTTGGGGTCACCCTTTATTTTGGATTAAGCCATATAAAACTGGCATCCTTAAGTCAGTAAAAAAAAAGTTTACTTCAATTTAAAATCGGACAGTTATTGAGGCAGGCATTGAAGTACCTAAACCAGCAAGTTACTATTATGGTCTAGTTTCCAGCTGGAATTCCTCAGTTCAAGTGTTTAAACTGGATTAGGTCAGATCCTAGCTGATCAGCAACGCTCTCCATATCCACAACACTTGCAGATATTTACCTGTAAATCCAGCAGCCCGGTCAGTAGTGCTTTGCCGGCGTGGGTTGCATTGTTTAGAAGGTCTTCTCTCTTAATAACATTAATGACTTCAGCAAGCATGAGGTTCTTGGATGGATCTCCAAGCCAGGTGTTAAAAATCCGATAGGGCTTGGGAAAGGGGGGAGAGAGAGTTGTGGAACATGTTAACAGCAAATCACTAGAATAGAGAAAAGCAAGCCATCAACCTGGTACTGCAAACACCTGGTGTGTGAAAAAGCAGGGACTAATCTCACCCACCCCCTTTTGTTGTTGTAAGAGCGAAATACAGCTGCCCCGCTGAGCGGAAACAAAGGGCAACCACTTTGTGCTACAAATCCAGCGCATCCTGTCTTGCTGCTCTGACATCTCACTGAAACACAGCACAGAAGTCAGCATCATTTACACAGCTTTAATATTCAAGCTTTATGTTCTCCCCCTTAATTACTTTTTTCTCCATTTATTACATCTAAAATGTCATTAATGTGAAGAAGAACTCTTGCTGACAGAAACCCTAATGCTGACGCACAAGCTCTGCAGACGCCACATTGCCCCATGGAAGAAGGGGTCAGTTTGCGGTTGATTTTGTGCTGAAGCTTAGCTCGTTAGGCTAAACCTGCTTCTCCCCTCCCTCCCACCTCCTGTACGGCCTTTGTGACCGACAGCAACTGGAATGAAAGCGAGGAAGTTACGACAACTTTTGTGTAAGCACCAAGCTATGAAACAGCTGAACCTGTGTTCCGGGGGGAAAGCCCCTCTCTTCCACGGACGCTACAGTCACTCACCAATGGGCCCCCAACTAGGACAGAGTCCCTTTCATTGGAAATCTTACAGCATTTGGCCTGAACTCCTCTTTGTGGAAAAATCCTCCCGTCATCATCTTCTTACTGAACGTGACCACGTCAGCTGGGTCATCCAGGCCCCAGTATTCATGCGCCCAGAATTTTCCTGTGCAGCCACCTCCCGTCTGCACCTCATCCACCAGGAACGCACAGCCGTGCTGCCGAGACAGATGGAGAGAGCAGGGGCCGTGAGTCCGCATTTCCAAAACAAAAATACCTCCCTTGCTGAATGGATAAAGACAAGCCAATTGCAGGCGACATCCCTCCTTCCTCTCCACCACTCGGAATGACCCCTCCTCAGCCCCACACCAAAGCCACTCACTGGGCACTGGATTTCATAATTACAAATTCATCTGTTTTTTCAGAAAAGCGCAAGAAACATTTTCTACCTAAATTCGCAAACAAAGTATATATTTTCATATAATCCGTGCATTTTCTTATTTAGTCTTGAACATTTCTAAAGGATACCCAAAAACATCTGGGAGGAGCCTGGGTGGCATTTTCAAAGCCTCTGAGGGAAGCAGAATGTCATTCTTAGGAGTTTTGTTTGTTTTAAATACTGCCTCCGACCTGAGTCAGGCACGTGTGGCACAAAGGCAATTCCAGCAGCATCATCTGTTCTGTCCAGGGGCCTAAAACGATCCTGGAAGAGCTGTCTTTTCAGATGAATCTGCTGAAAGAGCTACTCATTTTAGATGGTAACATGGATTTCTTTACACAAAGGCCTATTTTGTTGAAACTTTGGGGCAGGGAGATCAAGCTGTATCATGATAAACCAATTTGGTAAGTACTTGTGGCAGCATCTCATTTTAGAGAAGGCAAACCTTTCAACTTCACCTTATTTACTCTACCACCCTTGCACAAGCAACCGTTAACAACAGGAAAAGCTGCAATTTCTCATGGTAGAACAGAATTTTCCAAACGCTTTTCACAGTAAGCATACAAATGTTTTGAGGGTGAAAAACAAATGCGGTAGGTTTTTCTGAGGATCATCACTTCCAAATATGTAACTTCACATGCCAAGTATCAAAACAGATGTCCTTTTCATTGTTTTATTGGAACATTAGCACTTACGGTTGGACTCAATTTGTGTTTCAGCTTTTTTGGCACTTAAAAACAAGTATGTCAACAAAAAATTATCCTTTTCCAAACCTGCCTCTTCTGCAATTGATTGAACCCCCTCAATAAAGTGGCATTATCAGTTAAAGAACACTACGGCGAAATCCTTAGTTAATGAATCAGAGTAATTTCTCTCTCACTTAGACATTAGACAAAAATTTATTGGATGCACTGGGTGCGCATCAAATGGAAGAGAGAATAGTGTGCTGACAAGGGGTGGTTTGTATCTAAGCACATACGTAACTACCCCAACTGCCACTACGGAGGCCCATGAAGCTCTCCATGTGCCTGGGGCAGGGGAGGCCTCTGGAAACACCAAGAAGTATTTGTATGTTTAGCTGCCCCGAGTGAGCAGTGAAATATTTGATTACCTTTCTGGCAATATCTCGTAGCTTTCTGAAGAAGTCATCTGAAGCATGATTGTCCCCACCCTCTGACTGTATGGGTTCTACAATGATGCCAGCCACGATCTTCTTCTTTTTCCTGTACTTCACGATCAGATCTTCCACCTGTAAACCAAACACTTATGGTACATTCTCCTTTCAGGACATTCGCACGTTTCCTACCAGAAAGATCCTCAGCAAGAGAACTTCAACTTTCCATAGACATTCCTGGCTATAAAGGTGTCAGGAAGCATAAGGAATGAACAAGTAGTTCCTCCAGGATTTAACACTGCCCTCTTGTTCCTCAAAAATGCTTAAGTTTAATTCATATCCTAAACACACTGCAACTAGTTGCAGATTTATCTACAATGGTGTGAAAGCTGTAGCAAATTACAGTTGAAAATATGCTGTCGTTCCACCTAAGCAATACAAAAGAAAACAGATTTTTGTGTCAGAAAACAAAACTCAGCCAATGTATTAAAGAAGGTAACCTGGTAAATTTGCTTTTTCTAGTCACCCACTTCAGATACTTTAAAATTAATCAGATTGACTAGTACAGAAATCCTGTTGCTGATAAGGGGCTTACAGAGAAGTTTTAATTAACCTCGTAGTGCTAGTTGCTGTGATTAGTAGTGTCATTTGTACTTGAAATACCACTTACAGCTTTCAGTGCCCACAACCTGGGTAGCTTGCACAAAGCAGTGGTTTCCAAGGGGTGCCCGTAAGCTAATTCGCAGACTGTCAAAGAATGTGTTTGGCTTTGTGTTTTTTTTTTTTTTTAAATAATGGCTTCAAGTCTGTGGACTGATTTTTTGCATTGCAATTCACTTGCTCCCACCACCCCCAACTACTGGGGAGCAAACTCGGGGAAGCCATTTTCTATGCTCTCTGTTTTCTCTGAAGTTCGAATAAGGCAGGTTGGAGTAAGAAGTCTCTTCGCTGCAGCTCTACAGCCATCTGAGTTGTGCTGCGCTCCCTTCCGCACACCACAGCCCCTCCTCTGCCCTCCATGCTCCAGACTGGGCAGTATCCTGGTTCCAGGCACAGGGCACACTGTGCCTTGCTCCCCACCGCCGCCTCTCAAGTGACAGATCCTGGAGCCCAGGGATCCCAACAGGGAATCCCATAGTTCTGGTACCTGGAGAGGGTTCGCCTCCCTCAGACTGTTCTGCCCACTTTTCTTTTCTCCTGGGCTGGGGAAGGCACAGAGTCCCAGGCACCGCAGGTAGGATGAGAGCTTTATGCCAGCAGGGTACCGCAGAAGGGCTGAAAAGCCTGAAATATTGTTACAGGTTCTCTTTGCAGAGGATCAGACACACGGTACTCCTCTTAGTCCACGCGCCTTCGCAGGATCCAGCAAACAAGCTCACTGTGATACAACAAACCTCTCCTGCATGTGAAATTTCCCTTAGGTAGGATTCAGGTAGAGCTCTGTAACTCGCAGTGAGCTGGCTGCTCTTCTGAAAGGCAGGGACAAACTTCTGACCGTAAACAGCAGTGAATGCTGGTTTAATCACACGCTGTTCCAATCCCTGAAAACATTCTTATGTGAAAAGCAGCTAATCCTGCTAACACCATTCATTATTTCAAAACAAAAACAACAGAAAGCTGCCAGTGAATTTTTTACCTCCTCTAAACAGCGGGCTTCTTCCTGTTGATTCTCTTTCACAAAGTCTTCCAGAGGATACTTAAGCCTTGGAAATGGAGCAATCGGCCAGTCCAGCGATGGAATGTCCAGTTTGTGAATTGCTTTAGAGTGAGTTGTAGCTAAGCAACCTAAACCCAGAAAAGCAAAAATTAAAATAATACCTGACAAGGAATAATACAGGAAAAAAGCTACCAAGAAATGAAAAATTGCCTGACACCAGGACTGTAGAATTCTCTTAACTGCTCTGCATTTTTGCTTTATTTCCTGAAAGGCTGGGTAACTGGATTTAGTCAAGCTCAAGTGGATCGCTCTAGCTTTTAAGCGCCCTTTTCCACACGTGCTGTTCCAGAACAGGAAAACCTCTGTCAATGTGAACAGGTTGCTCAGACGAGATGGGTTTCACCTGTCCAAAGACAACTGGTCACGACGTTCAGAATTACAGCGCTCCTGGGTAACGTGTTTAGAACAGGGATTGAGCCAATCTAAAATGGTATATTTTATATACACACAAACGAGTGGCAACTCGTTTGTATATGTGGTAATTTTACCCCAGGAGTTGTATTTTCACTTGTACAGACAGGAAACCTTGGATTCAGAATGAAAACAGGGGACCCTCTGAAAATAAATTTTAAAAAAATACAAAATAAAGTTCCAGAGTCTCTCTAATACTCTCTTTCAATACTGGTGGGGCTTCCAAAGCAAACCTTCAATAAACCTACAGCTTCTCCACTATTACCATTCATCTAAGGAAAAGAACCACTTTTCAGAACCGACGTTGAGCTGAGAGGTCACCGCAGCGGCTGCGCGGAGGCGAAGGAAGGGGAGGTGCTGCGGCGGGGCTCGCTTACCCAGGGTCCTTCCGTGGAAGCCGCCCATGAAGGAGAGCATGGCGTAGTCGGGGCAGCCAGGGGGCTGCAAGCAGAGCAGAGGGGGCTGTCAGCCGGCGGGGATGCTGGCAGGCAGCCCCCACGCCCGAGCTGGACCCAGCCCGGGCACCCACCCACGGCCGGAGCACCGCGGGGCAGCTGCAGCCAAGCTGCTGCCTCTCACAGCACGCTCATCCGTCTCCTCTTCAACCACTGCAAATCACTCTATTTACCCATGTAATCAAGTGCATTTGTCGACCCCTAAAAACTGCCTGACCTCCTAGTGCATCATTAATACTAATGAATACTTGGCAATTTACACTGTACCACAGTATCACTTCACACACGAGCCCACACAAAGGCTGAACACTCAGTCCACCAGCCCCTTTTTGTACAACCCACAGGCACACGTGTCTGGGGTGGCCGTGCCCAGCTGGGGCATGGGGGGCTCTGTCAGGAGAAGCCGGGGCTGCCCCGTGCAGTCCCGGTGCCTCAATGTGCCAAGAATGAGAAGGAACCATGACAAAAGACATTCAAACTGTATACTGCTGGGAATTTAATAAAAGGACTGAGCTAAGCCCTCGCCCGCTCTAAAAATACAAATTCTCTTTCTATATGCCTCTCTGCTATCCTGCAAGTGAGAGGACTGTCACCACTTACAGACTCCGTTTACACCTTTAGTCTCATACCCCACACTCAGCAACAGGGTCAAGGCTCCAATGTTTGTAACTGGATTCTGGAGGATCCCCCACAAAAGGGGGACAGAGTTGCCCTCTCAAATCCGTCCCCTCCCCAACTGTAAAGAGACCTCAGACAACTAGCTCAAAGAGGAATGCTAACGTCTAGATAGCTAAACTTGGGCAAAAAGCGATCATTTCTTTTACAAGTCTTTGGTCATCTTATAAAATATGTGTTCCTTCAGGTCATGATGTGCCATCCTGTTATTTGTATTGGCACGACCATCTGGCTGACCATGCTGTAAGCAACATCATGGAACTTAAAAAATAATGCTGAAGACAAACAAAGCAAAAAAACCCCTAAAAGAACCCTCCTCACTTTTAAAGCCAAATGAGTTCCCTAATCCCAAGTGAATGAATTGAATGCTGAATCACTACAGAAGTGCCAAAGATCAGGCTGGGACCAGCAGGTTATTCATTTCGAACATGTTTATCTCAAAGAAAAGATTAAATCCTCTGTTTTCTGCTATTGCTGCATGGTAAGACTTGTGACTGGCAAGAGCAGGACCACCTCGGTTGAAGGTGAATAGGATTTCAGAGGTTTATCAGCTGCATCTCAGTTTCCTCATCCTTCCTGTTGTTAACATTCAGTCAGTCAAATTTTAACCAACCCCTTGATCAGTTTTAAGCCATAAAATCACAACTTCTGAAAAAGATTTAAAGGTGTGTTGTTATTATTTGTGAACTTTTGCATGTATTAATGATCTCCATGGACCCATCACATGAGCCCCTCTCTAGCAAATGATATGTCATGATAAAAGGGAGACCTTCCCAAGATTCTCAACTGGGAAGGACGCAGAACATAAGCAGCAGGTCTTGATATTTGTTGGGAACAGCTTGTTTTTCACCATTTCCTAAATTTACAAAACCGAGATTCCACTTCAGAAATAATAAAGCCAATTTTTCCTCCCCGTCTTCCCTTGTAAACCCAAGGCAATGGTACACCTGTATGTGTGGTAAAGGATGAACGTTACCTGGTTAATCATGCAAGATTCCAGTTCCTCTTTCGTGACATTATTATGGCCCCTTTCCTTGTTCTGCAAAAAAAAGCCAACAGAGTTTTCGTTTAGTTGTAACCACTGCATTTATGGCTGAACCACAAATCAGTAATGCTGGTATCCAGACTAGAGCCAATGAAGACACTGACTGTGGCTCTTACATACTGACTGCAATCTGTATTTTATTTTCTTCTTAATTTCTAAGGTTGTGTCAATATAAAGTGAAAGCTTAGATGAAGACTTTTTAATAAAGATTTTATACCAAGCTGAATATTAATAACATCATGAACAAGACAATGTCCAATCCTTACTTTGTTTTACAGTCACAGTTCTGATGATGAATAAGTACTCATTTCTACATCCAAATGTACAAAAAAAAATCTTAATATTTTACTCACTCTGTACCACATAAATATTGCTTTAAAGGCATTTTCATTAGAGCAGGATCCGCAAGACATGGTCATCACCTGTTGCAGGCCCTTAGGAGCCACCTGTCAATGAAGAGAGAAAATTACTCCAAAATATTAATCCCAAATACAGCGCAAAGTGATGATAATACTGATCAGTCCTTAATGCCAGGAGCTTCAGTATAATGGAAGGCCAACCCATGGGAGGGTTAGGATGAGAAAGGCCAATTTCAACTGCAGCTGAGAGGGCTTGACTCAGTTTCAGTCCCAAAGATCTTCAAATTTAAATCAAGACAAACAGAAGTCACTCATTTCACTCCTTCTTACGGAAGCGCAGTGAACAGAAGTTTGTGAAAATGCATTTTCTCATCAGTTCTTGAATCCAGATTGAAGGACACAGTATCTGCGCAGAGCAGACACGTCACCCTCTCACATTCAGCTGTCAAGTCAGGGAGAAAGGCTGGATCTCATCACTTGCAGTGGGAAAGCAGGTGAACAAACAGCCACCCAATAGGGAATGGTCCCTATTAAAATTCCTACCATCCCTTGGTATGCCCCTGTCCCTGTTATTGAACGTGGTAACTCATCACCGCTATCTCAAACTTACTGATAGCAAAGATTCCTTCAGTTTTTCCGCAAAGTTCTCTGGAGGTAAAATCCCTAGGGCAGGTCTGTTGATGAAAGTGCTCTATAAAGACAAAGGAAGAGAAATTGTTAGGTTTTACTATCACATGAAAAATACCATGTTGATATCAAGACAGATACATTTTATTCTAATTACAAATACCAGCCAGAAATTTGCAGTCACGGCACATGGAGTTTTAAAACCAGGGAATAATATTTATGTCTTAGAATATGTTTTTCTGTCTAATCCGTAATACTTTATTCTTGCAGGACACCTTAGAAAAGGTGCATGCTGACTGATACTGACATTTCCTCTTCAATATTGCCATTTTAGTTGCTCAAATTTCCTTATACACAGGAAATACACTTTAAAATCTTAATTACTTGCCTTCAGTTTGAGCAGCTAAATCTAAATTCAGTTAAGATAGCAGCACTTTTTTCCTCACTGAGGTTCAAGAAAGACCATTTCGGAACGCTGTGGTTATAAACATCTCCAGAGACTATTACAATGGGAACTGGGGGAAGAAGACACAGGTACACCTAAAGGACAGGGGCTACACCTGAGAAAGATAAACACACACGCAAGGAGCAGTAACACTACAATGAAAAGGATTCCTGACAGAACCTTAGGCATGCAGGCATGCTGTTTCCCTGCTGGACTCCTCGGCATGTACAGTAATGGGCAGCGCGGTCACATCGGTGAGGAGCAACCCTGCACCTTATTACCTCACTACTCAGCAACGTGTGAGAAGCAACAAGCATAAACTGAAACGGGAGAGGAACTGATCTGGGTGTAAGGAGAAGCTTTTTCACCAAGGGAACACTGAAGCAGTGGAACAGGTTGCCCAAAGAGGTTGTGCAGTTTCCCTCCTTGGAAGTTTTCAAGACCTCAGAGAAAGCCCTGAGCAACCTGGTCTGATCTCACAGCCAAGCCTACCCGAGCAGGAGGTTGGGCAAGAGACCACCTGCGGCCCCTTCCAACTTGAAGTGTCCACACCAGGATTCAGGCCTTGGAGAAAGGTGATGCTGGTGTCAGTGAAGAGCAGCTGGTGGGAAAGCCGAGCCTGCTGTCCACAGAGGTGCTTCCAGAGAGCCGCTCTGGAACACCGCCTCTGCCTCCCCGGTCCACTAATGGAGGCGAATTTGTCATGTTTATGCAATTAATTCAAATTAAGTGTCATGGATTAAAAATGATTCATCATTGCTCTTAGTCCTTCTAGGTAATCTTATTTGATTCACCATGTGCTACTTTTTATTTTAAATTAAATCTGCACAGGAAAGGACAAGCTCCATAAATTTGCCAACTGCTAAGCAGCATTATTTTCCCCCCCCTTTTTTGTGTTTGTTGTTTTTGTAATAAGTCATCATTGAAATTAAAAGGTTGAGCTTCGATGACTTAAGTCTTTATGGGTCTCCAGAGGGGACAGACTGCCTTCCCCAAAAGATGGGTATTTTCAGCACACCCAAGCTTGCATATTAATCAGCAGCCTTCAACCTTCTTCCTCAATACAGGTTCTAATTTATGCAGATGTGCACACCACAGCAAGAGGTGTGAGTTGTCACACTGCACCCGTAAGAACATGCCATCAGAATTCTTAGGGAAAACCAATTATCACACAAGATAAAAGAGAATACGAGTTAGGACTTCGTAACTCGTACAAGTGTGTTACTTCCAAACCAGTGTTTGTTTCAACAGACTCAAGCGTAAAAAAAAAAAAACTAAGCAAGGATGTTACTGACAGATTAACTCAAAGGTTTTTTTAGTACATATGAGAAATCTTACTTGACTTTTTGTCTCAGTTTAGAAGTAAATTTTCATATGAAGTTAGAAGTACAAGGCCATAAATTTGCTGGGAACTTGATTATGGGCTGTCACAGTCAATTGACAACATGCGCCATGAAGCATAACAGTGTATTTTTCTTTTGTTGTTAATGAGATGCTCAGTGCTGAGAAAAACAGAACATCGGCATCAAGCTGCTATGGTCTCAAGTGACAGATGTATATTCTGGTCTTTATAGCTGGCTACAAAGAGGGTACATGGAGCATTACAAACAAACCAAACCAAAAATCCCTACAAGAAAACACCAATCCCATTGTTTCCATTAAACAAGGGCCCTACCTCAGTGTGTATTGCTCAAAAGAAGGACTTTTACAATAAAGCTGGCGCTTGATCTGCAGTCAGCCTCCAGCGCACTCTCCTGCCTGCAGCGGGGTTTGCCCAAGCCCTGGCTCTTCCCAGCGCTCTGGCCCGGGACCGGGGAGCTGCCAGCAATCCCCCAGGTGCAGGCAGGTGCAGAGGCACAGGCTGGTTGCCACCCTCTCCACTGAACTAGCCCTGGTTCCAGAAACTGGAGCAGGGCACCAAGAACATCTCCCATGCTCCTGCGTGGGACAGATGGGTCCTGGTGGCACCACTCCTTCTGGAGGCAGTTCCTTTGGCTGCAGGCTTCTAGCTGGCAGCCTCTTAACTTCCCTTTTCCAGTGGACAAATTAGCAACTGCCACCAGACATCAGGGGATTTTTTGGTATTTTTTTGTATGTTTTGGGTTTGTGTTTTTAAAAAATATGACTTGGCCTACTGCTGCATTATAATGAAGATAATGAAGAAATAATTTTTACAAGTAAATGTAAGTATTTAAAAGTGCTTCCGTGATATCCGGATCTGCCTTGGATAACTCCAGCATTTCTAGCTTGGTGGTTTTTAAAAAAATTGATGTGTTTTAATTCGAGGGAAGGCAGAATTTCTCATCCTGAAGAAATGAGAACTCCAAAATCAGCTCAGCGTGCTCAAACGCGTTCACAAAATGCCTGCACTTCCTTGACATGCTGGCTCTGGATTCACACTCTGCTGGAGTGAGCCAGGACGCTCTTTAGGAAGGGAAATGCAGGTATGAGAAGGAACCGGCCCACAGGAGCTATGCCCTGCTGGTGTGCACAACCAGGGGCTCAGTCACTGCAACCACCAAGGATGTACTGATGGGCAGTCAAAAGCCAGTGAGCCCAGTTTATCCACGTACTATGTACACATAAGCTATTGTGCCAAAGCTAGAATTTAAAAAAATACACAAAAATCATTATGGACACCAAAACTTCTGTCCAAGCAGTGAAAAAAAGCTTGAAATAGAATGCAACTTTATTTCAACAATTTCCATAATTTAATCAATTTTTTTCCGATCACCATCAGTAGGGAAACAGGAAAATACTTTAGTCTCAAAACACCTGTTTTGAAATAATGCTGTTGCTCTAGTCTACTAATTTTCATTTTTCAAGAACATGTCAGTGGTTTCGTCAGCTTGGTACCTAGGGGATGGGAATCAGCCTCCCCACCCTACTCTCCCCAAAAAACCCCCAACCCCCAAACCATCCACAGCATTCCAGATTTATGGCACCATTTTCAGATTCAAAACAGTACATTCTCTCTCAAGGACTTGTGCTTGCTTTCAGGCTCAAAAATCTTCACTCAAGAACATTGCTAAAATGATTAATTGGAAACACTATGCTTGAACTATGATTTAAATCTGGCTGCAAACATATCAAGTGCTTGCATCACCCAAATGTTTACTTCTTGTAAAGCTTCACAGAGGTTTCAGTGTCATCTTAAACACTACCAAGCTTTTTTCACCTAGCGAGAAATAAAGAAAGCAGATCCTACCATACTTTAAATTGAGTTATTAAGCATTCATTATCAGTTTAAGAAAAAATAAGACTGCCACAAGGAGGGAGAAGACTCTTTCAAGTGCTTAATGTTTTAATTCACTTACCAGGTTCTGTGGCTGCTGTAAAAGCTTTACCAGAGAGGGATGGTTGTAACCTAATTAAAAAGAACAAAGAAAGAAAACAGTTCTTTCTATCTGATTTCAATAAACTAGCGCAAAGAGTAACCTAGAGAATAACCTTAATTCTGATGCTTAACTGTTTCTCTAACTTGTGTATGTTTTAACCATTTATAATAAAACTTCTTTCAAAGTAGGACAAGCCTCTCCTTTTACAAGACATTATTATCTGGAACTTTGGAACAAATTTGGTGTCAGGCAAGAGCAAAACATATTTTAGTACTGAAAGGTAAAAAATGAACACACAAAAAAGAA
The DNA here is from genome assembly GCA_013400135.1 of Rhinoptilus africanus. Classification (NCBI taxonomy): domain Eukaryota; kingdom Metazoa; phylum Chordata; class Aves; order Charadriiformes; family Glareolidae; genus Rhinoptilus; species Rhinoptilus africanus. Next base: position 1,078,318 of record VXBO01014960.1, on the reverse strand, counting down.
CTGAATATGAATGGATCTTTTGCCTGATGAAACACCACAGTTTCTACCAAGTATCATGGCCTGACATTATTAAGCATTTGCTCCCTCGCCTTTCTAAGTTTCCCGCATATATTTGGCTTGTCTACAATACAAGGTGGGACCCTTTGCTCTTCCTCAGTTTGGAGCAGAAACCACTGTCTGCCAGTGCAGCCCATGAGCCGTTGTTTCTGCCAGCCACCATTTCACTGCGGTACAGAAGCGTCTCCGGTTCCCCCTGCCTGAAGCAGGCTGCTCACCCTCCTCGCTCGCCCTCACCCTCCCCTGCTGGACTCGGGGGGCTCTCACCGAGCACTGCCCACCCACCACGCCTTCCAGAAACGGCTCCCAACACGGGAACCATGGAGGGAAGCTCCCCATGCAGCTGCGTCCATTTACAGCAGCTGGTGCTACGCTTCCAGCCTCACAGCAATTTTTACCCTTCCTGAATATCAGGCTGATTATTCCTAGCACAATAAGGGAGATTTTTTTCCTACCATTGTGCTTTGTAACTGATGGGATTTTTCCTAATTAAAAAATTAACTTAGAAACGTATATTCCCCCCTTTACGCTTTTCTTCCATGCAGTTCCCCAGTCTTTGGCAGATGACCGTAAGAAACAGACAAGTAAAAACCTGTGTATTTACCGATTTCCCAAAGAAAGCTCATTTAGCAATTGTAATTTCAGTGCATTATAATGTAATAACAAAATATCAGCAAGGGCTTTATGTCCCTCAGCAGATATATCCTGATGGAGCAGGGTAACCTTATGGCACGGCAGTGCTGCTCCCAGAGTTTTCATGCCGATGCGTGCAACGAGCACGTGCTGTGTCAGACCCAGCAGGGACAAGCCCTGGGACTTCAGCAGAGTTTTGCCAATGGCTCAACAGAGCTCCTTGACATCTGTCGCAGTTGGATGGTGTTCCTCACCAGTATCCCATACAAAGCTATCTAAATACTCTCTCTGCGCAAGATGCTGCCAGGCTTGTTTTGACGTACATGTACTGGCCTCCACGTTAGCCAGACTTTCACACAGCCACACACTCACCTTTATTTGCACGCCTGAAGATGCCCATCCCACCCCTGCAACACTGCAGGTGCTCGTGCATGAGCACTAGCAATCCCACCAGGAGGATAGACAGCCATACACCTGAAACTCAGGGGCTAATAAGCAGCCAAATCTCTAACCTGCCACTACCCATTAGTTATTCCATGACATCTGCCTGGAAATCTTTCCTTCTCAGCCATAGATTTACATACCTCAGCTGTGCATCACCATAAAAAAACCTGTTTGATAAATCGCTGTCTTATATTAAAGACGGAGATTCTGCACTTTTCACTTTCTCTCATGACCATCTTTTTCTGGCTTCCCGTTTTCCTTACTTTGACAATTTTTAGTTGGACAAAGATGCAACAATTTATCCTTTTTACACAGAAACAAGAAGGTACTAAGGGCGTTTTAGGTTTAACACAACAGGTGCTTAATTTATACTCATTGACATTCTATGGTATAAGTTGCTTGTTTCCAGGTAAACCAACATATCCAATGTAAAATAAAATAAATAAAAAAACTTCACCAGAGGAGCACAGAAAATTTAATTTTAAGCCTGATTTCTAATGTATGAAATGCCAAAGCCAGACATTAACATCATATTTTATATTCCCTTGTAGAAACAGTTGGAAACCTCATCTTCCCTACTGCTCAAGAAGTCAGACTGCTCTAATTTTATTAGAAAAGCTTATCATGCTGATGAACTCCTCATTCTAGTTGAATGGCAATACCCCTGACTATCCTGTCTGAGCAATGGAGCATTAGGCTACTGCGTTAATAAATCAATTATAAATTCCATTTTGAATGTTTTAGTTCAAAACAAGGAACTATCCAGATTGTTTTAACTGCATGTCATGCTGCAAAGAATCTGTTAAAATTATTATGAAGATAATACAAGTGGTTATTTGGGACACAGACAACTAAATCTGCATTGCATCTGCTGTCACGGGAGGAACAGTTGTTAGGCTAGAGGGAATGACACAGCTGAGAGCAGCGTCACCAAGAGCTATAGCTACTGCTGAGAGCACCTTTGAGAGTACATCTACTGTTTTAGAAATCTCCAAACTAAACCGTACAGAAGTTTGTTATAAATAGCTACCATTGCTTAGAAATCTTAACCATTAACTCTGGTATTGCCTGCAAAAACGTGTAATTCTGTTGCTGGTGTTACGATGCATGAAGAACACAGAGATTTCTGCATCTTCTCTCATGTAACACGAATTCAAGGTTTCTGTTATCCATAATGTACCCTTCTCCCACCCACCAAAGATGCCTCTCCCATTCTCTTCACTTCAGGACCAGTGGCCCAGGCTTCATCCTAACACTCTCCGTTCCTTCCGCTGCTGCATCCTCAAACAGGCCCCAGGAAAAGAAGAGAGAATCCTTAAAGCCTGACCGTTTCTGATTGAGTAGGTCTGCATGTAGAAAGATGCTGAACTGGTACGTGGGTTCATTGGCACAGAACTAACACTGGGAAGAAGTAAATGGTTAAGTAACTTACATAACTATGGCAGACAAAGTCAAAAAGCTCTAGGTCAAGATGGCAAAACAAACAGTAACTTGTTTCATTGTCATCACCAGCGCAAGGGTTTTGTAGCTTTACGAATCCACTCTCAAATACATTCCTCTAAGAAGAGACAGAGCTGGCTCTTAAGAGAAGGGCGCCTGCTTCATCACTCTTCCCGTGTGTCTAGATCAACGCGACAGGAGACTACGTGTCTTCCAGGCTCATGAATGTGCCTGTCTGCAAAAGCGAAAAAAAACCCTGGAGGCTGCTAAAATAATGAGACAGAGAAAGCCCGAACAGTCCATTTGCACTGAGCAGCAGGCTGCTGTCAATAATAGCAAGCTACACCTCTCCGCATCTCCCCAAACAGAACCAGACCTTCCCAGCACTGAAAAACAGATTGCTCCATTTGCTATTCCAGCATGTTTGCTAATAAACACGGCAACAGAATCCTCTCTTGCATTTGGCTCACTGAGGTTTCTAACTTTATTAGGCAGATTAGGTACAGGTTTAAAGGAGTATGTTGTGCTACAAATTCCCAAAAAACATGTGGTAAAAAACTGTTTTAATTTTTGTTTTTCAGCAAGAAGCAGCCCAGAACATCTTTACCTAGAGGGTTTTTATACTTTAATTCTTATCTCTCCGCACAGGCACTTATTACCTCTCAACCACTGCTGATAAATATATTCTAGTGTAGCAGAGCATTATTAAATCTTGGGGAGTTCTGACAGACTCATAAAAGGTTTTATTGGATTTACTTGCAGAGAGATAAGCACAGATGACTAACAAGCACCTTGTGATCTTGTTTTGGTGTCCCAGTCTAGAACCTAACTGTCACCACGAGGGACATTATTAGCGACCTCTATTAGCAACCTCTGCAGCTTCAGATAGGCAATCTTGCCATCCAATACAACTTAAAAAAAAAAAATTAATGCTGTGTGTTCATTTAGATTTAGGTCAGTCTGCAAGTATTAAATTTCCATTTCCTCCTCCTTGTTACAGATGATAGAGCCATTATCTGAGAAGCTGTATGAAACACTGTACTACAGTTCCTTCATGACTGAGGAATCACAGAATGGTTGGGGTTGGAAGGGACCTTAAAGATCATCCAGTGCCACCCCCTGGCCTGGGCAGGGACACCTCCCACCAGCCCAGGCTGCTCCAAGCCCCATCCAACCTGGCCTTGAACCCCTCCAGGGATGGGGCAGCCACAGCTTCTCTGGGCAACCTGGGACAGGGGCTCACCACCCTCAGAGTGAAGAATTTCTTCCTATTATCTAATTGAGTTCTACCTTCTTTCAGTTTAAAACTGTTACCCCTCGTCCTATCACTGCACTCCCTGATCCAGAGTCCCTTCCCATCTCTCCTGTAGCCCCTTCAGGTACTGGAAGGGGCTCTAAGGTCTCCCTGGAGCCTTCTCTTCTCCAGGCTGAACAACCCCAGCTCTCTCAGCCTGTCCTCACAGCAGAGGGGCTCCAGCCCTCTCATCATCTTCATGGCCTCCTCTGGACTTGCTCCAATAGGTCCTTGTCCTTATGTTGGGGACCCTTTTCCTTTTTGAAATGTTGCACAAAAAAAATCAACAGGCTTTCCGAAGCACTTGACAAGTCCGTTGTTTGGTCCCTCAGCCTGACCGACCTGCCACCCTTGCTTTCACCCAGCACCGCAGTTCAGTGTTTGGTCTTGTTTACAACTCCTTTTCAGCTCTTTTGAGACAGAAATGTTAACTAAAGCATATAGTTTAATGTTATAATGTTACATTTGTTAATGTTTAAAACAGCGACATACTGTTACAGAATCACAAAGCACATAAATCCAAGCAAAGACAACCTAAATTGTAGAACTCGCATATTAAAATTAATACTAGAGTATCTTCCAGGTACTACTATGTATTTCAAGTGAGTTTTAAGTACTGAATTTTTAGTTTCTTCTATTCAAAAACACCACTATTCAAAAATTCAAAAAAATTTCAGAAATTCAAAAAAGCTATTCAAAACCACCACTACAGAATACACAGCAGTGAGGTGTACCCTGATCGCAACAAGGCATACGTTCTGTCAAGCTTTGTTTTTTTTAATCAGCCAACTTCTCTGGAAGGGACTGACATAAGGAAATGACGGTTTGAGCACAACAGCTAAAAGTTGTGGTACAAATGTCTCCTACCTATTGGGATGGATGAAATCTGAGAGTAGAGATCCAGCATGCGATTGCCGTCTACATCTACAAGGTAGTTCCCTCGGCTCTCTTCATAATTGCAAAAAAAGTGTACAGCTTCTGCATTCTTAAAGGAAAAAACAAACAATTAACGCTTTAAAAAGTAGCAGCGTGTAGGAAGGTACAACTAATGGTTATACAGCAATATCTGATAAAAAATATCTAACGATAAGATACAAAGACACATTACCCAGACAGTCGGTCCATGCCCCATCCCTGGGAACATTCAAGGTCAGGTCGGACCGGGCTCTGAGCACCCTGATTTAGCCGATGATGGCCCTGCTCATGGCAGAGGGGTTGGACAAGATGGCCTTTAAAGGTCCCTTCCAACCCAAACTATTCTGTGACTCCATGCTTATATCCATTGCATGGGACTTAACCCTAGAGCTACTTTTATAAAGAGGGACTGTTAAAGGGCAAGTACGCACTTTTTCCTACAGAAACGAAGCACAGACTTTGAGGAATTGCTCATCTTGGGAAGGCAACATGCACTTAGGTTGACATTCTTTTAAGCTCAAATATACCTATGTTTTCACTGGCTCCTTCTTAACAATTCAAAAGTCACACATAGTGTTTAAAGAAAAAACAATGATTATAGCAAAATGATTCTGCAGTATTCAAAATATAGTAAAAAAGATTTTATTCAAATGCATGTATATACCATACATAATACACTGGGCATGCAAACCTAGAGTCACTGCTTTGACTTTTTTTGGGTATGGAATTACACATACAAAAAAGGATTTTAAATAACTTCTGAAATCATGGTACTAACATGCCCCAAACTCAGAAAACTTGTCGAATTACCTGAATTCCATTCAGCTGCTTCATTAATTCCTGTAGAAAAACAAACAGTCTCAGGTATGTAATTACCAAATATTGAAGAACGTATGTTTCTTTTTTATGATCACATAAATCATATGCAAAACTTGCAGTCCTACAAGCTTACCAGGCAACTCTACTTGCCACATGAACTTTCATAGCATATATTACAAATATGAAAGTCCAAACGATTAACTGAGGCATTTTTAAAAACAAGCAACAAAACCACACATATAAATACTGACTCTGACAGAGTCAAATGACATCCAGCAAATTGAAACTCTTGCTTCATTTAAAAACCAAAGCGTTATTTCACATCATAAAAGGCCAGCTAAATTTGTATTTCAGCAGGAGCACAAGTAACCAAGTCTGCTGAGATGTTTCCACAAACTCATGCCTCATGCTCTTTAGCTTTCAATTACTCCATACAGGAAGTTGGCAGTTGAGATTCAGATCTCTCTCTCAGAGAGGGGTATTTCATACATGAGCTTTTCATCCTCGGGATCTTGATAAAAGTGGGCATAGACTGTTGTAAACTGTTTATTCATATCAGATTTAAGGCTTGGAAAGAATTCTAGCAAGTTAAACATAGCTAAAGAAACAAAAAATACAAGCTACTATACTTTGGGAACTTACTCTAGATCGTGGTCCAGGAACTTCTGTCTTCATGAGAGGTCCATCATAATCAAAATCCACATCAATTTTAGCTGCAGCTTGACTGATGTATCTGTGTCCTGTAAGGAATAATGAAAACCTGAGTACAGACCATATTTGCTGTGCTCTCCTCTCAGAATAAATATCCATACCTTACCTGACTGAGAACACTTGACAGATGAGACCAATTACATTGTACTGTCTGCAGTGAACTAAATATCTCATCCTTGACAAGTGTTAAAATAAAACTAATAGCAGTGAGGCAGCTTTAAAAAAAAAAATAAAATCAAGTGAAATGACAAGGCAACCCTAGAGAAACAGAAGGGAATCCTATTGCAAAGGACAGGAGGACTAAGAGCACATCTGTTTCCATCTCTGCTGCTGAGTCTGTCCATTATGCCTTTAGCAAGCCTTTGCCATAAATTCCCCACTCCTATGCAGAGATGGTTTCATTCGCTATCAGTAATAATGGAAAAGCCTGATGGAATCCACAGGCAAAAACCACTGTGATCTTCTGCAATAGCCAAAGAACACCGTTTGGGAAAGATTTGTCTGTGAAAGATAAATGGCTGTGTTTAAAATAAATCCAAATCTCACATGAATACAACTTTTTGAAGGGCAGCTCTGCAATCTGGGTCAAAAATAGTGACAGTTTTTCCTCAGATCCTGTTGTTCTTTACAAGAACCTTGCTGTTCTTTATCTACGTGTGTAATTAGGGGATCATAATAAACTTGACATCTTAATGGAAGCAAAAGGCATAAATCCTCTATGCTTCATCAATAACAGGCTCCGCTTCCATTTCTGAAGTAACTGTTTCAAAATACAGGGTTTAGTCATGCTTCATATGACAGAGATGGTTCTGGTAAGCATATATTGCAAATACGTATAGATTCCATTACAGGGATTACAGGATAACATGGGAGTTGTACCTTTTCAGCAAAGGGGGTACAGGCTCAAGAGCTCTGCCAAGGTGGCCAGCAGGAGACCATGAGCTTGCCCTGTACCCTGTGGTTAAGCGCTGAACTGAAGTAATGTTCTTAACAATTACATTTTTGTCATTAAGCGCCTGCAAGCCTCCACCCAGCACAGTATCAACAGCAAATTAATCTTAATACGCTTAACTTGGGGGTATCACGCTTGGACTACATCAACACTCGGAAGACAAGAGCATGATTTATTTTAGTCTGTGATAGGCATTTTTAAGTTGGTGCAATCGGGGTAGCCCAGAATGAAGAACCTTAGCTCTCCTCCCCCCCAGCAGAAAGCCCAGCTGTGGGTCAGGGTGCCTCACTCCCCACCGGCAGCCGGGCGATCCCAGCTCTTGCCAGGCTGGATTTGGAGCAGCACAGTCTGAAGTTACCATTCACCAGCATCGGGGCACCACTGCCTGATGCCGAAACAACACAACACGCCCCAGTCCAGCTGAGGTGCAGAAGGAGAGACACCAAAATTTCCAACAGGGAATAAAGACGTTTGCCTCAGTTTGTGCCAGCCCAGGTTGAGATGTCTCAAGCAAGCCTAATTTTGAGAAACTTTATGTGAAAAATCCCAGCCCTTTGCAAGCATCGCTAACTGAGCACTTAAATTCACTGCTCATTTTGGGAAAACTTGGGCTGCTAAGATGATTATTCTCCTCAGCTTTAATTCCAAGTGTTATACTGAGATGCGTCAGTGCCTCTCTGCTAAGCTATTAATAGGTTTCATTACAGCAACGCCACTTCATTTTTGTGTCATTCTGTTTAGCACTCATGTAAATTGGGGACCGGATGACAACTGCTCCACTGGGGAAAAAAAGCTACCGCATATAAAAGATCAAAAGCAACACAATTCATAGCCAATAAAGCTGCAGATTTATTAGACGTGCTATTAAGTCTAAAAAGGAAAAAGAGCCCAAGCAAACCCTTTTGTGCACCCTGTTCCTTCCCTGACGGAAGATCGCAGCAAACCAGCGGCAAACACTTCTCCTTCTCCCACGTCCTCTTCTCTCCCTCCCCCCAGGCTCTGGGTGCTATTTGATATGATAAAAGGGAAAGCACCAAGAGAGGCACAGTATAGCGCGTTTTGGTAGTCATCAGTAACAGGAAATATATGGAAATCCAGCAGAGTACTTGGAATCATTTGACACAGCTGTGAATTTAAGACAGGTGAACTACAACCCGCATGCATGGTTCTCCTCCACCCCCCCAGTCCTGCCTGGTGCTCTGCATCAGAGACCCTGTCCCACCACGTCCCCTCCATCCGTCTTCCAGCGTCCTCCCATGCTGAGCAGCAGCTTGCGCAGGCACACTGCCTTCCTTGGTCTTTTTAACTGAGTTCTCGTAAAAATGTGCTTGTTTGGACAGTGATTAAAGATCTCCTCTTCTGTTAACAACCAAGCCACTCCTCCAAACATGCAAGACCCCCAGGCTCTAAAACCAAGACCAACAGTCAAAGATGTCCTGGCCATCATCCGTGAGGTGTGGATAACATTTTCCCTCTTCCACTCCCCTAAAGGACAATCTGCGAAATATTTTAACAGATGAAGATTCTAAGCTAAACATAATTATTTCTCTAAGAAAGTTCTGTTGTGGATGTCGCAAAGGGCACAGTCTCCCCTACAAAAACACATGTATTTACTGATCTGTACAGCAGGGAATTCATCTGGAGAATATTTTCCTGTTGTCCTAACTTGTTTAACACCACAAGTCAAGAGGAGATGCTTCCATCAGCCAGGCTGTGTAACAAACACCGACCAGAACTGCTTCAGAGATCATCATCATCATCTTTTTGCTGCTGTTTATGCCACAGCCTCTCTTGCACAGCTATGTTGAACTAGGTATTTGCTAAGGGCACATATGGGCAATTAAAAATGAAGAGCACTTTGCTGTGCAGTGCTGCACAAATTCACGCCGGCACAGCTCCTGTCTACCAACACACGGGTTTTCATGTACACCAAAGACTGGTCAAGTGAAACTAAACCATACAGGTCTCCCCAGAAGAAGAGTTGTTTTAAAGATCATTTTTATCAAATTAGTGATGTTGGTCAAACTGTGAGACATTATTTTTTTTAAACAACAGCTTCAGGAGCAGCTTATCCAAGCCACAATAATTTTCAGTAAGTCAGCAAACCAGAGCCATCTAAAAAGTGAGCAACACAAGTGACAGGTTTCCCTTCATTGCTTGCTATCTCCTAAAGCATGCTGCGCATCATCATGCCCTACCAGCAAGCGATCGCTGGGCTGACTCACTGATATAAATTTAATTTTATATACTTGTTTTCAGGAGCCCACAGAGTATCTCATTTTATTAACACCAGTATAATGGCAGCTATACCGATTTATTGGTCCTTACACATGGCAAAGAGTTGTTCCACCTCCTAGCTAAGGCAAACGCTATGGTTTGAATTTGAAGGAACAGCTTGCCACAAATAAAACGACAATGTCCTGTGTTACCAGATCAAAGGATTTTGAAAAGTGGGTTTTTTTCCTTCCTCTTAGATAGAGGATGAAGAATACTGGCTAGAACAAAACCCTCAAAAAAACTATAGCCTCAACATACTGACAAAGCCTTTGATAGCAAAAGTTAAAATCAAAGTGGAGTTAATCCTCAAACTTTTTAATTTTTTAATGAAGCTCTTCTCCCTTTGAGAGTATAACATAAATGATTGGCATAAACTCACACAACTGCCAGCAAGGTCAACAGCTTTATTCCAAATAGCCCACTTCACTACTCATCAGATATGCGTACTTGTTCACAGGATTGGTTAAAAATAAACTACCAACCCAAATGTTAAGAACACAAAAACATGGTTCTCCTGCCTTCCCCCCTTTTTAACTCTTTTTTTTCTTCCCCTACTCTTACCCAAGTGAATTGAGACCCTGATCAGGAATTTTCATGGCGCTGTAATGGCTGGCTCCTGCAGAGCTCAGTCTCAGTGTCCCTTGTTTGTGGCACACACAGGTGGAGAAACGTGGAGCTCGGACCACTCTCAAGAGGCTCGGGCATCAGAGCCCTGGTGAAGGATGGTCTGTCCACCCCCTGCACGGAGACAGTCAGCTTTTTGTCCCTGGACACTCTGCCCTGCCGTGTCCTGCGGCGCCCACCACCCACAGGGCAGGGGGCTGCCCCCTGCTTCCAGTCAGCCGAGGCCCTGCAGACAGGGATGGCTTGGGAAGGGGGATCGCTCTCCTGCAATGGCTTTTCCAAGCACCTGGTTGCTGCGTGATGAAGAGCCACATCCATACCTGCTTTGTTTTCCCTTAAGGAGGATTTTATCCCAGGGGCCATGCTCTGTCTCTCTTGCTTCCCCCACCCCATGTGTCAGCATCGTGTTCTCCTAATGATGCAAGTAAATCAGATCTCTCACCGCAGTATCTCCTCCCCCAGTAAACCATAGCGTGCTCTGCTCAGCTGGCATTTCTCTCTTGAGGGTACTCAATGTACTTTACAACTCAGACCAAATTATTCCTATTTGACTTTTTAAGATCAACTTACTCTGCAATAGAAGCCCTGAAGTCACCCCGTAACCAATTTGATACCAATGAGTTTAGACATTTCCACTTCAGGTCTCGGTTTTGAACGCTGCACTTGGCCTCTCCAAAAGACGGTAGAGATGGGACAGATAAAAACTGAGATTCTTATTATGTCCAAGCGAGGTATTTTAAAGAATTAAGAATCCCTGCTGGCTGGTGCTTCAGTGAACTAACAGCACTACCTTTGTAATAAAAGATCTAGAATACAGAAAATGCCACAAGAGTCAAGTGGACCCGTATTTCCCCAAACAGGGGAGCTGAAACTCTCCAACAACATCTCCACAGTGTCTATGTGCATTATGGCTTTGTCACTGATGGACTAACAGAACATCCACATGACAACCTGTCATTGGTGATACTGATGTATCTGTACCTGTACTGTTCTAACTCCTCCATGAAGACAGTCTGATGGCTTTTTTATTTTATAATTTCTTCAAAAGAAAAGGCAGAAGCTTGGCAGACATATATTACTGGCCTAAGCAGCCTCACAGATAGTTTTTTTAAAACACAGTTTTATGTTACTATTCTAAAATTCATATTACACTATATATGTAAATCAGTACCTAGATGTTTAATTAAAGTTATGCTCTTGAGCCAATAGACCAAGTCAATCCACTGACTTTCCATGGAGGTCTCTGACCAAACTGCAACAGGAAAAGGGTTTCTTCTGTTCTGTTAGCTTAACTTCGGAACAGGACCAGACGACATGACGTCAGCTCTTATCTTAACAATGTGTAGAGGTGATGGGCTACAGCAGAGCGTCCCTCTCTGAAGAAGCATTAGGAAAGCTCTTAAATTACATTTACCTAATATGACCAAGAACAGCATCTTTTTTTTCCCCTGGTAAACAAAGCTATCTCTTCACATCATGGCAAAAGTAAAAAACCAAATGTATGTACTATTAATAAGCCTAATTATCACAGAGCACATTAGCTGAATGATTTGCAGAGAATTTCATAGCATTTAAAGAGGTTGGGTACAATAAGTTAAATTCTACTTTTCTTCCTTCTTCCAGACTTCTCAAAGCTCTATGAAGCACACAGCATCTTTCTAAACACTTGGGTAAAATCAGCAAATTATCACATCCTTCCTTTCCATCTAACAGGGTGTCATCGTTTGCTAGCACACAAAAAAGCTCAATTTCCAACTTCTTTTTTCTAAGCTGCCCTCATCACTCACCAGGTGTCTCACTCAGCAATTTTAAACAAAGTACCACATTGCTATAGCAACATAATTAATTTAAGTACACCCTTCCAACATTTTGTGACGTTAGCAGTCACAAAGAGCACTACTGTTAGCAAGTCTCTGTGCTAAGGAGCGATCTCTGCTAACAGGAGCTGGGTTCAACACAGGCCTAGAAAGTGCTTAAAGCTCTGATAGGTCTGACCACAAATAACACTCATATAAACCGTTCCTGAGTGTACAACAACTGGACATTACCTGGGAAACTCCAGTGGAACCACTGAAATTACACCAGTGTAATCAAGAGAAACAGCTACCCCAAGGGAAAAAAAGAAAAGATGATAGGTGAAAATAAACACTGGCATACCAGATATCTCAAATGCAAATGTTTTGCTGGGAAGAGTGTAAAGTGAAAGCTCCCCAGTCCCCAAGGAGGCACGTTACATGTTCCACAGCACCGCTGCCCTGTGCGAGTGCAGACAGGCAATCTCCCATGCGTGCCCGTAACTCCCACTCCACTGTGTCTATCAAACCACCCTCCAGACAGAATTTTTAGCGCGTGGAGGCCCTGACAGCCAAAAGTAGGAGGACTGCGCTTTCCCCCAAGTCCTCTTTTAGGTGTTGCAAGTAGAATCTGTTACTAACAGATCTCGAAATGGAATGGCAAAAGGCCAGGCTAGCTAGAGGTGTTTGGAAAACGAACATTGCTATTGCATAATATTGTGAAAACGGAGATTGCTATTTACAGAGCGCTTACGCTGTAAGATCAGAAGCTGTTCCACATGAGATGGTCTGTGTTTCAGTACTCCCACATACACACTGGAGATTTTATTGGAACTGGATTCTCCAAAGACAAAGAAAAAATCCAATACCAAACAGCCCGTACAGAAGTGTAAACTCCCATAAGGAAGAGTAAGAATCATAGAACGTTTAGAATTGGAAGAGACCTTAAAGATCACCTAGTTCCGACCCCCTGCCCTGGGCAGGAACACCTTACACTAGACCAGGTTGCTTAAAGCCCCATCCAACCTGTCTGGAACACCCGCAGGGATGGGGCATCCACAGCTTCCCTGGTACTGGAGACCCATGCTGTTTAACAGGGATTGAGTTCCCCCTCAGCAAGTTTCTCCAACAACACCAAGCTGTGTGGAGCAGTTGACATGCTGGAGGGCAGGGATGCCATCCAGAGGGACAGGCTTGAGAGGTGGGTCCATACGACCCTCATGAGGTTCCACAAGGCCAAGTGCAGGGTCCTGCATGTGGGCCAGGGCAACCCTTGGTACCCACACAGGCTGGGGGATGAAAGGATTGAGAGCAGCCCTGCCAAGAAGGGCCTGGGGGTACGGCTGGATGGAAAGTCGGACATGAGCAGGCAACGTGTGCTCACAGCCCAGAAAGCCACCCATATCCTGGGCTGCATCAAAAGAAGCATGGCCAGCAGGCTGAGGATTCTGCCCCTCTAGTCTGCTCTGGTGAGACCCCACCTGCAGTGCTGCATCCAGCTCTGGAGCCCCCAACATAAGAAGGATATGGACCTGTTGGAGCGAGTCCAGAGGAGGCCACAAAGATGAGAGGGCTGGAGCCCCTCTGCTGTGAGGACGGGCTGAGAGAGCTGGGGTTGTTCAGCCTGGAGAGAAGAAGGCTCCAGGGAGACCTTAGAGCACCTTCTAGTACCTGAAGGGGCTACAGGAGAGATGGGAAAGGACTCTGGATCAGGGAGTGCAGTGATAGGACGAGGGGTAACAGTTTTAAACTGAAAGAAGGTAGATCTCAACTAGATGCTAGGAAGAAATTCTTTACTGTGAGGGTGGTAAGGTACCTGTGAGAGAAAACATTATTATCTTCCGCAGAGAGATAGAAAACAGACTGAGACAGGTGAGGTACAGCCTCAACCAGGGTTAGTCCATTTAGGGCACTGTAATAGAAGTGCAGAGAATCTGGAGGAATAAAAGTGGACCTACGAGGAGAAAAAAGTATGAGGTCTTGGGGGAGGCCATAGGTTTCAAATATGTACAGGCTGCTGAAAGAAAAAAATAAACATTTCAGCTTCCAGGTCCTTTAAGGGTAGGACAAGTAGTAAGGATTTGATTTTTTTTCCCCCTGTTTTGAAACCTAGGTTAAATATTAGAAAAAAGTTTCAAAGGTAAAGCCAGTTCAGCAGTACAGCAGGATGCCTGGAGAGGCTGCAGAAGCTGCACTGCTGGGGGCCTTTAAGAACAGGTCAGCATCCTAGAAGGGCATGGCCATGCACTAATGCAAACTGATGTTACCTTAAGGCAGAAAACCGACCTTTTTGGCATGCTTTCCAGTTCAAGATTCACAGACAAATTCAACCCCCTGGGGTAATCAGTAGGAAACTGAAGCTAGATCTATGGAGTCCCAGCCTGTCCTCAGAATTACGGTACCCCTCTACCAGCTAACAATAGACTGCATCTTCATCTGCCTCTGAAACAGGGAAATGCAACAGCTTTCCTACTACAGTGGCACAGTCGATAAAACTAGAGCTGGCACAAAGTGGAGTAAGTATTTACAATCAGGCTACCAGCTGTGATCACCTTGCAGCGCACAGGGCTGACAGCAGCAACAGAACTCAACTCAGGTAGGATGTAATTTGGAGGTACATCGCCATTGCTCCAACATCAGCTGCCTTTCCCGGATTTGCCTGGCTGTTACGGTACTGACAGCACTACGCAGGAGAGTCTTTGTAAAAAACTACTGGGCTAGCTACTCACTCTGTTGTCCTTCTTCTGCCATCCTTCAAATTCTAGTGAACTTTATCTTCAAGGCCAAACTATCAAGGAGATTGAATACAGAAGGAAAATAAACACACACCTGATTAAGGCTTATTTTTAAGGAAGGTGTAAGGACACCAAACACTTAAATGCTCCCAAAAAATGTGAAGCTTGTAAGTTACACATTACTTTCATAGGTTTTGCTTAGCTTTTGCATTTTGATCAACTTAAATGATTTTAACTTTCCCTGTCCAGTTAGCTTGCCACAGGCTAGCGCTGTGTTAGTAATGAGAACACTACAAGGAATGGTTAAGTAAAAGATTCTCCAACCAGCTGCCTACCTCTTGTCCCTAAAAGATTGAGGGCTTTAAATCCATCTTAATTAGAATTAAACACTGTGCCCCACATACAACTAGACAAAAAGGTTCCCAGAAATATTTTGATTACTATGGAGCTTAGTTATCTTTGTTTCCACATGTTTTACAATAGCAAACACATATGTAATTCTTTGCTGCAGTGAATGCAAACTTGACAACATCCTTCCTTTTCACATGCCCCTTTTTTGTCAGTAACCAGTTTATTTCATGCCCAGGGTCAGCACAATGCTGACTCCCACATTTGCTTTAAAATCATAAATAATCAAGGATGAAAAAATCTCTTTCTGTAAATCAATTTATCATAGATTCAAGCCGAACAGGGTTATTGTGCTTAATGCACACACACAATGGAAACACAACAGCCCACAGATGTAGCGACTTCTACCAAGAGGCAATCTATCCTCTCCTCCTCTCCAGCTCCATCCCCTCTTTGCAAACCCTGCCATTTCAGTATCCACAGAAAAAAAATAACAAACCAAATGGCACTGCAGGATTTTTGTGGGAGTACTGTACAAGTCTCTTTTTTTATTTTGTAAAGCTCTGAACTTGAGTGCTCAAAAATACCTTGGAGGAGAGCAGTCTGGAACAGAGAGCTCCTGGACACCGCCCTCAGCATTTCCCTAAGAGCCAGCAGAAACCAGCGGTACTGCTATCTTAGCTGGGGCTCACCCGAAAAATGGCCTGAAGCTCCAATTTTTGCTGTAAGCGTCAGAGCCTCCTGACTATTCTGTCAGCCAGGAATGTTGCAGGCTAAAAAACTGCCAGGATACAGTTCCTTTTGGTGAGGGGTTCTCCTCTTGCTCCAACTTTTCTGATCTCCAGATACACATGCATATCACTCGGTCCCAAAGGCCACAGGTCTGTCACACAACCTGCAGCCGAGGCCCTCTGTTCTTTGCTTCAATATTTTAGCAGCCTTTCCCACTCAGAAGTTTCCTGAAAGCAAGGATGGATAAACGGAGCCTGGAGTTGTTTTCCTTTCTTAGTAAAGATCTATGCCCCCTCATTGCAATGCTGAGACAGGACGAGTGAGCTAGTGCATCTGCCCTCCGGCGATCTCAAGTATCTTGCACAACTGCAATACATTTGTCTTTGTGACTGGGAAGCAGCACAGAAGTTTGCAAGGCAGTGGGAGGGACCGGGAGCATTAAGTGGTACTGAGATGACAGATTAGCTCAAAGGACTAACGACTAACTAAGGCCTGGTTGCTACAAGCACTTTCCATTGTCCACTATCGACCAAATGATGACTGCTCCTGCACAGCGCAGACGATCAGTGCGTCACTCCCATAAACAGAAGCGCATCCTGTGCTGAAATACTGACCTAATACTTATCCAATAGTTACAAGACCAGACTTTGTGTTCTTTATCCAAAGGTCAGTTCCTCCCCAAAAGTGTATTATTTAAGTGGAAATCAATCCTGTTTAAGTTTCTGAGTAAACGGAAGGGTTCTGTATGTGCCTGACAGTGGCAGAAGGAGCACAGTGGCACTGCGGAAGAAGGGCTGGAGGCGAGAAGAAACATCAATATTTACTTTATCACAGAAACAGCCATTCAGTCATACTATATTCAAGACAAGAGCACATGAAAAGGATGCTAGATCTTACATTCTACACCACTTTGTCCAATAAAGACAACAGAAACTTAGGTTTTGTATCTATTTCACAGAGATTGCAGGCTTAATATACACACGCTAAATTACAAGCTGGGGCCAAGGAATAACTTGTGGTTATGCACTTAAGAGAAAGTAGCTTGATGCGGTGTGGTAGGTTTTTACTTTGCACTAGAGCTAACTAGAGGCAGAAACACACATTCCCAGAGAGGGCCACCTCTTCACGCCAGTCACACAATACCTCCCCACAAAGGAAGATGGGCAGGACCACGCTACATAGCACAAAGACAAAAAAAGACTGATTTTGATGGATGGTTGTTTCACCTCTGCACCACATAGCATCGGAAAATCGCTCTGTAGGAGCAGAGTTCCAAGGGCTGAAGAGTTTCATTTCCATTCGCAGAATTGGAATTATCTCAATACAGCGGAATTATCTCAATAAGTTCCCATTTGCAGGATAAAAAACAAAACAAAAAACTCACAGCATCCTTGTGGGCTACTTCTGGACTACACCTGCAGCATTATCTAAGATGCAGAACAGCATATTCTTCAAGTTTGGAAAGATTAAACACTAACAGACAAACCCCAGCAATGTTTACACTGGAATTTTCTCCACTAGCATAAAGTGAACATCCAGCAAATACAAACCAAGAAAATATTAAAAAAACCCCACTACTTACCAAATACAAGCAGCCTGGAGTTTTGCTGCAGGCAACAGGTCAGCTGTCGACTAAGCAACATTGATGCCATTTTATCTCTTCTTTACTCAAAAAGACTCAATCTTGAGAGATTTGTTTCTGGCCGACGTTCTGAAAAAAAGAAAAGCAAAGCGTTATTCATGTCCCTCTGGATGTAGCAACTATTACTGTGAAAATTTCAATTTCCTCTTTCACTAATTTCAATCCAACTGCTGATGTTCAGAGCAGTCTCAGGATTCAGACCCAAGTCTGATGCTAGGTCTTGCTAAGGAAAATGACTTCTAGGCTAAATCTGAATCTCCCAGCTTTATCAGGGCTAGGGGGTAAAGATCATTACCTATTTTCCCTTGCTCTTCTCTACTTTCTCTGTGTATGTGGACTATGTTGAACTTTCAAAAAAATTGTTTCCAGTCAGTCTCTGAAGCCAATCTGTTATTTTGATTCCACCCAAGATTATGAGAAAAACTTCACCTAATACAAAAAGACAGCAGGACAAGCACTAGGAAATAAAAGAAAATCAATCCCCTGAAAAAAACAGTTTCTACCAATTAATCACCTCTCTGTGAAGAGAGACTGTGAGAGCTGAGATTGATGGGACGCTGCCTGAAGAAGGCTCAGGTTGCACCCAATCAATGTGTAATAAATACCTGATGGGAGGGAATAAAAAAGGATCCAGGGTCTTCTCAGTGGTGTCCAGTGACTGATAAGAGTCAATTGGCACAAACTGAAGTACAGTAAGCTCCATGTAAACATAGGAAAATCCTGGACAGGTCACCCAGAGAGGGTGTGTAGCCACCATGCTTGGAGATATTCAAAACCCCGCTGAACATAGTCCTGAGCAGCCCCTTTTGGTGACACTGCTTGAGTAGAGGGTTGGACCAGATGAACTCCAGAGGTCCCTTCCATCCTCAACCATTCCATGATTCTATCTCAGCCAGTTAAATATAAATGACCTTGTAAAGTCAACTAGCATGAATGATAATATGACCCCTTTTTCACTCTGGATCACCTGTGCAGAAAGCCTAGCTGGAAGTCATAAATAGATAAAACAGGTCACTGAATTATTATCCACAATGCAGGTTAAATTCAAACTTTATACTTATAAGCGTGGCACCCTGTGTTCTATGTAGGACACTAGAGGCCTTTTTTACCTGCACAGAGACCAAACCAGCATTTTTCACCTCACTGGATGTCCCTCCACCCCCAGTGGGTGTAGACCAACCATTCAGTAGCAATGGACCGAGGCATGCAGTCCAAATAAAACATCACTATTACCCGTAAAACTCCTGGGAAGAATTCTATTCTAGAAATATGGTCTGGGAATGCAGCTGATCTTCCAGCAGAAATAGATCACAGCTTATCGCTTACATCATTTCCATGCCATCAATAAAATATGCAAACAGATGTTGATGATGAGATGCAGGGACGCGCTGCTACTCTGATAGGACGTATCTCTTACCCAAAACTAATATATCAGAAATTGAATTTCTGTATTGTCTTTAGCCAAGATAACGTTTGCTTTCCTTAAAGCCTGAGCTTTTTTCAAAATCAGCAAAAGAAAACAAAAACCTCCTTGCCTACAGAGCTATTCATTCACAAACCTATCAATACTCAGGCACAAAGAAAACTCCCTGTGCCTTCCCAGACAATCGACATAGCACTTGGTTTCACTTAGTTTGCTCCAAGTCCAATTTAAAATTCAAGGTATTTTGAAATCTTCCAAGGTGAGCAAACACTTGCACAACATTTGTGCGCACGCTGGAAAAAGCTAGATTAGCTTTGTAAGGTTTTGGGTTAGAACTGTAGAGATCTAGTTAATTTTTTTCAGAAAAGAATAACTTCACTTATAAGACAAGATTAATTTATTTCATTAATGAATTTTTCACTCTCAGCTTCTTCCTTTAGTTGTGCTAACTTTTGTGTGTTCCATGCGTAAAGAAATATCCCAACACCATAAATTTCTTCTCTCATGACCATCGTCTAGGAAAAAACAAATGCGAGTCTAAGTCAGTGAGAGTGCACTGGGGAAAAAAGCTGTTAAAGGGTGAAGCAGCCCAGCACCTCTCACAATGGTTAACCACCTTGATTGATGCCCTCTGCTCAGAGGTATTTATCTGGTCTGTACTTCTGCAATCTACAGTTCCCTCCTTAAGTTTGCTCTGCAAAGTATTTCTTTTTAAAAGTCTCTTGGAGCCTATTAAAAGCTAACACGAACAGAGCTTTTCAGGAACTAACAAATGGAGCAGTGCAAACATAACCTATGATAAAAGGCTAGAAAAACCCACCGGAGCTCGCTTCGTCGTCCTCGTCCCCGTCATCTCCCATGAGCATTTTGCTACAAACTGACTAATCCACCTTCCCCACAACGGTGAGATGATGCCTCTTCACACACAAATCAAACATACCGTCAAGTCGTGCTACATGGTCATACCCACCAGCGTCCAGGTTTCCCAGCAGTGGTGGTACCTACTCTTCCTTCCTACGTCATTGCTCCCAGAATGGTATTTTATCTTTTACTTACATTCACTGTTTTATCTTAAGTCCTTCAATGGTTAAAATACAATATTCATAAAAGACCCCAAAACATATTTCAAAATGGTATTAGCTTTCTGAAATACTTGTAGATAAGAAGTTATTGCAAGAGACTTCAAAATAAAGTAGCTTAGCCCTAATTTTCCTTGACAGTTGTTATATAAAAAGTTTTACCATTTTCTAGTCCAGAGTCAGAATAAATCATGTAATATCACATTTGAGGATAACTAAAATAAACTTCTGTTCCATCTCCGTTAGGCACGCACATTCTCAGGAGAGATCAGCTGATGTGACTGGTATATTTGTCTAAGCACGTGTTATTTGGTTATCGTAATAACCAATTGAATTGTGCCTCCATAATCCATCTCTTGATCAATTCCCACAGGCCTAGCTGGTTCTGGGCTGCAAGCAGCAGCGGCACAGTTTGTGAGCCAGCAGGAATCGGCTCCCGTGCACGTTAAAACCGCAGCAAAGCCACGCTCCATCCCCATCGCTGCTTCGGAGCAACAGCGTACAGTTCCAGATTCTTTAAACCCTAGGCTAAACACACCCACCAATTTCAAATATCAGACTGTAAAGGGCATGTGAAGGACAATGTTTGGATTAGGTTTGTGATTAAATGCTAGCTACCTCAGACCTCAAAGAAGTGAGGCTTTTCCAGACAAAAAAGAGATTCAAAAGTCTTCCCTATAAATATTCTTCCTCTAATAGCAACTGTCTGAGCTGGCGAAGGTCATTGTTACAGATAACTGTACTAAACAGCTGTATTTGCATATTTTTAATATAATTTTGCATTACATAAACACACGCATTGGCAAGTACAGCTGAAGTCACAATCACATTCTTTTAGTATGAAAAAATATTTTCTAAGAGGAAGGTCAGTACAGTTATTGAGCACACGAAACAAGGATATATGGATTTTTTTAAATGCACACAATGTGAAATTGGATGTATTTTTTTCCACAGCAGCTCTTAAAATTCTGTACTGAGTGACTATTTCTGACAGGCAAAATTAGTGACTAGGAACAGCAACAGTCTTCCAGCAGCAGTAGCCTATTGTGAACATACAAAGACGCATTGTTCCTGTGAGTTAACAGGATCATGTTTTTTAGGGAGAACCCCTGGAAAACTTAAAAAAATTAGAGAGGGACCCCAGCATTCAGAGGGGCTTGACCCAGATCCAAGAGCAAAACCATACAGACTAGGAGTTTGTGTAACGTTCTCGTTTGCTAGCAGAGAAGCTAATGCAGCATGACGTCCTCGTTTCAGACTGCAGCTTGCAAAAACCTGCCTCTGAAAGCATCTTCAGGATAGACGCGGAGGTAAGAGGTGAAACAGAGACACTGCAAGACGCCGATGAGAAGTCAGCACTGCAGATTTGCATCTCTTTCTTGCAACTCATGCCAAAAACACAGAAGCCTGTTTTAAATTCATGGGGACACATTCATCTGTCCCTCAGCTGCTCCAAACCCATTTAACCAGAATAATTAAGTGGTTTAGAAACAGCAGCACAAGCTGCACACTGCAATTACTCCACAAGTCCTCACAATATGTATTTGGAGGGCAGAGGAGCAGGGAGGGAAAGGCAAATTAATTCCTTCTTTGCTGTTTTCCTTCACCTGACTTTTCTATGACTCACAGCAGCGAGGGTATCATCGTGCTCCGTGTTAACTGTAATGAAATTTAAAACATCTCAAACTGCCTTTTACTCCTATTTGCTTGGATCCATCTCAATGTGAAAGCAGCACGAGGCTTACTCCCTTTGCGAGCTGCATAGGGTCTGCTGGCGGCGCAGGGGCAGCAGCCCAAGATCCTGAAGCTCTGCTGGCCCGCAGACAGCGGTGGCCAAGAGGCTTCCCCAGCCTGTGAGGAGCCCACAGGCAGCACCAGCGTTATGCCTGAAGCAAGCCCAGCCTTTCCACAACCTTTCCACACCCCAGCCTACCCTGCCATCCTGGAGGTGAGCTGGTGCAGGAGGACGAGGCCAAGTCAGCTATGGCTCCTGTGACTAAAACGACAGACCAACGTTGAAAAGCCTGGCAGAACTCAGGTAGCTGTGCTGAAGGTGGTAAAACACTGCAAAGTTGATTTTCCTTTGGAATGAAAAGTTAATTTCCTTGTGTTCACCGGAGTAAAGTCCAACTACTGCCACAAAGACTCACAAAGTGATAAAGTGTTACTGGTCTGTTTTTGTGTGTTGTTTATCTTCCATGAGCTTGTTTCTCCTTTTCTAACCACCACAATGTTCCCACACCTGCACATCAGGACTCTTCAAACAGCTTTTCTGGAGGGGAATCAGGCTGGAATATACCAGAGGCAAGCTGGAAAGAGTTTGGATACTGGGGCCAGGACACGGGCACTAAGAAGAGGGATTCAAAGGCTCCGTGACATAAGCAGCGACTACCGTATGTTAAGTTAGAGATGAGATTAGCAGTTCTGAAAGACGGAAAAGATGGAAAGGCTGCCAAAACCAGAGCTGGATGGAACTGCAGCTTCTGAGTTGGACAGGGACAAGCTTTTGGCCTCATTCATGCTGCCCAAGCCCTATCATCTCTTACTCTCCAACAGCTTGACAAGTCAGAAGGAAAAATCTTACCTAATCTTTCTACACTCTGCACCCCATAAACTCCTGAAAATACCTTGTTATTCATTTTTTATTATTTTCACCAACTTCTGGCAGATAGCATTCTGTGTCTGGGGCCCACAAAACAGTTGAAGGGCCCTGCCTTAAAAAAATAACAACAAACAGCCTTGGATTTTTAGTGGGGTAAGGCTCCTGGACTGCACAGTTCATAAACAAGCATCTTTCATGACTTAGGTGATGCAGCTCAAGTGTTTTATTACTAAAAACAGCTCAAGGAGATCCCAGAGTCTGGAATATCCCTGCAATTTCACAAAGAAATAATAGTATGGGTGAGGTGTAAGGCAGTTGAGCCTGTCGTCCATTAAACATAATCATGTTCTTCCTTAGCCTAGATTTGAGGAAGAACGGGGCAACCTAATGGCATGGCAGTAGCCACACAAGAAGATTATGTATACAGCACTCACTGTTTGAAAACACACTGCAATCATTAGGTACCTCCCATCCTCCCCTGGGGAGATGGGGAATGTCCACATCCAATAGATCAACGCAGGAAAAAACTGAATGACTTAACCAGTTGTTATTGACAGAGCGCAGGGTGACATTAGAAATCCTGACTTACTGCTTTAGCCACTTAAATGTAGTAAACAACAAAGTAAGTAAATAAATAAATAAGCCTGCCAGCATGTTGATGTATTGAACTGCAATTCACTTGGTCCCAGAAGCAGAGTTAAGAGTTCAATATAGACTATGTATTTATGAAAGCCTGAGTGCACACAACAGAATACAACAGTTCCTTTTAGTTCAATAGGGTTTTTTTTCAAAGCTAAATTTCTGAAAAAAATCTGAATTGGCTTACAACAGCATTTGCAAGAGACGTCTGTAAGTGTAAGAACTTCTAGTGATAGCTAGACTAAGGCTATCTCAAATTATCACGGGAATAAGAAAGTCCTGTAAAGAGGGAGTTGCAAGGAAATTTACATGTAGTGTTCCTATAAGGCTGGCATTAGATTTTCCATCCAGTATCTACATAATCCCAGCACAGAGATAAACCCCTTGACTTCAGGAAGACCAGTACCTAGCACCATCCTCATGAGACGGTGCAGAAAAGAGAAACAAGTTGCTCCTCACCCAACTTGGTCAATCAAAGGTCACAGCCTCATACTTCAAAAGCAAAGGTGGTTACAAGGACCCCACAACATCAGGCAGCAGCTGAGAAAGTCATCGTGAAGAGTGACTCTTACCAAGGAACGGCAAGTTTGTCCTTGGAGAGCACAGCTCACCAAGGCGCTTCCCACCAAGCAACACCAACAAACCAAGCAACAGCTACCTGCAAATGGAAACGTCTCTCTACCACCCAAATGGATTTTGCCACAGAACACTTCACAAGCTGACAGTTGCTTTTGCTGTTTATTCCTCTAATAACCTTCACGGCTTTGTGTAGAACAGGATGTAATTGGAAACTCCATGATTGTACTTAAGTTGTCAAGGACACAGTTGTCATAGTTACAAGGAAAGCTCAAGTGTCTGTTATTCACGGTTGCTTATTTATTTGTTGACACGAACAGGATCAAACCTTCCCACTACTCTCCAGAAGAGCAGAAATGGGGAGACTGGTTTTGTCTTTCAAGTCTTGACAAAACAGTAAATATTGCACCCGGCAGCATAAGTCTTGCCTAATAAAGTGGCTTTTTGCACAGCTACCTTATCTGAGTGGCATTTAAGTCAGTCTGTTCTGAAAACTGCAGCAACAGCCCAAAGATGCAATGCCTGAGACAAAAACCTCATGTCTATAGCTTGAAAGTACTGTAGAGTGCCCACCATGACACGGCAATACCTACCTGCCTCATGAGACCGACAGTCAGGGCAGAGCCGAACCTAGAATAAGTGAAGCTAGAACAGAAACCCTCTCTCCTTTCATCAAGTTTTAAAACTCATCTACAGTCAGAAGTGTAATTACACTTGTGTCCAGGTTCTCCTCCTTAGATGTCTTCTAAGCAGGGTTTGGTGGCTGGATATGAATACATCTTTTTTTCTCATAATAGATAACCTTCCTGCTCTTATCTCTGCTTTCCCTCTCTCCAACAAATACTGGACCAAGAAGACTCCTGGTCCACAATCTAATGAATAAAACCAGGTGGGGATATGGCATACTAGGATTCAGGTCACCCATTAAACTTCTGAGCAGCTCATTTTTGATTCAAGAACTGCTGGCATGGCTAAGCTGGGATGAGATGCACCTACACCTTCCCTGTGAAAGAAATACATTGCCTTAGTAAAAGAAAAAGTGGGGTCTGAAAAGCATCTGTTAGAAACTGGGCAAGTTCCAGATCCACAGCTAAAAATACCTTCATAAATGGCATAACTGTACATAAATGTTGTTAAAAACCAAGCACAACAAAATTAATGCTAGCTGAAAAGAAATTTTTTTTTTGTTATTCCTTAATAGTTCCCATTGGAAAAAACCCTGCTCTTTGATATTTCAGTGAACTTTACTAGTGAGCTACCCATAAGGACCTCTCTTCAAGCCTGCATATTTTGAAGCCATTATTTTAAATGCAGATAACAACATATCCAAACTGCACCTGCTAATTTCCACACATTTCCCACACCAAAACAGTCCAGCTCTGAATGGGTTAAAGAGTTTAAATTACAGCACAGCCGTGAATTTCAGATTAGCTGCTCCACAAATGTTCTGCAGTTTTGGAAAAAAATAACGTATTGCAAAATAACCTCGAGCAGAGCTTCCTCCAAGGAAATTCAGTTATACTCCTTGAAAGATTTCATTTCTCAGCATCCTACCACTCAGAGGTCATAAAAATATGTAGATAAATAGCAACAAATAAAACGTACTGTAAAAGCAAAATTTTATTCTTCTGCTTCCCAAAGTCATAAAATTGCTCACTTGGAGGCAGCCTGCACCAAACCAAAGGAGACGTCTTAAACGGGAGCGAGTGTTCTGGTTTCTCAAGGTGACCCCCATTTCAGCTGAAGACCCAAAAAAGCAGACGCATGCGGGAGATTTCTTTTACAAGGGGTCCAGCAAACAACGCGGGGAACAGCTAACCATGCGTATCCACCACAGGGACATTTTAACACGGCACACGCCTGCACACACACACACAACGCAATCACCTCCGAGCAGAGAGCAGGGAAACGCAGCCCGAGCAGGCTCGGCCGGAGGCTGTGCTAACCCCTGTCGCAGGCAGGCACAGGAACTTACGGGATCAGGATGAGAACTCCCCGCAGACAGCTGGAAACACCGCGCTCTCCTTCACCTCAGAGTAGGCTGCTGCCGGCTGCATCCCTGAGGAATGCCATTGCTGCCAGCTCCCTCCAGCAGCCGCTCGCGACTGCCAGCAGTGGGGACAGGCATCACCCACAGGAAACCCCACACTGCCACGCTGCAGCTGAGCTGGGGGGAATGCCCCAGTTAATGAAGGTTAACGAACCCGCTCCCGTAAGCTGTACCCTGCGCCCAGCCAAAGCCAGCAGAGACACAGCCAGCCCAAAGTGAGATCAGCCGGCTCTGCCTCTTGCTGCTCCCGTACCTCTGGCACACGGGTGCAGCCCATCCGCTCGGGCCCCTGGGACTCCGAGTTCACCCAAATGCCTTCTCAGCAGGTTTCTGAAAACAAAATTCCTGAGATGCACAGCCAGCCTGTATTTATGTTTGAAATGGCCCCTTAGTTTTCAAGAACTGTGGAAGCCGAAGTACAGGTTTTGTCCTTAAAACCAGTCATTTTACTCTGGTTTGCAAATATCCCGCAGGTGACACCCGGGCACACAACTGTCAGAAAATAACCTTGGATCAGCCCAGTTCCTTCAGCAGGCGCGCAGGCAGTCCGACAGCCAGCACACATCCTAACGCCACCCCCTGCCGCGCACTGCGTGAGACCGGGAATGGAGGGACACGGATACGCACGGAGAATAACGGCAGCGGCTCGGCCACAGCATCCCTTCAGGCCCGCGGACAGGGTGCCATGGCCGACGCTGGGATGCCATCGCCAGGTTGCCATGGCGCTGGGGGGCAAGAGGGAAGATGCGCCAGAGTGCAGGAAAAGGCTGAGTCGCTTCAGATTTAAATCCCTGTGACAGCGTTTCAGCCAAGCCACCGCACAGTTGCTGTGGTAACCGACGAGTGAAAAACCGCAGAGGAAATCTGTAATTATTACAAGCGAGGTGGTGACTTACCCACTTCAGTAATCAGGGTGTCAGAAGGAATCGAGCCGAGGAGGGGGTGTTCCGTGCCCCCCCCAGGCAGGGTGCCAGGGGCTGGATCCCAGCCGCGGGACCTGCTTTACGCCCTGCCTCCCATAGGCTCCAGGCTGCGGGATGCAACGTTTCGGCAGGATGCTTTGCTAAGAGTGGGGTCTGAAGGCTGCCCAAAGGGCTGCGACTCAAGCGCTTGCCCCCACGTGCTGCAAGGGGGGAGACGAGGGAGCAGCCTTGTCCTGGGGAACCAGAGCCAGCCCGAGACTCCTGCCGCCTGGGCTCAGCACCAGCACAGCACAGCACAAGGAAGGGTCTATGAGAGACAGAGGGAAGGGCAGATATCGGAAGCAAGTGACAAAGATGGAAGATGCAGCGCTTATAGGAAGCGGCTAAGGTCCCTGGCAATTTCGTGACTCCAGTTTGTGCTGCTATTACAGCACCGCGCTTTCGCCTTCCACCTTCTCTCAGTGCAGTAACAGCAGGAGTATTTATCCGGTTGGGTGGATGTTGAGATGATTACTGTGCTAATGCAGGAATGACAGGCGATAGAAATTTGTTCAGGTAGACCAAACACACTCTGTCTGCAGTCCCTCTCCATTGTAACATCATCCCAACACAGATAATTTACACATCCATGGATGCGATGCCAATATCTACACAACTGATTTATATCCATTGCCTGAGTACATGGTTTAAAGGCACCATGCTGCTCTCCAGAGCGCTTCTACACCAAACGGACAACTGACGCCATCCAGACAAACTGCTAATGAAAACGCCGTTAACACCAATAAGGAAGGGAATCAGACGTGCCTAACTCTGTTTTGGTTCCCTTCTCCTTCGCCGTAAGACTGAGGCCTGGATCCCATGTGAGTACTAGCAACTGTCAAGAGAGGAGCCCAGGCTGCAGTCGTTTATAAGACAGATACCATACTACTCCTAAGTAACAAGCTGTTGATTCGATCCATATTAAAGACTGAAGCTGAACCCTCACCTTCTTCATAATGTAAAATCTGTTATTAATTACATACACAGACTGTAAATGACATATTTAAACTGGCCTGTACCGGTTGCCAGACAGTAAAACAAATGGCTGACTCTAAATTGAATTTGTTAACTAGCTGATCTTCCACAGCAAGTGCAATAATCCTGTTCAGACAGATGGCTAACGCAGGGACACATCACAAAGTAGAGGGGGAAGGACTGAGAAAAGTTGTAGGTTTCTTTTACACTCACCACATATAAAACACTGGATTCAAAGGCAATGCTTTGTATCAGTGATTTACTATGACACTTATTCAGGAGATAATCAGGATCACAGCTCCTAAGGGTGTATTCCAGGGAGACTGAGGTATGGCAAAGAAATTTTTGTGCATCTGCTGAATGCTACCTTACATGGTGTGAGGCTGAACCCATTAAACAAAATTATCTTGTATGAAAAGTACTTCTTATTGTGAAGTGCTACAGCGGTGCTAACAATTTATATGACAACATCCCCTAGAGACTCCAGTCAGCATTGTACCCCATCGTGCTAAGCCATGTCGCGTCCAACTGCTTGCAAACTCATCCTCCAGAGAGAGAACAACTCAGTACTAAACTTTTATTTGTAGTGGAGTTTAATTTTTTTTTGTTTTAGCATCAAGCGGCTCAACACTGAACTGTCACTTCCTAAGTAGGACCTAAGTTCCTGCTGTTACGGATGGCTGGTTTCAGCCCCTTGGCTCACAGCACAGCCCCTCCATTGCCATGATTACCCTGCCTGCACAAAGAGGATGACAATGACTTGTGTAAGTCCTGTTGCGGGGCAAAGAACGCAGAAGTCCCAGTCATTCTTATGTCAGTGATTTGAAGCAACTATAACTGCTAAAAATTTATTTAAGATGTATTAAAATGTGCAGTTGTAACAAGAAAGCCATGGACTTCCATTTGATTTAATCAAGAGAATACTGGCAATGAGATCTATTCGAATAGTGTGTGATTGTAAAGGACATGCCCAATCACCCACAACAAGTATACAATCTGCACTGATATGCAGTTTTCCAAGAAGACTTCTTACACGTTCTTTCACTATTAGAAAAAAAATCTGCTTTAGCAGAATCAAAAGCATGTCTTTCCACTTTTAGTTATATTTTTGTGAATCGATACTACGTACAACTTCTGAAATATATTATGATGATATACGGCAAAATGAGGATCAGATTCTGGCCAGCCTGGTCCTCAAGACCAAGTAAAAGAACAAGTTTAGTATAAAGGATATTTTGCTTTCATGGAAAATATTAGAAGGTTTAACCATATTACCAACTGCTGGATTTCACTGCAAATGATGGCAAATTCCTCCAGAAGCAACTCTTTAGCCCTCCTTAATCCCTGCCTCACACTCTAGAAAGCATCTGCTAGAATTTGTTAGGAAAAACAAAGCTTTTCAAACAACACAGTGGTACAGTACTTCAGAAAAATTCAGTATCCAGAAAGAGCAGTTCTAGGGTAGAGACAAAATGTCAAAATCCTAAGCATCATCTACACCCTCAAGAAAGGAGTACAAAACACATTAACATCACAAAGCAGAGGGCAAGGCACATCAGTATACTCAGCACCAAGTCCTAGTCCTCCTTCAAAACATGGAGTTGCTACAGGACTAAAAAGCAGGGGCTCAGGTACCCAAACTTGCACAAAGAGGAAAAGCAACACCCCTCTTAAGGGCTTGCCATGTTCGGAGAAGGAATAAAGCACTCACTGGAGAGTCACATCAACTTCTAGGTACCAGTAATCACTAGGTTCATTTTAAAATATATTAAAAAAAAATATATCTTTCAATGCAGTTGGAAGAAAACAAAGTAAATGTTGACTCCAAGTTAACTACAAAAATCTGAGCAAATAGCTTGCAGACAGAAGGATAAGAATCCTATTTGGATGCAGAGGATTATCATGAAGGGCAAAACAGAAAATGAAGGGAAAGACTGACATTGCTTGGCTTTGCAGGAAACCCAGCACACTGCAGCTTTTCCAACCCGTGGCTTCAGAAGACTGCTTTCCTAGCCTTGCACATTCAATAACATTACGCTAAGCATACAGACATAGTTTTTCTCTTCTTTTAAATAAGCAAAAAAGCCACCTGAACAGAGTGGAATTCACCACAATCAATACCACTAACATCCAGGGATTTCTTTTGGTTGGCAGATGCTCAGTTTGAAAAAAAAAAGCAGAGGTTGCATGTGCGTAAGGGCAAACCTGAACTGCACCTGCATTTCTTATAAATCAGTAACTGATGCAACTTACACTGACACAGGAGAGTGGGATCCTGCCCCTCTGTCCTTCAGATGTCAACTACGTTAATTCCCCTTAAACATGAGAACTTCACATTCGGAAGGAGAAGGAAGGGGATATAGGAATTAAGCACAACTACTACGAATTTATGCTATTCAAAAGTCCTATTACTGCGTGTTTATGCAGGCAACAGGTTAAAAAAGAACAGCAGCTGGGCAGTTTTAAAAACAGTTTAGGGAATATAGATAGATACACAGTGTTAACCAATAGACTCTGTGGCTAAATTCCCTGGTAAGTTTTGAAAATTATTTTTGAGCTTCAGATGGACAAGGAAACTAGCGCCAATCTGATTCAGCAAAATACAAATTTCTCAAGTGGTCCCATTCACAAAACTGTCATGAATGAGACAAAGCACTCTGCTGAATTAAAAACAAGGTAGAAAAACTGGTACCTGGAAGATTCAATGAAGGTTAGAAAAATCCAAAAGTTACCAATTAGGGAAAAAAACACATGACTACTGCATAAATGGTGCTTATTTATGCCTTATATATTGTCTATTTGACCAAAATAGTAAGGCTGCTGCATTACAACATTTCACACAAGTACTGAATATCTGGACACGAATTTGAGGAGGTAGATTAGACCTCACGAAGCATGCTAATGGCTAAACTCACTGGTGAAGTCTCACCGAGGTCCATCTGTACTGCACCCTCTACTCTCACAGCAACACTGACACCCACACAAGAGACTGAGCGCTGGGTTTTCAGTCTGGTACATAAAAACTATGAATCACATGAACGTGAAGATTCTGTACATCACGTTTAGGTAGTTAAGAAGTGTTGGACAGTTTTGAGAGGCTGCTAGTACTAGGCAAGTCTTTATAAAAGCTTCTATTATGAGTTGAGCAAGTCCAGCTTAGTTGCTGGGGTCAGAGAAGAGGGACCTGGAATCAAGAAACTGTTGAAGGAATCCTTGTGTAACTGCGGCGCTCAGAGACGCTACACGAATTGGGAGTCGGGGACACAAATGCAGGATATTATGTTAGCTGCTTCTGGAATCACAGAAGATACCCACTACTTCCATTTCCTTGGACTTTGTAATTGGAAGATAAAAAGCACAAGACTTGTTAGCTATAGTTAATGCAATGCACAGATGGTTGTAGGGATCACAAAAGTTCTTCCCACTCAAAGGCCCCATAACATCATGAATCCAGCCCCTAGCACTGTTTGTCATTATCTCCACTTGCCTCTACCCCCTCTCTCAAGAACACAAGTTGGCCCTTTTTATGCTTTTCTTCAGCTGCTTTTACAACAGCCAAGGCAGAAGCATCACATTACAGCAGTTACGTCAGCCACTTACAATACCCGCTGCCCAAACCATGCAACAAACCAAAGATTTTCGCCCCCGTAACTCCATTACCTGGGAAAACTGCACTGCAAACAAGGTGAGTGGAGTTCATCTGAGCCAAGCTCATCCTCTGCGTTCCTACCTCTCCACCAGCACGCTCTGATTGTGTAATCCTATTTCCCTCTCCAACAAGCTGCATTGCAGCAATAGCTGTGGAGCAAAAAACAAGGCTTACTTTATACTGAAGCCAAGATGGGAGAACATTGGGGTGGATGGCAGGATGGTCATTAGAGGGAAAATACAAGCCTCATGCCTGCTGTCTGCAGACCATCGCTGTCAGCACTCTCGGCAGCGTGCTTCGCCCGAAATGATGGAATCTGCATGGATTCAGAAGTTGTGGCCTCTAGCCTGTCTGCAGCATTCTGTGGTCGGATTACGCTCTGGCCTTGTGCCAGGAAGCATCTTCTGCCTGAAATCTGTCGTGTCATGCCACTGCAGTTTGTTTTGGCTTCTAAACAGCTTTTTCACCTGCCATACTCTCCAATTCCCACTGAGGCAATCATTTACATCATTAGATTTACACAGCGAGATGTTAAAAATGCTTCAATACAAACTTACTCTCTCCATCCTGCTCCCAGTGTCCTATTTTTTTTTTTTCAGTGTACATCACAACACTAGTATTAAGCAAGCACCTGGCAAAAAAATGCGTCATTCATGCCAGACATAGAAAGAGAGGTGGCAGAGAAGAACAGGATGGCTGGTCCCCACTATTTGGCATCTCACATGAAGAAAGGCTGATAGACAGATTTAGAGGAAACGTAACACAAACAAAAAATATGACTGCTAGTAAGTTACACCAAGCCTATTTAAAATACTTCATTTTTATGTTATTTATGCTACTTATATTTTTGTATTATTTCCAGACCAATTTAAAATACATGAGTTGATTTCAGTTGTGTTTACTGTCAAGGGATGCTGCCAAAGAACCTCCGCACACTCCATCCTTTGCTAAAAGAGGAAGCCAAAATTGGCATGCTATTGTGATGTTCAAAGTCTTTAATCAAGACTGAGCACAATGCTATACAAATACAAATGAGGGTTATGATTCTTTCCTTTCCCTGAAAATTACTTTTTTTCCCCCCTGTTTTCCTCACTGGCTTCTGCAAGCCTATATCCTTGCTTTGCTTCATTCACAAAGCAAAAGTGCTAGAGGGCAAGAGGTGACAGCTCTTGTGAAGAAGTCTGTAGGGTTGTTCATTTGCTGGGTAGGAAGGAGGAAGAGGAAGGGGTGATTTAATACCAAGATTACCGGCAGGACAGCTAGCATGAAATCATCCAGCACTAGGGTACTGATTTCCATGAAGAGCTTGCTGCCTTGTGCTTTGCCTGGTAAGAGGCTTATAGATGGAAGCTGGATACTTTAAAATTGAGCCAAACATCAAAAATAGGACATCATGAAAACCACTAATTTATGTCTCCTCCCAACACCCACTGGTTTGTTCTGTGAGAAACCAGTGATGAAACCAGGGTTACAAGGGGAGGAAAAAATAAAAGCCCTCAAAACACCCACCCTCCCAACAAACTAGAAAGAAAACCTCGTGCCGGAAATCCATACTCTTTGGTAACACTCTTCCACACCCTAAATCCATCACAGTGCTTTCTAACCACCAAACTGACTCAGAAGTAACCTCCCTGCTCGAGATGCCTGCTCAGATCACTGGCAGAACAGCTCCTCTCCTCACTTTCTCTTTCCGTTTACCCTGTTCACCTTCCAGTGCCACTTTCCACATGAACAGGTCTTTTACCCAACAGGCTACTGTATGATTTGCTACGCCTCCTATAGAGATGTAACAGCCTTCTAGTCAAAAGCATTTGGTTTTAGAGCTGACAGGTAGGACTAAGACTCCTTAGAACAGATCTGAGACAAGGGGATAAAGCTATGTTGGAAAGCTATGTGGGAAGACAGTAGAAATGGAGAGTATGTCACTGTGGGCAGGCTAAAAGGCTTCAGGAAAGAAAAATCTGGTGCCTGTCACATGCAGACGGCAGAAGAGATGAAAGGAAATGGGAGACAGATGCACTGATCCTGACGCCAGCATCCATGCTCACCAACATGGCCCATACAGCTGTGAAAGCACCACTGTCAGCAGGGAACGAGTGTCAGTTTGACATGGGAACTCGAATCCAAACCTCTCAGCTGACACAGCGAAAAGCACCACAAGGGAGTCAGCCATAAAACAGGAACATGCTACAAACCAAAGGAAACATGCACAGGTTTCTTCCACAGCAGCCGCCGCCTCCTGTGGCTAAGGAACGTCTTTCTGCTCGGGAAGACCAGGTCTCCATGGTGCATTCCCAGTACTGTCACCCTTGTGCAGAGGCTCCCAGCAGCCACTTGCCCCTTCCCAGATGGGCTAAATTGGATTCTACTACTGTATTTTAGCAGGTGGCAGGTAAGAATTGCTCAAAGAGTGATCATTTGGTCTCTTTGCTGTTCTCCATACAATTTCCTGCCCCAGATCTAGCTAAGAATGTATTACAGAAAAAAAATAATAGTAGTACTTGAACTATGCCAGGTTTCAAACTCCAGGCATTTTGAGTACATTGCTAGAAAATTCCTCCATAAAATATAGTTATATATGGGTACAACAGTTGCAAAGCAGCGTATTTTCACTAGTAAAATTTTGTTTGGAAATGGCAAGGAAAATTCCATCCAGAAGAAGGAACGTTTTTAAGTGCTTGATATAAGGAAAACTGGAGACAGATTTAGAAGTTGTTTTACCCTCAGAATTACAGCGGTACAGCTAAAAGAGTAGTTTGGCACTTCATCCTTTCACCTGGAGTGTACCTGAGACATACTGACTTTTTACATGGAATCTTCCGCAAGCTGCATTACTCCAAACTGCCCCCAGAAACACCATCAGAATTAGATTTTAATTTTTAAACTACTGAGTTTCACAAGAGTCACAAGAAGATAAATTCTTCTTAGAGACCTCCGTTCCCTGCCAATGCTGAGTTGTATTTCAGTGCAACCATAAAATCTAAATGGGAAACTCACCAAGTCTGAAGCTTTATTGCCTTTAAAGTGCCTTATATGTTGGCACAGAAAGAGTTATCTAGTACACTGCCTTTGAGCCGGAGGCCAAAGTAAGAGCTTGATACAGTACAATATAAGCACTCATCTACACAAATGGTTTTTTTCCTGAATTAAAACTGAGAGAGATTCACTAAAGTAATTGCAGGAGACAACATAAAGGGGAATCACTTAAGTCTGAATAACTAAGTTCACATTCCTGCCCTTTTCTTCAAGCTGGCAGTGTTCGCTTACTGAAGGCAGTACTTTTAGGTGAGTGGTTCTAGTGCTTTCTCACATCAACCAGCACAGTGCAGCTTTATCATTTTCTTAAAAACGATAAGGGCAGACCTCATCACTAGGGCAGACCTGTGTCCTTGACACTGCAGGCGTCAAGCTTTCAGAAGTACAGCTTCAGAAGTGACTGCAATACAGCCTCACAACGGCAGCTAGTGGGATCAGTTGCTAGCTGGTGCACGGAAATAATTAAATGACTATCCAGCCCAAGCTAGAACATGTATTCATTTCCTCAACAGAATTTACAACTGTAGAAGCTGCCACACACAAAACACAAAAATACTCCAAATCCACAAACTAGGACAGAAGAACATGCACTTCATGCTGCAAACGATGGGATTTCTTTTCAAAAGAAAAATCATACTCTCTGAAAATGTTCTCTCTGCTGCAAATAGACATACCTCCATCAGACAGCAAGAGAGACAACCACCTTCTTCCATATAACCGAGAACTGCAATATATAACCAAGGTTCCTACCCGATTCTTCTGCTGAATTTCTAGTATCTGGATAACTAAGAGATGGGAAATGAACAGTAAAATATTTTGCAAAAGGAAAGGCAAACTATCTAATACAAGGACACAGTACAGAACCCCACTCCCACAGATCAGAGAAGAGTCTGAAAGCCACAGAAACAGTTTAGGACAATATTCTCTGTTTTATACACTTTCCATGCTTTGGAAAACCCCCAGAACACTGTTATTTTTGCACAAACACCATATGGCTAAGAAAATATCACTGTTTTCCTGGCCCATAGCCGTTATTTCAGGAAACAGGGCTGTGACCTGATAAAATAGATCAAAAAAATCAGAAACAAAGAGAAGGCAGAGCTGTATGGCTTTCAAGCCACAGAGCAGTGGCTGGCAGAATTACCCACTTTAAGTTGGTAGCAGCTCTGGCCCCTAAGGCAATCTCTTCTGTTCATAAAGAAAAGGAATTTGAAAGCAGATCAGTCTGGAACGGGAATAGGGTGTTTTCAGCCTCCCGAAAGAAATCTGTTACATAATTTTTAAAGCATATCCATCCTTCTGTAAGTGATAGGCCCACGTTGATAATTATCTACGTAGCGTCTTGAAGCCGCGGTGCTCCTCATGTGTCATTTTTCCATTACTTACCTATACTTCCACAGATTCCTACAAGTCAGACCTAGCTGCTTTCCTTCTGATGGAATCCAGCTCTTTTCTATTACTCTTTCAAATGGGGTAAGATACCTCACTATTTGATTCAGGCTTACCATTATGCCTGGCAAACTCTTAAGAGCTTGTAAGGAACTGTAGAAGTAGAGCAGGCACTGCTGGAAAAGCCCGCTTGAACAAAAATGGTGCACACAGATTGACAATTTGCAACGTACAAGAAGGAATCAAATGGTCTTTAAAAATAATAAAGAGCAGAAATGTCTTACATGAAATCTAAGAATTACCTCATCAAGACATATTCTTTTCTTCTCCTTTCTCCCTCGGCCTCGGCCTAAGCCAAAGCCAAGAGTAAAGGAGATTCGTCAAAAAAACCCCAAAACAACCGACAGAATGCTATACAGTCCATAGAGTACGTATATGTACCGCCACTAAATAGATCTTTTTTGAGACATTTCCACAAGCTGTTTCCATTTGGATACCAAAGGAAGTGAATCTTAATTTGTACTGGAAACAGATAAAAGTTTTAAAAAGCATTTCTGGAATGGACTCTCAATACAAAAAGGCATAAAACGGGGCTCAGAAGTCAAGAACCAGATCCAGTTTTTCTTAGATCACCTCTTCCTAATTCTGTGAACCTTATGTTATAATCATTGGAAGTATGAAGGTAAGCAGCAGTAAAGGTGTATGGCAGTGCTGATGAATACAGCTGTGGGGCATACAAAGCATTGTACAAACTGTTCTGACGCTGCGCTGCCAAGCACCGTACAAACTAGACAGGGCAAGGGGAACCACCTGGAAAACTCTAAGATGCTGGCAGATGACGCAAGAACTGGTTTGGATGTATATACCATGGCTGGTGAGCATCTTAATTCCTCTCTGCTTCTGAAAGAATCCAGATCAGGACATTTTCCAATGACAGCACAGCTGCCAGAAGGACTCCTACTGATTTGTTTGGTGTTTGTTTGCGTGCTGTACTTGCTTACTGCCTCCTGGGCATAAATATCCAATTTTATCCAGTTATTTCCGTCTACTTTGTATCTGAATGCACAGGACACCTCACAGTACAGTACGTCTCTAAGCCTGTTATTCCCCAGAAGGCTAAAGAGGTGGCCTTTGGAGAAACCAGTTCTGCTGCATTTTTTTCCCCCCCAAGGGAAAAAAGCAGTTGGCTTATCTCCTTCTGGAGACAAGAGACAAACCTGGAGATTCAGGTCTCCACTATCTAGGGATGTCTGCATCACAGTCTTTTGCACTCCAGATTGTCCAAGAGGTACACCACAGTGCAATGGCAGAGCACTGGCTGACTGCAGGCACAGAAGACCTGAACACTGAACCCATGTCCAAAAGGCTGCCCAGCAGGTAACTTGCAAGAACAGCTTTCTTTCCCTGTATCTAACTCCGCTTCCCCATCTGTATGGTCAGTCCAGTGATGTTTATCTCATTTGTGAAGGGCTTTAAACACCAAGGATGAGAAACATTATGACATCCAGACATTATCCTTCTTTGCAGATGCTGTTTTTTAGTACCATGAGCTACAATCCAGTTTTTGAATCCCTGACCTCCAAGCCTGATAAGTAACTCAGTCAGAGAAGACAAACTGACCAGAGACACAGTTTGGCCAACACTCACACTACTCAAGTAGACAGAAAGACCAATTACAGTAAAAAAAAACAAATGCAACAAAACCTGCAAAAAGTATCCTCAATTCAATTTATAATACAATCACCAGACTGTAATAAGACTTAACAGGCAATTAATTTTCCTAGTGTAGAGCTTCCAGTAGGTAAACCTACTAGTATCCTCCTTTTCTACCAGTTGGCTTTCATCCTTTACTGAATTCCTTGCCTCAAATTATAGCAGCCGTGACTCTTAACAGCCCGCATTCATGAGCCATGCCTTTGAACAGTAGGGCAAAATCCAACTTCTGTAAGCCTGAACATTCATTACTGATTACAAAATTACCTGGAAATCTCCCACAATTATTCAGTTTCTTTGCATATCGTTCCCTTCACTACGTTTTATAAACAGAGAATCATAGAGAAAAATCTAAGCTGGACAGAGGCAAAGCTCTGGCTAAACAGCCACACGCTACTTTAAAGTACAAAGGAAGGGAAGGGAAGGGAAGGGAAGCCAGAGGTAGTGGCGTGGGTTTTGCATCACAGGCATTAGCTGGAGAACAGGAAACTGAAAAGAACTGATGAATCTCAGCTGAAGTGCAGCGGCAGGCCTCCAGAAACACCATTACTGAAGATTTCCACTCAGCTGGATGCAACGCACTGAGAAGAGGAGAGCTATCCGCAAGGCCAGTCTTTTCCCCCCGGCACGCACGTACTTTCTCCGGGGTTTTGTGCCCTGGCATCCCCTTCTTTGCCCCTCTCCCTGCCGCGGGTCTGCCGGGCCCGAGCCCTGCGGGGGCTGCCGGA
>VXBO01014960.1:1005750-1029292 GCA_013400135.1 Rhinoptilus africanus | reverse complement strand
CATACACTTTGTCCGCTATACAAAAGATTAGTAAGCAGACTATCACATACTTTTCACCATGAATTGTGGCAATATGCTTCATGATCAATAAAAAAATTAGCCAATTTCAAAGGCCAGTAGCCTTCCGCTACATTTAGATGTAATCCAGGTTATATTTATGTACCTGTAAAACTTCTTTTAAAATTTTGCATGCCTGTTCTATGCCTGAAGGTATCAGCATTAAGTAATATAAATCAATCTCATGAAGTAACCG
Source organism: Rhinoptilus africanus (assembly GCA_013400135.1). NCBI lineage: Eukaryota > Metazoa > Chordata > Aves > Charadriiformes > Glareolidae > Rhinoptilus > Rhinoptilus africanus. The sequence continues at coordinate 1,029,039 of VXBO01014960.1, read as the reverse complement.
TGGCCCCCATAATCTTACTAGGCATACCTATTGCAGAAGACACAGCAATAGTATGTTGTCTACAGGAACATCATTTTTTGGTAAAAGATTTTCAATCCAGCACAAGATTTGCAAGTTCTCCAAAAAGGTCTGTTAGATTGTATCGTTCTAGAAGCTAGCAAGCCATTAGCTACCCTGCACAATATTCATAAGAGTAGACACTTGGAAAAAAAAATAAAGAGAACCAAAACTGCTTGGGAGGTAATTAGATAACTACAAAAATTACATCTGACATGTTTCTATATAATAGTATTTTACAGCTAATCGACTTCTTCATAGATATTAGAATATTATTTCCTGAACCCCAAACTGGGAAAGGAATTACTAAAATACGAAATGAAAGCTCTTTTACAAGCAAGTAAATGAGAAGAGATATTGGTCCCATTTTCTAGTCAATTGCAAAACCTGTATTTTACAAAGTTAACAGATATTGTTTCTTAACCTTTGAGGAAATGAGTGCAATCTAAGCCATTGTACTGCTGGTGCTAGAAAAGGGTATGTTATGTCAATCTAGTACACATTATGTAAGCACAAACAAGAATCATTTTAAGACAACAAAAAGCTAAATGGAAATAAATGAAAAGGTAACTTTTATTCTCCTGGTCTTACTTATGTTAAGTAAACGGCTGAAAACTAATTTGAGATGATTAGCCCAACAAACTACATTTATTTTAATGAACGACACTTACCAACTGCTCAATTCGTTCATAAACGAGAAACTGACAGAAATCAAGCTTAATGGGCTCCACAGTATATTTCATTTTTCTATCTTGGAGGTTCTCCAAATCATTTAGAGTATTTCTAAAATGACTGTAGGCTTCACATGTAACATCCATATGTCTTAAAGTGAAGTTCAGCCTGGCAAGAGAATATTTAATTTAAAATGCCTCTCCTATGCTGGCATCTTAAACAGCTTTGTAACTTTCCCCAGCTATTGGAAAACGCATGTCTTCTCAGTGTAATTAACTAACTTCGACAGCCAAAAAAAAAGTAACCTGTCACTGTTCCTGAAAAGCAGATGAGACTTATGTTAGCATCAATACACCAATAACTCTTGGATGAATCTTTCCACTGATTTTAAGGCACTTTGCCATGGCAGAATCATTGGCTTGGCTTCCTGGACAAACACTTGGCAGCAAATCATATGAATAGCTATTGCTTAGATATCTCGAGAGATTTAAGCAAAGCCTATTTATGTATTAGTTTATGAATGGACTGCAACACACGACTACTTAAAAACATTCAACTATTCCTTGAAAGAATAAGAGAAATTGTTACACAGATTCTCAAACTGGGAAACATATATCCTAATTATAAGCCCCTTCATTTTACTCTATGACTTTAAAAATATATAGCAAATGTTGTCAGGCATTAGACAACACATCAGCCTAGCCACCTATTTATCCTTATTTGCACAGACGTTATCTGATGTGAGACAAAGGTAGGGCAACAAAAGCTGAGCTCTTGTGGAAGACAAATTCCGAACTGATAAAAACAGAGCACATATAAAAACAAATGCTTGTTCTGAGCCCATATGGCAGCCTATGATCAACTAATACAATGAAAATCAGAAGGCTAACCTTCCATCAAAACATATGTTTCTTCCAAATAAAGAAAGCACGTAAAGTTTGTAGTGCTTTTTATTTTAAGTTCTTGGTAATACTTACCGTTTTTCTAATGCTAAGTAAACTGTGCAAGAATGTTTCAAGTTGCGTGTGATTCTGTACAGCGTTCTGAACACGGCATTTGTCAGGTCATCGTCATAGAACACTACAAAAAAAAGATGAAGAGCATAAAATATGTACGTTTAAGTGTACTGTTTACTTAAGTCTCAAGTATGAAACAACAAAGGCCTTAGTTTAATTATTCTAATCAAACAAGTCACTATTTTAACTAAATCTCAAAGTCTATTTTTAATGGCAACAACTGACCCTGTAATAGTATCCACTACTGCTATTTATATTAAGCTCTCCTTAAGATTTCTCTTTTATCAGTGGGAATCAATTCTGCCAGACAACTTAGAATCACAGAATCATCTAAGTTGGAAGGGACCTTTAAGATCATGGAGTCCAATCATTAACCCAACACTGCCAAAACCACCGCTAAACCATGTCCCTCAGCACCACATCTACCCATCTTTTAAATGCCTCCAGGGATGATTAACCACTTCCCTGGGCAGCCTGTTCCAATGCTTGACAACCCTTTCAATGAAGAAATTTTTCCTAACATCCATCCCAAACCTCCCCTGGTGTAACTACAGGCCATTTCCTCTTGCTCTTACAAAACTTAAAGAAGATTTCTCTCAGCCTGGAAATACCTTACTGCAAAGCTGAAAAAAACAGGGTATCACAATGTATAGGGCCTCATTTCTTACAAAAATACAAAAAAAGGCACTAACTAATATACCATAACCATGTCTCCTTGAAAGCAGTCTTGCAACACCTTTCAATATCAACTACAACCACTTCCCCTTTGATATATTATTCATATATAGAAACAATCATGGTTTTCCTATATAGACAGCCTGTCCTTTTTCAGTCTTTCACTGAAGAAAGAAAAAGAGCAGGGGGGGGGGAAAAAAAGCAGAGATATCCAAAGACATAGACTCTATGGGCAAGCACAGCATCTGAAACTCCTTTTGTTGTCCTACCTTTGTCTTGCATCAGATAACCAAACTCTTCTGAAAGTCAAATTCATCACTTATTTGTGATTACGTTCTTTGAGTAATTTATTTAGTCACAAATAATTACCACACCAAAGGAAAGAAAAAGCCAGTAGTTTTCAACATCTGTTCTCCTATTGCTAATTCAGAATGTGAATATAATTGGTTGTGTTTTTTTTTTTTTTAAATACAGGCAGGGACACTCAAGGCAGAGCTTTTGACTAATAGATTTAAAAAGCAAATCAGGTATGTTTAAATTATTACTCATAATGCTCAACTGTTTGATTTAAAAGCTTATTGTTTATATTTTCCTACCATCAGCTGCCATTACCACAGTACAGTGCTCATGCAAATCATCAATCTCTTCTTCAGACCAGCTATAAGGAGCTTCAGGATCTGTAACAAAAAAAATATGGCTTTGGCATACAAGATTAAATGTCTCAAATGACTGACAGCTGGAAAAAGAAACTTCTTAACTCCTGTGGTCATCTGCTATTCCATAAATGGAGCACCCCACGGAAGGTAAACCAAACCCTCCCTCTATTCATTCTCTGCAGTTCCCTGCAGTCCTTTGCTTTTTCTGCATTATGTCCAATCCTCCCAAGGCTGCCTGACAAGACTAAGTTTTCTTTGACTTTAGAATTTACAACAAATTACTACCCTGTAACGAGACCACAGATTTAACCAGATTAAAATAAATACTCCTTTAAATAAGAAAAAACAAACGCATCTTTGTATAAGTTTTGATTAAGCTTCCTACTTCAGCATGATTTTAAAAATTTACTTTGTTAAAAAATAGAAACTTTCTTCTGAACGTCTGAAAACGATAAAGCCTTTTTAACTGGCAGTATCAAATACTTCCATTAACCAGATTTTTTTGAGGTCCAAGACAGGGTCTTGAATGTGTAAAGGATGTTTCCGCTTGCTTAAATAGTTGCTCTGTTTTTTAGAAGCATTCCAGCAAATGTAACCGATGATACAAAATTCTAAAAAGTAGGCTTCTTGTAACCTAGTGCTACCATTTTGTGTTGACCTTGCAATCACTGGAAAGAAAGTTTTAGTGATCTGCTTTACTATCCTTAATTGCACTTTAAATGTTGCTTGTTAGTTGTTTTTATTTTGCGAAAAGCAGAACACTTTCCACTGGCAAATATTTAAAATATAATACATTCACTGCTACCTTTTACACATCTTCACCACCATTTGTGGTTTTGTATTCATCAGTCACATGTCACACAATACCATCACATCAAATCTGAATTACAGTGACTCAAATCTGCGTCACTGTGGCTAGATTCCATTATCACCACATGACAGACACACCTCATTTGCACCTCTGGATTTTGACATAAGTAAAGGGAAGCCACTACTTGTCTGTTCTCAATCTATCAGTAAACCCTTCCTTACTCATTCACATGGCAATGACGCACCCAAGACAATAGTGTACTTTCAGCTATTTTTCCAGAGGCATGTGTGCTGAAGGACTTATTTAATAAACAACAGAATAAGCTTTTCTTGACGGCTCTGAAGGGAAAAACACCAAAACAAAACACCAAACCCTATCTGAAAGGACCCAATATAACCACCTACCAGTGCAGAATTCATCTTTCAGCCAGTCCAGCTCTTTTACTTTAACTTCCCCTCCTGTGGGTGAAGAAAGATCCCATCAATCACAAATGGCCTTTCAGACAGAACCTAAGCAAAAGCAGAGTCAAAACCCGTACCTAAACAAGTGATGAAGATCTATCACAAGGACATATAAAACACATTGAACATCAAGTCATTTACCGTTCAAAACCAGCTACCCACTCACAAGAGAACAGGCTGAATTTAAGGGTCAGAAAGACAATCTATGTCCTCTTTTACATGTCTCACCTGCAAAATACTTCTCCTCTCCAGATATCTACCTCTGTCACTTATACTCTGTTTATGTGGCCCTTGGCACCTGGATATCTGCGATCCTCCAAAGTACCTCAGTGAAACCCACACAATGACTGTGTAGAAAGTACAGCTGGTCTTAAATGATGACCAGAGAAAGTATTTTGCTCTTCTCAAAAGGAAGCTGTCCCATTATGGACCACATAGAGGTATCTTGCATCTTTCTTTTTCAATTAGTCACTTTTAACCAAGACAAAAATTTAATTTTAGTTGTGAATGTGCTAGGTAGCCAATGACTGTATTGTTTAAGCCCAAAGTAGTTCATATATAGGCAATTGCACAAACATCGACTGCACAGCACTTACTTCCCGGCTCCAACAGGTGTTTGTTTAATGCAACATTTTGCTCGCACATGGCCAGAAGATCTTCACCAACATCTGGAAAAAAGCAATAACAGTATTCAAAATAAGAATATTTTGCATGGGCTGTGCTCTCAGACTACTACTCTTACATTTCTCTCAAGATGATGAGATTAAGGAAAATTCAGAGTAACTCTATCCACTAATGACTGCTTCCCTAGTATCCTTGCTTTTGTCTGTCAGTACAAAGCTCTGAGACACACCTGAAGAAAGAAGTTAAATCCCTGTACTACTTATTTTAATCTAGGCACACTATCCTGAGTTCACAGCAATGTATTTTGCTTTTAAACTCTTGTGCTTGGAAGTAGTATTGTTTTTTCAATCTGCTGAGAAAGTTCTTGTTATTTTTCAATAAACACCACAACCTTCTACACATTAATAAAAAAATATTAACTAAAAATGAACAGATGAGGATGAAAACGGCAGGATAAAAGAGCACTGCTTTGAGAAGTTTCATGAAAATATTTAACTGAAAAAACTGCCTTACCTGTGCAATAAACTGTCTTGGCAACCGTTCCCATGATAATGCTTGTAATTCCAGTGCCACCTCCAAGCTCTAGCACTGAGCAACACCTGAACATGTCCCGTTTAAACAGAATGTAGTCAGCAAGAAGAAAGGCTGCACGCCAGACCTGCGGATAAGAGAAGCAGTTAAAACTGAGTAAATTCTGAAGCACAATCCATGAACAGCAAGGTACTACAAGGCAGACTACACACCTGTTTACCGACGTCCTCTAAGGGGGTGGCCATAGTATGTTCTGTAAAAATGAAAGTAGAACACAAATAACTACCACAAAATGTTCAAATCAAGTTCCACAGTGGCAAATTTGAAAATCAAGTCATGCTTCCCTTTCAAATATAGAACTGAACACTCTTCATTCTATATAATAAATCTAGATAATGTGGAAAACCCCACTCTAACTATGAGGCATTGAGTTTCCCACGGTATACTATTGCCCAAATCACTCCTGGAGAAAAAACTTAAATTTTTAAAGTATTTACAATATCACAGTATTATGTTTGTTTTATCATCTCCCTTCACTTAACAACTGCTGTTCCATTCCTAAAGAAAACCTATTTTTCATTTGTTTTACACAAACATATTTATTCCATTTCTCCTTGACCATAAGCCTGCTACTTACCTATTTTAACAACATCACTGCAAGCACATTCTTGCTCTTCATCTTCAAAAGCATCGTCTTTCCCTTTCATCAAAATTACAGGATACACTTTATCCCTCAAAAGATCCTCCGCTTCTAAATCAGAAGCTCTTCGAGGCCTTCTGACCACGTCCAAGTCTCCGTCATCATCTAGCAGGGCTTCCACTCCTTCACTATTTAATTCTCTTTCTTTTTTTAGATTATTCCTGTCCTGGTCACACAGTTTATCTCCACTTCTGTACTGGTGTTCTCTCTCTGTTGCAGCTTCTCTCACATGTTTCTCAGATGGCAAATCTTCTGTGTTCCAAAGGATTTTGAAATGCGACAGAAATACTGTAAGAACATGGAGTGGGGAAAGAAGTTAACTACCAGGTAAGAACAGAATCTCTGCGCAACTTCCACACGCATGAAATTTTGGTATGCATTTCACATATTAAAAATCTAGAGGATAAAAAATTATACAGATAACTTGAAATATAGTTCAATTTGCTATGAAGAAATATTTCTGTTATTAAGTTCTGTCAGCAGAAATAAATGAAGCACTTTCACGGTCTAGTCTACTGGCTGACTCAGCATCTACACAGTCACAGCGCACATTTTAATCTGATTTAGTAACACTTATTTTAACAACTGGCAGAAGGGATGGTTTATTACATCCTCCAAAAGATCATGAGACAAGCTCAAACTAAGTTGAAAGAAGAATTAAAATAAGTTAGAATTTCTTTCTTTAGGTTAAGATTTAATTTCTATCTTATAAGAAATAAAGATGTTCCAGTAAAAAGTGAACAGAAATATTTTTACTGTTTTAAAAGTCTTTAGGAGTGCAACCAACTTCAGGCCTTGAAATCAGCTTAGTATGAATATGAGAGAGCAGAAATAAGCGCACGGGAGACAGTTTGCTGAAGCTGGACATGCTGACATCTTTTTTTTAAATTTATTTTTAGAGTCTTCAAAATGAATCTTTGAAGAGACTGAATGATTTAGGCCATTGTTCTCAATAAACCAACTCATTAAAAACCTTTTGCAACCATGATCCAGTGACGTCAGTACCTATTAAAAATTTTAAATTATCTAAATGTGAACTTTGCAATTTTAATTACAGGAATCTGTATTGTCTGAATACATCACATGAGGAAGAACAAACGTTTGTACTTCCTTCTACAGTTGATCTCTGCTCTACAGCAGTGCTTATGCACTGTGCTTGACTGAATAGGCCAGTCACGGAATACAGAATCACGGAATTTGATTCACCTACTCTGGTACAATATCATTGTTTGCAGACATCTTAGGCTGGGTACTGTTACTCCAAAATCACACACAATGTGTTGAGACTTGAGAAAAAGCCAAGAATACATCTAGTGAAAAAAGTCATTATCAGCATGATTATAAGAACAACGTCTTAAAATTATGTCCATTCACACCAAAAGGGAAGAGTTAAAGTGCTTGCCACCACTGCTTTCAACAATTTCACAATTTATGTAGTTCTATTTCAGTTTCTTTAGAAAGCAAGAGATTCAAAGTTAGTCTGCTGTAACCTGAGAGAAGTTCTTCCCTAGAGAGACCATTTTCATATAGATCTAAGAAAATCTTTATTGCCTATCCCTGCATGAGAAATTTTTAAAGTCACCTACTGTTTGCATGACAACCAGATTAAACTGATCTCAGTATTTAACAATTCAGAGGATGCCATCAGTGCATGAAGTGCTTTTGTTCTCCAAGTCCATTTTGATCCTCTGCATGTTCTATGGCATTTCAAAAGGTATAAGGTAAAACTGACCCAAACCAGCAGAGACTAATTCCCATGAGGTTCCCTAAAAACCAGCAAAGCGACAGTGGTAAATTGTCTTTGTATTTGCTAGGGTAAAAGCTGTTATACTACAACCCAATTCTTGTCTTAATAAGGGAATTTCCCAGACCAAGTACATTTAGAGTAAGTAGCAAATGCTGTCATTTCATTCTGTTGAAAGGTTCTTTGCATTAAGCAAAATCACAGCAAACAAATGCCGAACAGCATGAGGACACAACACAGCATTAATTACCTGGTTTTGACCTGATCAGGGTCAAAATTATTATCCACTTCTTTGTCAAGCCTACTTTTATCATTTTTTATGTTGCCATATGCTAGAACAGCTGAAAAAGTTATTCTTTTTATGTCACAACTGGTTTTGAAAAAACAATTAACACATCTGTCACAGCAGGAGCAGTACTTTTCTACAGAACATTTTACCAGCAGCTTCAAGGTCAGTTTCCTTGACGACTTTATAGAAACCTCCAAGCTGGCAATCAGAGGCATTTGCCAATTCATTTCCACTACAGCCTTGACTCCTCAAATTACATGTCAGTCAAAACCATTGCTATTCTGAGCTTTCTTGTTGCCTTTTTTTTTTTTTTAAACCAAAAAAACCCCAAGCACAAACAGAGCTGTTAGGCTCCTCTGGAATAGATGGTAAATCATCACATAAAGATTTTATAAAAACTCATAAATAAATTAATTACTGATAAATTTTATTTTAAACTTAAGCTATGCCATTTAAGATCCCTGGTTTCTCACCTTTTGTTTGTATGCAAGAAACATTCCAAATTTTTGAACATGTTCCCAAAGTGCTATATTGAGATTATAGCTAAATGAACAAATAAATAAGTAAAAATAAACCTGCAAGCAAGTTAATTTGGTTACTTCTTCTCAGAAAGTAATTTAAAATTTCTTTTTTTTTAAGATCGGCTGTTTACAAATTCTGCATTAATAGTTTTCATTTCTGTAGATGATTTCATGAGGAGAATCCAACTAGCCCTCTTCCTAAAGACTGAATATGAAGTGATGCTGCTTCTAACTGGAACAAAATATGTAATGATTAATATCAACCATGCAAAGGAGGATTCAGACATTACAAAGATATGAATACTCTTAAAATACAGCTCCATCAGTCTAAATATACATTACCTGGTTGTCCAACCGCATTCAATCGTACCATAAGATGCCTTTTGTTTGGGCAGTGTAAGTGAACATCAGAAAGCACAGTGTCACTTTTAAATGTGCAGTTATCCATCTCCTTCTGTGTTACATCTACCATGATGTGGTGGAGACAGGAACATCTACAGTACCCAAACAGTCCCCTATGAAGTGCTGTCACAAAGTGATTTGATACTCTTCTATCAACAGGCATCAAGTAACGGTTTTGCTCAGCAAGATAACTTCATGACATAGTTTCTGAGAAGACCTCAGGCAAGATGTAACCATGCAAGCTCCACTGTGCTCCAATAAGACAGGAAACTGTGCATGAGGATATTCAACCTAAAAGCAAACACAGACAGCTTTGAGTGACATGCTGACACTGTTTGAATGCTGCTCCAGCAATATTTTAGAAGATAAAAATCAGATTACACTGTCCAATAAAATTGCAATGCTCCAATGCTCTCTTTTGCAATGCTCCAAAGAATCATCAAACACACAATTGTTAGCAGCTCACTGGCAGACATCACATATTTCAGAAAGAGCTACTAATTAACTTGTGTAAAAACACTCCACCCCGAAAATAAAGAGATGGTATCATGAGCACAGACTTACAATGTTAAGTTAAGGTCTTTAAAGGAACATAGGGCCTTGTGTACACAACTTCACCATTTTAAGGTATCTTGTTCTTCATAGGAATCTCTAAATTTTCTCAGAAATGGACACAATTACTGAATGTATTATCATAGGTTAGTCCCCCAAATTTTGTAAAAGGAGTATCAGCCCTTCCAGGAGAAAATTCAGCTCCTTTTATACGTCTCCACTAATTTGTCAATGGCTATCTTGGTCAGTCTCTATCTTTCTCCAGAAAGACCTGAAGTCATCCTCATTACCTAATGTTCAAGGCTGAGTTGTCAACATGTGTGTCAAATGAACAGACATTTTTTGAAGGGTATGCCAAACACTGATGAACCATAGATCTGAAAATAAAATTTATGTCTTTAAAAACCGAGATGACAGGCTTAGATCATACACACACAAATCGCCAAGCATTATACAAATGAGGTAGCTAATGAAGACACCCAGGTCTCAACAGCTATGCGCACCCCTAATATACCCCAGATGTAAAAACTGCTGATGCCATTTCCTATGTTGCCATTAAGTCTCAAAAGATTAAGCTAGATTCTCTACTACCTGCTTGTGCTTGAACAACATCGTAAACATACAGGCTTAGAACGCTTCAGCTTACAGGCAGCCTAAGTAACTCTAGTTAGGAAGTTCTTATTAACTTTCGCACAGGCGGGCCCAGCGCGCAAACCTGCCCTTTGCCAGCAGAAATCTGTGCACGAGCTACACCAAACGGGACGCGGAGCCGCACTCCGCGCCCCCTCCGCCACCCGCGGGGGAAGGCCGGCCGCCGCTCCGCGGGCAGGGCAGAGCCCGCCGCCTCGGCTTTGGGCCTGCCCGCAGCCAAAGCCGCCTCCCGGCGAGGAGCCGCCGCCTCCTGCCGGGGCCGCGCCGGCGCAGCCCCCGGCCCCGCATACACCGGCAGCTCTCCCGAGGAAGCCAACCCCTTCCTCCNGGGGCCCTCCGCCCGCTGAAGCCAGGCGGGCTGGCGGCTAGGGCCGGGCCGGTCCTGTCCCGTCCGCCTGCTGCTTTCCCCGGGCACAGCCTGAGGAACAGCCGTTCCCTTACAGTGCTCCTGGGGGTGCTTCTTTAGGCATTACCCAGCACCGGAAGCCCTAGGTAAAAATCCATCGGGGGAGTCAGTGAAAGGAAATTGCAGCACCTAAGTTTAGGCTTGCTGCTGGAGCATCCACAGCAGCCGAACCCGCATTTCTTACCCCGGTTCTTTTTTTGCTTGGTTTCAGTGTTAACACTGCCTCAGTTCATGTGTAAAAACCACCAAACAACTGCAAAACAAAAAATGAAAAAAACCTATAGGGAGAAAGGAGGCTGTAGAGAGATGGGGGCTGAGCTCTTATCCCTGGGGACAAGGGATAGGACAAGAGGAAACAGGTTCAAGTTATGTCAGGGCAGGTTTAGATTGGATATCAGGAAACATTTTTTCACTGGAAGGGTTATTAACCATTGGCACAGGCTGCCCAGGGAGGGGGTGGATTCCCCATCCCTGGAGGTGTTTCAGAAAAGGGTAGATGAGGTGCTGAGGGACATGGTTTAGAAGTGTTTTTTGTCAGGGGGGGTTAATGGTTGGACTTGATGATCTTAAAGGTCCCTTCCAGCTTCAGCGATTCTGTGATTCTAAGTGGACATTTCTTCCTTAGCCCAAATAACGTCAGAACTCTACGACCACGGAAAGATTAGATGGAGCAATAGCAGTATCTGCTCACTGATTTGCAGGATAGAGTGTTTAGCTGCTTAATTCTGCAGCGTTTTTAGCTAGGTGCCATGAACCAGCTGCAATGAACAGAAGACCGAGTTGGTTGGTGAGCAGGAACGCCAGGCCAGAGTGCTCTGGGAAACTTTAATAACAGAAATTTATCTAACTTGCAGAGTTGGGCGGCAGCCGGCTAGCAGGCTCCAGTCTCCGCACATTGGATGTGGGTGCCTGAGGTAGCCCTGGCACCGCAGAGCCCAGCACTGGCCACTGGCCTGGCGCCGGCTGTGGGCCCCATGGCCCAGCCCCAGTGCCCGGAGCCTGCTGGCCATCCGTGGGCATGGCACTGCACAGCCGCTGGGCACGGTGCTCTGCATCCCCGTCTGGGCAAAGGCACGACAGAGATACGCGCCAGGCTCCCCTCTGCGTTGTAGTTACGTTCCTCTGCAAGCCTGCAAGGCCTGCTGAAGTTTTTCCTAGCTTTCAGAAGGAGGATCCAGTTCCAAAGCGGGCATTTACATATTAATTACTTGTTATATGAAACTGATGTCAATTGCTACAGATGATCCTTGTATTTTTCTTGAGTGGATGCTTGTGGGGAAGGAAGAATTAAAGAATTAATGCTGGAAAAAAACCTTGGAGTGTAATGCATGGTCTATATTTTTTTCTAGATGTCTGTTTCTCATCATCTGCATCCTTCTATAAAGGCTAAGAATTATTAAGAGAGTGAAGTAATCTTTCCCTATTTTTACAATCTAGAGTGTTGAGTGATAGTGAAATGGAAAACACAGTGAGCCATTCAGATCTCTCACTGGAGTTTCTGTGGGGAATTCTATTGGATGAACATCTGACAAAAATGCTTTGGAGATTTGTTTTCCTTTCATCTGGCTCCTGTGAAAGAGCAGAATATTATTTTACTTCCTATGGTGACACGCTGCCACATAAATTATTACTGCAGTCTTTCTCTGCTGGCATATTCCCTACTGCTATAAAGTGCTAACAACATGTGGGCAATACACATTATATTTTTCACAAATCTTACCAAGTGTCTCTTGCAACAAGAGACACTTACTGGTATGCAGACTAAGTATTGCTAGAGGAGTAGCTGAAAAGCTAGGTGTTGCATTACACTACGCGGGATCTTTTAAGCACAAAGGTACGTTATGTGAGAAATGGAGCTGCTATCATTTCTTTTCTAAAAAATGTATCTACATTGTTTTACATATATATAATTATCAGGCAAAGCAGGAGTATCTTGTGGCTGCAGAAGGTCTTAAAGGAGCCAGTGTGGCTGCAGACATTATAATGTGTGTGATAACTTAATGACAGTTGTTTAGGGACAATCTGGCTCTGGAGATGCAGTTTCTGTACTACAGACACAAGGGCTTTGGCAGCAAATCCCCGAGATCTCCCTCTTTTTTAAAGACTTGAGGATACACCTCAGTTACATTTCCTATCTTCCTCACAGCCATGTGAGCTAGGAATTTGCTTAAAGAAAGCAACCCAAGAGTATTCCTTAGTCACATCACACTAGGAATTTGGGGACTTATAAGATGACTGCTTCCCACATGATTTTTGCCGTATTCTTTCATGGTCCAAAGGATATTGCTAGTACAATTCCTTACAGAGCACCTTCTAAAACGCCAGCACTGCTGCAGGAGGCTCAGAGAAGAAGAAAACCTTACAGACAACCCTGAAAAATATGTATCACAGGGAAAATCTAATTCCTTAGGAACAGATAAGAGAACAGAGCTGATTCTAAGAAGTCAGGAATAAGCAGATGAATTATACAACACCATGTATGTGCTCTTGTTCTATGCAGTGGTATATTGCTGATAGCTCACGGTAACTTTCCAGTACATACTGTACTGACTCTTTGCTTGTGTTCTTTTCTTTCATTATGTGTCTACCAGAAAGAAGCACATTCTGTGCTTTCATTAGGTCAGCAAAAACAAAAAAATAAAACAAAAAAAAGAGTAAAGGCTGTCAGGAAGAAAATAATGCATCAGGCCTCATCATTTCAATCCTACTATACGGAGGCTGTTGAAAGGAGATATGCTGAAGTAGTTTTTGCTACATCTTGTTTACTGGTATGCAAAGTACTTGAGACAAGTTCCTTAAGCCATCAAGCAGCACTGAGAAATGTCAGGTAACACAGCGAATAAAAGGACTGTTAGTCTAGATGATAAAGCAGTAAAGAATTTTGCTCGGCTCGCCAAGCATGTATGGCACCTCAGTGTTGGTCACCAGCTTGAAAATTCTTAAATAACTGCTTGAAATTGAAAAGTACATGAGAGGAATAGCTGAAAAATAATTAAAAAGGGCAACTGCAGCTGTCAGCTTTTTTGTTTCCACGTTTCCTGAATATGCATTGGTCCTTCCCAGGGGAAACTAAGAATCATACTGCCTCACCAGCAAGAAAACTGAATCACAAAGCACAAACATTAGCAACGCAGAGCTGAAATCCACAGTGATTTCATTTTCATTAACTATTTTGTGGTGGTTTATCAGATACATTCACATTCTCTGACTATAGCCTTCTCCATGGGCTTATTCAGAACAATAATTTGCATGCCTTTGTCATCACCCCATCATGACTTCTCGCGTCCAACACAAGCTGATTTGCACAGAAATTCTTCTGAGAGAGGCGTGTATGTAATGTCTCAGGTGATTCTTAGAACAATATCAACCCAGTGATTATGACTGCAAACACCAAAAATATCTCTCTTTAGTCAAGGGAAAAGAAGCAAAATTAAGGTAAATGAAAAGCCCTTCTTCACTCCCAAGCACATCAAATCCACAAAATACAAAAGCCACCCTGATTCTTCAGCAGCAATCAGGAATCACAAATTGTCTTTTAAATCGGTATCTCTACACAGATTACAGTGAAGAACTGCAGAAAAGTATTCTATTTTTACGTGCTTCATACTGAATGCTCCCTTAAAGTTTTAGCAAAGACTTTAACATTGATCAATGCTCCAGAAAGTAAGAGAAAGTTTCATCCATCCATTCTGCTCAGCACTATTTTTCATAACTTGTTTGAGCATGTCAGCCTAACACGGCAGTGAATCAGCCTCAGGCATTGCTCAGCCTTAGACTTTAGTATATGAAAAAGAGGAAGGTAAATACTTTAATTTGCCTCTCATACCAGACAGCTTTACAGAGGTCTAACTGCTTGTTTTAAATGATGAATTGGGCCAGTTTCATCTATTGACTGAATCACAAGAAGTCTATGCTAGAGACAAACTGGGCCTATCCAAGACAGAGTAATAATTAGATAATACAGCAGTTTATTACAGGCTGTTCACATCGTCATCAGGGGTCATTTAATCTCAATTTAGATTCTCTTAGACCTGCTCCTCTCTGCCATCCTGTACTTCTCACCTCCCTCTTATTGTGTCTTCTCTCTGTTTGCTTGCACATACCATGGCAGGCATCCTCTTTTGAGCTAGGTGGGATAGCCAAAAAATGCTACTGTTCCTGTTGCTTCATACAGTCCACCATCTTGTCTACTGGTGTTAAGACTACACGAATGTCCCATAATCCCTTTGAAGCAAAATCATACACGAGGTCACCTTTATCATCTGCTTCAAGTGATCAGTATTTCACTTACTCTGTAACAAATCATAACTGTGCAATGGAAATGAGACACTTTTATTAAATTAAGAACTTTAGCATCACCACTGACCTGACCTTCATACTATGAAAAGTTTTTGTATCACATCCACCTCATTTATTTCTTCCCTGATCTGTTTTAGAGGCAGGCTTTTAATATAACCTTTGTTCACAGTTTGAGGATTCAGATCAGACTATTCTCTAAGACTCCTATAATTCTCATCTGTATACTAAACACTTGGGGCCTTACTATCTTAAAAAATCACTTAGATTGACAAATGGCAATTGAAGGGCACACGTAAGGAACTTCCTGCCTGGGAATGGATGGAGAACGTGACGTGGTGTCAGAGCTGATGGGGAGACACACGTGGGGACCCAGAAAAGGCTGTGCAAAGTCTTGCAGTGCAGGAGGGCACTTCAGGACTGCATGGCAAGGCAAAAGGAGAAGGCCCACCCTCTGAAAGTCTCAATGGGCAAGATGGAAAATAAAAGTCCCACATTGTAACATGATTATTTTAAAAGCTGCTTTGCTCCTTTTTTTTTTTTTTTCTTGATAGGTCTGAAAGACCAAAGTTAATGCATCCTGCAAGTCAGGGTGCTGAGACACTGAAGAGGAATTTCTCTCAAACTCTTTATTTTCCACATACATCTTCAGCACTCAAAAATATTTCTGTTCTAGGTGGATTGCTTCCTGTCTGTTTTTCCTGCACTGCCTTTGTGTTGTGCCCTCTTTTCTCTGCTCTTGCTGAGTAGTATTTTTCCCTATCTGACCTGTCAGTTTCAGTGTTTGAGCTTATCAGCATCTGTTCCACCTGCTCAGTACACTCTTATTAGCTATACATCTTCTTCTGCTTGACATGCTACACACTACAAGATCTTGACTTGCTTGACTAAGATGAAGTAACACAAACTTCCTCTTTTACTTTGTGTTTCCTACAGCAATTTCCCGTCAATCAAATTATGCTTCTCAGAGTTTTATGCAGTTCTTTGTATGTAGCCATCTCAGAATTCAAACCAGTGCTCTGTAAGTCAATTTCCAGAGTGCACAACTTCCAAGAGAAGAGAAATGAGACCAGTTGTTGCTTTTTACTTTCAATACTCATTTCTTTTTTTGTCTGGCATTTCTTGTGTATCTGAGGCAACTTTTTGGGGTAAGTTTAAATGCAGTATTTGAGCTGAGACGCTCCATGGTGAAACATGGTGCCATTATCTCTGGAGATTGCCAAGTGGATGACTTGGAGGCTTTATTCCTGACTGAGAAAAGTGACACATAAGAACAGCATTGATCTTTGTGAGTTTTCAAGTGACGGAGATCAAGCCCAGAAGAAAATGTTAGCAAATCTTACATTTAGTACAACAACAATGAGATAATTTTTGGATGTTATTAGGTAGGATGAGAAGTAGAGTGCCTAAACGAGGAGCTTTTCTTTCACATACTTGAGCTAACGCTTTTTATGTTCAAAGCACTGGATTAACTATCTTGCATACTTCACAGCTACTGGCTCCCTATTCAAAGAAAGCTTAGACTAAAAAATAGAATTAGGTTTTTGGCTCTAGACAAGAACTTTCAAAATGTGAGATGTGACTAATCTCTTTATTGAGTGTTTTGTACTGCCTTTCAAGCAAAATAGTATTTAGAAAAACTTAACTACAAAGCTTATCTGAACCAGCCTCTTGAGATCTTCCTTCAGTCCAGTTTTTGTTCATGGTTTCACCAAGCAGAAGCATGGATAATCAAAGCTTTCCCACGCTCTATATTCTCAATAGTGAAAATGGGAAAATTTCGGACTTACAGTTCACCCCAGTCCAAAGGAGGAAGCTAGGTATCATCTGACCAAATACAGAAACACACAAATATATTAAAAACAAATGCCAAGGGAGCTTATTCAGCATGGTTTGTGCCGTCCTTATATACTTTGCTTATAGCTTGTATGAAAGCTGAACCTTCTAAAGACAACAAAATACTGACTACTGGTACACATAGTCAAAACAACTGCCTGAGACCCTCTGGGGCACACTGCAAGTTAGTAATGTTCTTAACTGATCCAGTATGGAGATTACAGGACTTATTGGCATATTTTTCCTTTTTAATACCAAAACAAAATCCTATATTATATCCAGTGGCAGTAACTTATTACACACCATAGTTTTGCCAGATAATCCTAAATCACAGAATGGCTTTGCCAGAACTTTGCCCATATACAATATACATGCCATAGTAACATCAATAGCATTTTTTCTTTGGGAAATCACTGTGATGTAAACTAGCGTGGCATAATACTAAAGAAGAAGGTTTTGAGCTGCATTCTGAGGTGGACACTGGTCAGTGATGCAGATGGCAGATGGCTTACAGTTGAGAAGGAAAGTTTCTGACAGTATGATATTAGATTTTGCCTAAAGATTAGTATTTTTCAACAGAACTGCAACTTCTTTTAGTGGCACAACCTTGAGTAGAGGGTTACAGGAGCTATAGCTCCAGCAGATACATACAAGACAAATTCTAGTTTGTTAAGTATTTCAGTTGAATGCTTGCCCAAAGAATTGGCCAGCGCTCCTATGCATACAAAGTGCTAGCACTTGCTGATGGTTGCACAACTTGCATAAGATCCTCATGTAGAGGTGTCTATTTCTAATGGGACAAGCAGCCACTGCACAAAGCAGGTCACTTTCCAGCACTGAAAAAGCAAAGTTCAGTTACACTTGAACTTAGTAAAGAAAAGCTCATACTTGATTTGCGCCATTCAAAAACACTGCTTTTAATACTCCACAAAGAGTCATCTTCTTGTCTGTATCAGAAAGCCAGATAATTATATTTCTTCATTTTTCCGCAGCATATTCTAGCAATTTTTATCTAAAAGCAACGGCATTATTAAAACGAGCCTTCCTAGGTGTCCTTGGCAGTGCACTTCCTGAGTGACCTTGGAAAAAAGCCACTCCTGTATCACAGTGGAACTAAACCTGAGACTAAACCACTTAAACGTAACATGAAAAAGATTATAGACCATCGAAATGAAAACATTAACCATGGATTCTTGACTATCCTTGCAAGCATCACTGTAAAGATATTATTCTTCTACCTACATTTAGAAATTGGTAGTGCTGTATATGCGTAGACAGAAGATTCCTCCCTGGTAGATGGTAGGCGCAATGATACGTGCCACTACCGACTTTTTTTTTACTGTAGTTTGCTAGAATAAAATTGCTAGAATTTGTTGCAGTAAGGTCACAGAGTATGATCTAGCCATGTTGCTCAAAAGGAGATATTCCTCCTACTATAACTTCAACAACTAGTTCTCCATCAAAACAATTTACAACAAGACTTGAAAAAAAGTTAGCTGTGATAATCTGTGCTGGGTACATGTCCCTCCTGTAATTCCCCTTTTAATTCCATATGACATGCCTATGCCCCGTGGGTTTCTTTGTCAGATCAGGTAATACTGAGCAGGAGTCAGGACATTGTGATATCTACCCTGTGTTCCTTCATCAGAGATAAATTGTGACTGGTCAGTCCCCCTTTAAATTCACTGCAGGTTGTTGCTGTTCAAAAAACGGACGTGTACAACTGCATGATGAAACAATTAAATCTGATAAGTAATGGTCAAACTTCAGATCAACTAGCCAAAAGCTAGTAATTTCCAGGGTCAGGGAAACTGAAAATTGTAATGTTGTAGCCTTTCTGCTTTTCTCTTTTCAACCACAGAGGAAGTAATTGTGGTAATCTTTTAATAGCTTAAAATAACAATAAATTTCAGAATCCAGTTAGCTTTACTGGAATGCTGAATGGTAAACTGGTTATCTGTTTAATTCTTCAGTCAATGAAAAACTGAAGAAGTGTGATATTTCCCAAAAAAAAGGTTGTGAATGACATTAGGTGTATTGATAGCACTTGTTTCTGTGCCAGCAATTAATTACGGTCACTGGTGCACATTTATGCTAACTGGCTTTTACTTTCCTGCAGTCACATGGGTAAACATTGTGGGAATTCCTCCCTCCCTCAGTTTACATATAATTTACTTTTTGTAACCCAATCACCTCTTTTGCAAATGCAAACAGAGCAGGGGAAATGAAATAAAAGAAACATTGGGGAAAATTCAGAAATTCATCTTGTAAGAAGAGTCTTTTTTAAAAAGAAAGGTTCTGATGAACATCTTAAAAAGTACAGCTGCTTACCAAACTTACATGGATAGTTCATATAGTTTGAAAAGACAAACACTGGACCTATGAGAGGAACTGCTCTTTTAAATCCAGACAGAAGTTAAGTCTAGATAGCAGGTGGACGTTTTGCTGATAGCAGGCATGTTTATAATAGGATTAATGACATGCTGTTTCCTACTTAGAGCACTGATATTCAGTAAACCATTTAGAATGATTGACCACAAAGTGCCAAATCACTTTCTCTGGCTTTCACTCCCTTTCCAGTATTAACACAATTAGTATAGTACTTCCACAGCAACATTACCTCAAGGATCTTATTTGGACTCAAAGCTCTCAATCATTAAACATAACTGGGCTGAGCCTCTGCTGCACCAGTACAGTACAGGTTCAACACAACTCAGAGGGGACTGTACTATAGCTGCATTTTACCCAGTAAGAGTCCTGGGAAGCCACAGTGGTGATTTCCAGAGCAGAGTGCCCTCCGAATCCTTCAGTACCCACGTAATTTGCAAGCAGAAAGGACGGGGTAAAAGTTACTTACACAAACTCTGCTCTGCTTATACTGGAAGACTGCTAATTTTGCTGCATCATACACTGTGGACTAATAATTGACTGCAACTTTGGGAGCATTTTCTGAATTATCTCTGATATTCTGAGCAGCAGATTGATGTTACCAGATCTAACCAACACCTGGTCTATCTATGCAAAGTGAGTTACTCCTTCTCCACAAAGATAAGGCTAGATTAAAATTTTGAATCTTTTATCCTGAAAACTCTGGTTTAACTTGAAGAGTCTTGTTTTCTTTTTAGAGATCTCAGTAAATTGGAAATTAAATCTCTGGAGAAGCTAATCTGTACTACTGGCTTTTTCCTTTCATTATGGACCTTTCCTAATGAATACATGAAGGTGTTCTGATGAACTGTACTTTTTTAGTTTTCTGGCTTTGTAGGAATTAATTTTTCCTCAGCATGAGAATGAATGCCTAAATAGATTATGCTGATGTGGAAATTAAATCTCCATGTAGAGTTTATTTATTCTTGACATAAACATTTCTATCATCACAGTCTGGTCACAAAAGGATCAGGGTTTAGCAGGCTCCACCTTTTATTTACTGTAAAGTTAATCTAGACAGATTCTACAAGGACCTCTACATATCTTGATGGCTAAAACACGTTATTTAATAATGTTTCTAAAAATAAGCATATGCCCATAACTTTGTGGGCTCCAAGACTAGTACAAGAACTCTCCAAGACACAGATCATCATTTTGTACAATACTTGATCAACAGCTTGGACCCAGCTGGGCTAAATCTTCTTGCAGTTTTACACCCTTTGCTTTCCCTTGATTTTAATTGAAGATGACAATGGCTGATCATTGCACTGGCATGATGGTTTAGATGTATGAATGGCGCTGGTTTAGACTTAAGAGAGCTGGTAAAAATCTGATCAATGCATGGTGTTTGTGGGGCTAATTCAAGTAACTCTGCAAATATAGTTGGAAAAAACTAGTGTCCCAGTTCAGACTCACGTGCCCCAAAGCTTGTTCATTTTTTCTTACTCCATCAGTTAGTCTAACAAAACATTTCACCTTGCTTCATAAGCCTTGTATGGCTTCTGTCACCTGCCCACCGCAATTACAATGGTGTAACGGCTGCTTAGTTTGTAGAACTACACGGGCACTTTCATATACTAACTTTCATATACTACAAATACAACTTGGAGATGTTAAGAAAGAGGTGGTAAAAGCTCAAAATAATGCTTTAGCTGCTAAGGTGTGTTCCTGAAGGGAAAGACTATTATTATCCTGGAAACATACACCTTTCAGTACTTTTGCAGAGCAAAATGCGGTCCATAGTGCCGATGATTACTGTGGTTAAATAAACGCTCTCTCTCAAGGAGTATTTTCCCTTTGACTGATCCTACTGCTGAAACCCTACTGGTTTACGATAGCTTGTTGCCATGGATGGGTAATGATGTCACATTGTCTGCCCTGTGTCCATGCCAGAAAATAAATGATTTTTTAATGACTGGGAGTTACTTAGCAATTCCCTGGAAGGCCTGAGGTGAATTACAAGTAACAAAACAAGATGCCCTGTTGACCCTACCTGCACTCTGTCTTTATGCTAGTGAACTGATGCAGTAAAACTCCATAGTAAATGCTCTGCAGATTTAAAAACAAGGTTGTGTTATTGCAATTTACCTTGTTATCCAACAGGTTTCAGCGGGCTGAAGATCAGCAGGAGGCTAGGTGAAGTGTGGCTTAGGGGCTCACACGTGAACATTTCTGCCCTTGGGAAGTGCATCACTTTTTGTCCTTCTGAAGTTTTTGGAAGAGGGCACACTGCTGGCGTCCTTCCCAGCATCAGTGATACTTTGACAGGGAAACGATCCCGAGCAGGGTACAGACATCACTGCCTCAGGCAGCAATTGCCGCGCTACTGCCTTCTCTCACACCACTTTTCAAATTAGATCTCTCCTTCAGAGCCCGGCATCTGGAAGAANTGAAGGTGAGCCTGGGAGTGCTCTCCCTCTTCCTGGCCCTGGTGGGCATTTCCAGCTTCGTCTTCCTCGTGGTGGCCATCGCGACCGACTTCTGGTACATCATCGATGCCTCCAGGCTGGAGAGGTCGCCCAACGGCACGGACGCCCTCAGCTCGCACTCGGGTCTGTGGCGGACCTGCCGCGGTGAGTGCGCGGGAGNTGCACTGGCATGATGGTTTAGATGTATGAATGGCGCTGGTTTAGACTTAAGAGAGCTGGTAAAAATCTGATCAATGCATGGTGTTTGTGGGGCTAATTCAAGTAACTCTGCAAATATAGTTGGAAAAAACTAGTGTCCCAGTTCAGACTCACGTGCCCCAAAGGTCGTTCATTTTTTCTTACTCCATCAGTTAGTCTAACAAAACATTTCACCTTGCTTCATAAGCCTTGTATGGCTTCTGTCACCTGCCCACCGCAATTACAATGGTGTAACGGCTGCTTAGTTTGTAGAACTACACGGGCACTTTCATATACTAACTTTCATATACTACAAATACAACTTGGAGATGTTAAGAAAGAGGTGGTAAAAGCTCAAAATAATGCTTTAGCTGCTAAGGTGTGTTCCTGAAGGGAAAGACTATTATTATCCTGGAAACATATACCTTTCAGTACTTTTGCAGAGCAAAATGCGGTCCATAGTGCCGATGATTACTGTGGTTAAATAAACGCTCTCTCTCAAGGAGTATTTTCCCTTAGACTGATCCTACTGCTGAAACCCTACTGGTTTACGATAGCTTGTTGCCATGGATGGGTAATGATGTCACATTGTCTGCCCTGTGTCCATGCCAGAAAATAAATGATTTTTTAATGACTGGGAGTTACTTAGCAATTCCCTGGAAGGCCTGAGGTGAATTACAAGTAACAAAACAAGATGCCCTGTTGACCCTACCTGCACTCTGTCTTTATGCTAGTGAACTGATGCAGTAAAACTCCATAGTAAATGCTCTGCAGATTTAAAAACAAGGTTGTGTTATTGCAATTTACCTTGTTATCCAACAGGTTTCAGCGGGCTGAAGATCAGCAGGAGGCTAGGTGAAGTGTGGCTTAGGGGCTCACACGTGAACATTTCTGCCCTTGGGAAGTGCATCACTTTTTGTCCTTCTGAAGTTTTTGGAAGAGGGCACACTGCTGGCGTCCTTCCCAGCATCAGTGATACTTTGACAGGGAAACGATCCCGAGCAGGGTACAGACATCACTGCCTCAGGCAGCAATTGCCGCGCTACTGCCTTCTCTCACACCACTTTTCAAATTAGATCTCTCCTTCAGAGCCCGGCATCTGGAAGAACAAGAGGAAATCTCTTGTAAATACAGACAACAGCAGAAAGGCTGTAAGGACACCAGCACCCTTCCTGCTCCCCAGCCCTTGGCTTCTGCTCCCTCCCCTCCTCAGGGACGGTGGTGTTTGCGGTAAGGAGGCTTTTGTCCTGAGGCGAGACACCCGCGAGTTTCAAAGCTGCCAAAGCTACCAGGATACTCCCCTCCCCGCTCTCCCTTTCCAGGAAGGCGGCCTTATCCCCGAGGGCCTGCCTCAGC
>VXBO01014960.1:930114-1005597 GCA_013400135.1 Rhinoptilus africanus | reverse complement strand
TGAAGGTGAGCCTGGGAGTGCTCTCCCTCTTCCTGGCCCTGGTGGGCATTTCCAGCTTCGTCTTCCTCGTGGTGGCCATCGCGACCGACTTCTGGTACATCATCGATGCCTCCAGGCTGGAGAGGTCGCCCAACGGCACGGACGGCCTCAGCTCGCACTCGGGTCTGTGGCGGACCTGCCGCGGTGAGTGCGCGGGAGCGCGGCGGAGGGGAGGGGAGGGAGGCAGCGCCGGCCTGTCGCGATAGCAGGCCGTCGCGATAGCCGCTCTTTTTTTCAGCTTTACTTCAGAAAACCAGCCCCCACTCGCCTTTCGGCGCTCTCGACCCACCAGCAGTTCGTTGTCGAGCATCTCTTGTGGTACTCGCCGGAGGAGACGCGGGGATAGCGAATTTGCTGCTGCTGTAACCTGATTTTACATTAACTTTTAGTTCAAACTAATTTAATCAGCGTCAAGCGTTTAGAAAGGAAGAGATGTCTTTTCATTTGACTCGGGGAGTTAAGGGGCAAAAGTTATGGGTTCAAGCTATTAAAACGATAAATTATAATAGTAATATAAATATAAGTAATATTAAACCATATATAGTTTCAACATATAAATAAGTAATATTAATGTAGATTATATCCATATAAGTATTATTAGTTTGGGATCTTTCGAGGTCCCTTCCAACCCTATGATTCTATGATTCTATGATCTATAAATAATATAAGCATAAACAAAATTAACTTAATCCCATACTAACTAAAGGTAAGTGACGAAAGACTCACCAAGTTCACCAGGTAATCACACTGCATTTCATCCTGCTTGGTATTTCACCGTTCTGGATTTTAATGAAAGATGCATAAACCCTGTGTGGATATTATATGATTTTCCCCATTTAGTTTACTTTGTATGCCAAGGATATTACTTTTGGTTTTTGATTCCGCCAACAAAAACAAGGAGTAAGTAATAGGCGAGAAAGGGTGTAACTTCCAGTGGAGCAGGGAGAAGGAGCAGGTTAAGGGAATTCTCCCCTTCGCTGTACCCTGAGCCCCACTGAAATGAACAGATGTTTCCCTCTTGACTGCAGCGCTCAGGCCCCGTGGGAGCAGAGGTTGGCCAAAGAAGTGTACTGAAAATCCTCTCCTTTACTTCCCTACCTAGGAATGACTATTTTGAAAGCAGATAGTATTATATTAATCATATGTACATGCCAAAAAAAAAAAGATAGATTGCAATAAGATATTATAGCATAATTTTTTTTCATTGTTTTTTTCCCTTCTCTTTTAGTGAGGAGTGAATGTTACCCTTTGATAAACCCCTTCTGGCATGAGAATGCAAACATCACTGATTCACACCGACAGCTTTTGTGTGAGTAACTTTTATATTACTTCTATACTTCCATCCACCCTTCCCTTCCTCCTTGGCCGCTTACAAGGTCCCATTTCTGATTCAGAGGGGACGCTCTTTGAGATAGTGCTTTGACTTTGCTTCTGTACAATATTTGTCACTGCATGTGGTCTTTAAGTGGGATTACTGTTGAAATGACCATCTATTTGATGTCCAGTTCTGCCAATTTCTTCCACAGGAGCAAGATGTTTCTGCCTGGAATCACGCAGGAAGGTTCTCAGTTGTTAAAAATAAAAGGCAAAAATGTTCAAAATCTCCTCAAAAGAGTTTGATCACTGAAAATGCCTAAGCACACGTTTAAATTAATCTTTAAGACAGCTACATATCTACCCTTTCAGTGGGATTGCTTGGATTGACAAAAACCTTAAGCATATGGGAATTTAAGAAAATAAATCAATGACTGAAAGTAATGTTCAAAGTCTTTGAAGAACATCGTGTTTAAAAAGATTACTTTAAATTTTTAACTGCATTGGTTGGTATTTACTTCTTTTTCTTTAGATTGATTTGTCAATGTCAGAATGTTTTCAGAAAGTCCAAACTAAATATTTTCAAATACTCGTGGGCTTCTCCTAAAAGATGATTTAGCTTCTTTGCATGATACTCTGTACAATGCTTCTCTCGTACATGCTTGTATACGGGTTTGCTTTTCTTAATCTTTTATTTACTTACCTCTCCTCTCTGACTCTGGCTGTTTTCACCTTGCAGGTGGAATATGTGCATTTGTCCTGTGTCTTAAAATGGTATTCTTTCCCTCAAAACCAGCCATTTCCCTGAGCTGTCCTTCAGAGAGGCTTAGGGTGTCTTTAGTCTCTTGGAGCAGCATCTCATGATATAGCCAAGTGTGGGAAACATGGCAAAGTAAGCCTATGAGGTACTGGTTCTAATGTAGCTGTGTTGCAATAGTAACTGGAAAGTTAAAGTAGGAATAAATTAAAGTAGGAATAAGATCTCAGTGGGCTGCTGAAACATATTGACAGATTCAAGACTAACGGCACAGATTGTCTCTCGGTGCTTTCAAATTGAAAGGTGCCTTTTCTTTAATCTTCCTTGATTAAGACAGAGGGCCTTAGCTGTTGATGTTGCTGAAAATTTTGAGCATCAGTGAAAATTATTTTTTTTATCTGCTGCATCACTTAAGCATTTGAGAGTTCAAAGTTAATTGAATCTAACCAGACTGATCGCTGGCACCTCAACTGTTTGGGATAGTCTAAAATTTCAGGATAAAATTATTAGCATTTCAAAAGTTTTGTTCATATTTGCAAAAGATACATTTTTCTCAGGTAAGGACATTTTAGATTACAGGTCTTCAAAAACAAAAGCAGAGACTGTACAGAGCTTTTTTTGTTATAAGAATGATGTTGGCTTGGAAACAAAGGACAGCTCTTTGGTAGTCATGAGGTGTAAGAAGATAATGAATATGAGTAAAAACTGTATACATAACTATGTTTATGGACTCTTCAGAGCTTCAGAAAATGTTTATCTCTCGGTCTCATATCAAGTGCTATTTTTAGGTTCCTGGGCAAAGACTTCAGGTCTGCTAAGACACTTGCAGATTTTATTATAAGCAGGTGTAGCCTGCCTAAAAATGATGAGAGAAGAAATCAAAGATACTTCTATTGAAAGAACCTGCTAGGTTTGATTGGAATGCCTCAAAGAGTGAACTTTTAAATATTTGAGATGTTCAACTTCAGTGCAGTTTTGTGTGGTGAGGCTACAGACCCACAGCAATAGCAGCTATGGGTAGGAAGTGCCATGCCAGTACTTCTTATTTCTAGGAAACATAGGTATTTCTAAGTGACATCTAGGTTTGTTAAGTACTGAGGTGTTAGCTTGTACTTCACCTTTACACTCCTTTCTTAAATATTTTCTGACTGTGGCCACTGAATCATGTTTAGGCAGATCAAGGCAAACCTTCCTCTTCATCTACAACACATTTTAACTAGCGTTTTAGAGGACAATTCTGGGATTGTGGATTCCGGTGTAGTTGCAGTAATTTCTTTGTGTGTTGCTATATGGGGCAAACAGGCTAGTTGCACAGCTTTAATCACTTACTTCAAAAAATCATTTTTTAATGTGTGTGTGTCTGCACAGGTGTCCGTGTGAGGCACAGTCACATGCAGTTAATCTCATTCTATCTGGCTATACGCACATATTTCTCACTGTTTGATTGGCAGACTGAATTTCAGATGCTCCTTCAATATAAAATGTGTTTCTTGCCCATTATTGCTAAAAAGATTTAGAAGAGCTGTCTGCTAATGCAGCACTTAAGTAACACTTTGTGAGTTCAGTCCCCCATTGTTCACCTGGGATGTCTTAACTAGACACAAGTGCCAAAAAGATGGGATAAAGTCTATACCTGCGTGCAAGGAGCTGGGTCTAAGTTGAAGCAGAAGTGCTGGTCACTGCCAGAAGACGAACCCTTCATTAAAGAATGAAAAGCATTCACATTCCCTCCCTCCACATTTCCAGTTTCTTCTGTTCATCCTTATCAGATTCCTTTTAGGCTCAAGAAAAACACCATGTACCAGTACAGGTTGGGGGCTGACCTGCTGGAGAGCAGTGTAGGTGAAANGCGTTCCTGGGTGATGTGCTCTAGGTGACCCTGCTCTGGCAGGGGGGTTGGACGAGATGATCTTTCGAGGTCCCTTCCAACCCTATGATTCTATGATTCTATGATTCTATGATTGCGTACTTCAAATAGAGCTACTGGCAAATTAAAAAAATTGGATGTACAAGTTAAAGTTCTGTGCTACCAGCAATATTACTCAGGCAAACAACCTAGATCTCGTTAAGCCTGGGAATATGATGTATTTTCACATTGCGGGTGTACTCTTGAGCAATTTCCCTACTGGATTAGACATAAGCATGTCTTCTGTACGTTCAGCTTCCATTTCTTTTCTTACTACTTCCTCCAACTGAACATACGGTGTATACCCTTTCTCTCCCTCAAATCTGCAACATGTGAAGTAGTTTTCTACTACAGGTTACATTATGGCGTGGTTATATATTTTTTTAAAACATCAGCCACTGTCTAAAGAAAGATACCACTAGACTACCTACCACTAGCTTTTCTGAAATTTCTGCATTTAAAAAAATATATTTTTACTGGAGATGTACATTTTCCTCTGTCCCATACAGGATTAAAAGGAAAGTGTCACTTATGGCAATTTAGACAGTTATTAGGGTCTCTTGGTGACCTCTGGGATTAAAGATAGTCCTCTGAAAGTCACCTTCAAAACTGAAATCTGTCAGCTTTGCCATTTTCCAATAGAAGAAACACAACATTCAAAATCAGGTCAAAGATGTTGAGGATCACATACAGAGAGAGGGAAGCTGGTGTGTACAAGAAAAGGCAGTATTTAATCTAGTGAAAAAATTTCCCCAAGAGTTGCAGCTTTGTAAAAGAATTTCTTTAAAAAAATCAAACAAAACCAAACCCAAGAAATTACATTGGGGAAAGGTTGCTCTTGGGCATTTTTTCTAATTTAAATATTTTTCATTTACCAAAGTCTGTATTGTTAATTAGTAAATACTAGTATAGATTTAGCTAAAGACAGCACCAATGTAAAATCCCTGCAAAATGAACAATTTTGTATAAATTTCTAACCAAAATCAATTTGTACTCTGGACTTGGTTCAATTACTTCTTGCAGAACAGATGAGCTGTCAAAAGAAGAAAGCAGTATGTTTGCTGGATACTAATGTAACTTGTCAAATTTCTTCTATGAGCTTGATTTTTTGGAAACTCAAGTAACCTGTTCCTATGTGTCTCAGTTATGGCTGGGTAGTGACCCCTGCTTGGTAACATAAAAATACTCCCATCTACATTCTTCAGCACTAAGTGCTGTATGATTTGCTGTTCCTAGAAAGCTGTAGCTAAGGTTTTTTCAAAGCATGGTGAAATTTGTTAAAATGTAGAGGGGTTTTTTTGTGTGTCTCCCCCCTCTATAGTTTAAAACCATATTGCCATAAAGCTTTCTTTTTCTTTTTTTTTTTCCTTTGGCACATCATAGCAACATCTGTAACACATTATTTAACCAAAATGTAGAGGCCGTTTTGCTCCCAAGATGTGCAGGGTCCCATCTACACTGCAGAGCTGGGGCTAGTGTTACGAAAAATAACGTGAGACAAACTACTATTATTTCTTAATGGCTGCCTGTTTTGCCCCTGACATGCAAACCAGCTGTGTTAGATACCTACAAGGTATGATTAAGCCTCTTGACAATCCTGGGTTTTTTTTAGTGACGTGAACATCCTGGCCAGTGATTGATTTCCTGTTGCAAGTCACTTTTTTAGTGCTCTCCTCTATTCCTGAGCCATCCAGAGATGATCAGTTAATGGATGTGGTTTCCACTTATATGTGTCTGGAAGAGAATGTTTTTCTTCTTATAAAATGAAGACTTGAGTGTGCAGCTGCCCATGCACAACTGCTTTAATTATTCTCCCCAGAGTATTTTTATTTTTTCTTTTTTTAGATACCATTGTAGTTGGAACCATGAGGCTGCAGACAAGTTAGTGCTTCCTATAAGGAAACAATCTTTTCAGTAGTGGTGGCTACTGATACCTTAGATGTTATAATGTAACAGCTGCCTCGGTTTCTTCTGCAATAAAATTAGTTTCACAGTACAGTTTAACTAGACTAGATTTCCTTACAGCATGTGGACCCTGTAATTGTCACTAAACAGCTGCTTTCACACTTGTCCCCACTCTTTATGGGCCTGCTTCATTCGTACTGTTACATGTTTATACTCCTGCTGCTAATCCCAGAATGCCTTATTCTTTGGCTGCTGTTAATTTTTTCCTGGGGGATTTACGATTCTTCACAATTTTTCCTTTTGGTTTTAAGATATCAGAAGGAAACAGCTAGGGCTGGAATACCTGGCAAGAGCCAGTTCAGAGGCCAAATGAAGTAAGACCCAAATGATGTACATAGGAATTCTGACTCTAATTGATGTTGTAGGTGTACACTTAAATGGTTCTGCTTTGTTTCTGAGCAACAGGGCAGTGGTCCTTCAAAGAGGTTTCAGTGAAAATTTGCTTTGGTACTTACAGTAGATATTACAATAAATATATACCTAATGAGTGACAACTTCCGATGAATGTTCCCATTTTCAAATTAATTGGTATCATAGCAATAGAATGTGCATCACTTACATTTATCATTCTATTCTTTCCTAGTATTAAAGGTTTTTGTCAGTGCCCACCTGTACCAAGTCTAGCATCATTTTATTTCTACTGTCTGCAATTTGTCTTAAAGTTTACTTCAGAGACTTGTTGCATGAGAAGAGCACAAAATGAAAACAAGTAACACAAAGTCCAGAACTTATCTTTTGTCCTGGGGTACCCTCTCCCTGTGAGCTCTCATCCACCATCATCTTTCCTCTACTGAACAGGAGGGAATCCAGGCCTTCATGTCCGTGGGGTTCAAGCCCAGAAGCCTCACATTTAGCCATAGACAGCAGTTTTTTTCTGTTGCTCATTGTTTCTTTCCTTCCTTCCTTCCTTCCTTCCTTCCTTCCTTCCTTCCTTCCTAAAATAAAAGCACCGTGGACAACTTGAAAGAGATAAAACCGTAAACACAGATTTTGATAACATATATAAAGGAAGGCAAATTTCTCAAGATCACTAAAAGACGAAGAAATTNCTTTCTTCTTTCCTTCCTTCCTTTCTTTCTTCCTTCCTTCCTTCCTTCCTTTCTTCTGTCCTTCCTAGTGGGTCAGGCTTTCTCAGTGCACTGTTTCTTCTTGGCTTTGCCAACTCAGGCCCACTGGTTTTAGCTACTGCCAGCATTCTGTTTCAGCTAGAGGCTTTTGTCATTCTAACTGGCTATTTAGTTACTGCTGGGGAAGATAAACAGGTCCTTAATTAAGCTCTTCTGAGCTGCTGCCATTTGGAGTATTTCTGATGTGGTGACTATTACAGATTTCTAGAGACTATTGGCTATTATAAGCTGTGCAAACAAATCTGAAGTTAGTTTGAAACAATTAAGCTACAGCATGTTAGCAGGAGATGATTAACAAAACTGCTAGATCTGCAGTTGTTTACTTTTGACACCATTCAATTTTTCTAGTTCATTCCACACGTTTCTGTTACAAACAGCTCATCAACAATTGTGTTGGGTGGTAATATGGAAATGTCTGCCAAATTCACAGATCTGGACACACTGCAGATGTCATTCTTACAGACGTTTGGCCAGACCTCTAGTAAAACAGCTTTAGCTAGCTGATGTAAAACTTCATTAACTCAGATCAAGCAATCAAAGTATTTTTTGCTACAAAAAAATGGAGCATTTTTTAAATGTTCATCAGTTTGTTTCAGTATTTTCAAGATTAAACTATTGGGTCTTTCATGTTGGACTGTAAGGGAACTTGGGTGCTGAGAAACAGACATGGGAAACTGAATGGTGTTTTACAGGAAAGTGCACATACCTCTTCTTGTGCAAAATGCTTAGGTTGTGGGTTTTTTTTCAATACTAGATTAATTTAATCAAAATAAACACAGTTATATGTATACTGTATAATGCATAAATACATATTTCAACACAACCTAAAAACACTAAAATGACTGCAAAACTAATGTTTTAACTTCTTTCACAGATGATTATTGAAGACAGAAACACAGTAAAGATATTTTAAGTCATGTCCTTCTATAAACTAATTCTGTCCCTCTAATCAAGGAATATAATGGCATAATATCATATGCCAGATGGCATGAATTCAGATTCCTCAGTGGTTTCCATGGCAGCATTTTAGAATAAGTTTTCCAGGCAGTTGCAAATTTCATAGAAGAAGGACAAATGGTTATTAGGTATTGAACTAGAACACTGGAGGTGATAAAAGTGCTGTTTAACCAAATACAACCCATTAAATATTTGATTTGGACACTGTCCCGCACAACATCCTTGCCTATAAATTGGAGAGGCATGGATTTACTGGATGGACCCTGTGGATAAGGAATTGGCTGGATGGAATGCCATCCAAAGGGACTTTGACGGGCTTGAGAGGTGTGCCTATGTGAAGCTAGTGAAGCTCATGAAGTTCAACAAGGCCAAGTGCAAGGTCCTGCACATGGGTCAGGGCAATCCCAAGCATAGATACAAGCTGGGCAGAGAATGGATTGAGAGCAGTCCTAAGGAGAAGGACTTGGGGGTGTTGATGAATGAGAAGATCAACATGAGACAGCAATGTGAGCTCGCAGCCCAGAAAGCCAGACGTATCCTGGGTTGCATCAAAAGCGGCGTGGCCAGCAGGGCAAGGGAAGGGATTCTACCCCTCTGCTCTGCTCTCCTGAGACCCCACCGGTAGTACTGCATCCAGCTCTGGGACCCCCAACATAAGAAGGACAGGGACCTGTTGGAGTTGGTCCAGAGGAGGCCACAAAGATGATGGGAGGGCTGGAGCACCTCTCCTATGAAGACAGGCTGAGAGAGTTGGGGTTGTTCAGGAGAATACTCCGTTATGGATTTGTTCTCCCTTTGCTTCAAAAGGTTACATTCAGAGACTTATCTTCTTCACCTGCATTTGTCCTGGTTAAGTTTACAGTCCTAGCTGCAGTAGCTGAAATCACACCATGAAAAGGAAAGTCAAAGAAATAGCAATGGTTAGTGCTGCTGTCCTAAGGTATAGTTTACTAACAGCAGCTTTGACTAGTGAGGGACACCTGGAAAATCACAAAGCACAGGCCCAGTGATGAGCTTGTTTATGTTTCTTCCTTCCCAGCAAAGCCAGGTCTGAGGACAGAGTTGCACCGTTCTTGCTTTTAAAATATTAATTGCATCAGATTTTGTCCCAAGGCCTTTTTGCCTCTTACATGCAAGACCAAATCTAAGAGGACACAGGGATGTCAAAATAGTAGGGAATCAAAATCAGGCCTAATACCCTCAGGAGGCACAAACGGGGCAGAAGACTGGCCTGTTCCTTCTGCCTCTCTAGAATACGAGAACTAAATTGTGTGCTAAATCTCTGTTCTGTCACATCATGTTGCATCACATCCCTGACAACTACTTCTAACTATACAAAACTCCCTGACAACTTCTTCTAACTATACAAAACTCCTGAACTAAGTTCCATGGCTATTTCTCCTCTTGGTATTTAACTAAGATTTACAAACAGTTTTGACAGACTAGTTTATTCTCAGTAAGCTGAAGTCTGATTTGACCATTAACGTCTGAGAATTTCTGTCTATAGATTTTGGTTTCTTAACCAGCAACAGCAGCCATGACCAGTTTTGCTGAAGGAAAGACCAGGGATTATCCTCAAATTTAGAAGCAAGGAGAGAAAGTGGTCCCTTCAATGCATAATGCTGAATTTTGGAAGCTGGAATTACCTTTCTTTTGGTTATTACTCTAGAAAAGGTTGGGTTGAACATTGTGGATAGATTGCATGAGAGGGAACAATGACACAAAGATGGTTTATGATGGAAAGAGCAGCGTGATATGAAAAAATACATAGCAACCCTCTGTTTACACAGCTATTAAAATGTTATAGGGATCAAGAAAGTGTAATAAACATTTAGCACGGGAGGAAGCAACCAGAGTAGGTTAATGTACTTAGTGAAGCTGCTGTAGAAAACACTGACAGACACAGAATCAGAGATGGATGGGAAAATTTATCTCTAGTTGATGGTCAGCTGCAACAAAGGAAAAGGTCAGCAATTTGCTAGATCAGTTCAGCAGAGGATATGTAACAGAACAGAAAGTGTTTAACCAAAGCATCTCCTGGATCTCACCACCCAAACAAAACAATGCCACTCTCTGTGATCTGTATGATTCAGATAACCAGAGCTACTTTTTGTTAAGGTTGTCAGTGACTGCCTGATATGCACTGCATCACTTGTTGTCCAGCTAGGCTTAATATCTGAGAGCAGTTTAATTGCTTAAATATATCCAGGTAGACACATCCTTTATAGTTGTGGTCTCTGTTTGAAACACAAGTTGTGCTCCTGTGGAGGGCTTACCCTGTATGTTACCTTTTTTTCCATACCATATACTTGTACTGCTGACTTAACTGAAAACCCAAGAGATTGCCTACCTCCTTGTTCGTGCAGCTCAGAATAAGGCTTTCAACCTGATCAGGGGCTCTGCACTCAATAATTATTAGTACAATGACACCATAATAAAATATTAAAATATTAACATTCTGCATTTTTCTTCAGACATGCATGGAACATTTGTCATCCTGATGCCCCTTAGCCTCATATTGATGGTTTTTGGAGGAATGACCGGATTCATCAGTATTCTTGCCAGGGCCTACCTACTGCTTCTCATGACAGGACTGCTTTTTCTTTTTGGAGGTACTGTATCAAACTCCTGGTTTAACCATTTTAAATAATAAGATATTATATCTGGGAAACATCACTTTGTCTTCCAGGGGAAAAAAAGCTAATCAAGTTTGCTTTCAGAATAATGCTGGTGTTCATTTATTTGATGTCTGCTCACCTCCTGACAGGATTCTGGAACAGAAAGCTAACACTTAGAGTCAGGAAAGGTAAATAATCACACACAACCATACATCCTTGTGTCACACATTGAAC
Source organism: Rhinoptilus africanus (assembly GCA_013400135.1). Classification (NCBI taxonomy): domain Eukaryota; kingdom Metazoa; phylum Chordata; class Aves; order Charadriiformes; family Glareolidae; genus Rhinoptilus; species Rhinoptilus africanus. Next base: position 994,680 of record VXBO01014960.1, on the reverse strand, counting down.
ACAATGTGTTTGCTATGCCTATTAACACAAAAGATTTAACACCTTCTCAGCACAGTGCCCAAATTCTTTACAGACAGGGTAATGGAGTAATGGAGAAGTGACTTTGGAATTAGTAAAGCATGGGGTTTGATAGCCCTGCACAGATCTTACAACTGTTAAGAAAAGTGACATTTTTTCAAAGGTATTTGCATTGAGTTCCTGAAAAGGGTCTTGCTAGCATTCTTGGATTAGCTGCACAACTAGTTTTGAACTAGAGTGGTGTCCCCAAACTGTGGGCCACAAAAGGAAACCTCAAAGAGTTATTTTAATTGATGTGTAACATTTCAATTTAAAGCTAGTAAAATTCTTTTACATTTTCTTTTCTATTATTTTTGCTGTAACCAAAACCTTGGTGTTTGAGGAAGTGATTTTTGAATTAAAACTGAAAACATTCTATCAAAGTAGGAAAACTAGGTTTAAATCCAACTGCATTTTCTTCTCCAAATAGATTTTCAGTGCTGTTTCACAATGTAACTTGAAACAGAAATTTTCCCGAAAAGAAAAGGGGATCCTCAGTATTGGCCCTCATCACCTGATCATACAGTCCTGTTTCTAACAAGAGAATGCTAAGAGATTGCTGGAAGCAAATGCTGCTGTCTCAAAGTCTTGACTGACCTTTTTGGTCTGAAATGGTCTTACAAAGACCAACCATCGCCATTATGCTTTTTTTCTGAAAAAAGTAAAAGAGAGAAGTAAGTTCTATTTCCTTAGAACATCAGAAAACTGTATTCACTAAAAAGGCTTAGGCTATTTGAAAACTAGAAAGATGAAAAGCTGTGAAGTGCAAAGCATGATTATCCCGCTGAAGAGTGGAGTACTTTGTCTTTATAAGACACTTGGGGTTGCAAAGAGGGAAAGGAAACACAAAGACAGTATTAGGAGAGGGGTTCTTGAATGTGTTCTGAAGATGCAACTAGTGCTGTTTCCCAGGACAGCGTGAACAGAATGCAGGGTGGCCTTTGCTGTGAGATCAGACCCTCCTCCTGCTCAGGCGGTATAGTTCAGCTGTTTCAGCTGCACTGAGGCTTGGCGCATGTAACAGGCATGCACAGTTTTATAGGATATTCCAGTTCACCAAGTTTGGTATTGATAGTTCTGTCAGCAGAAAGAAATATTTTATGATGCAGTTCCATAAATCTGAAGATTTTTTTGAAAATATCAGAACTAGTATGTTCCACATCCCAGGACATCCTATATGCTTCCCCAGTTTTTGACATGTGGCCACATTTAAGGGGGATCACAGAACTCAGCGTACCTTGTTGAAAATGTCAACAAAACAGTCATTTCCATTTCTGCTGAAAAAAGCCATAGAGAAGTGATTTTTTTTCCTCCGTGCAGGGGACTAGAATAATGTACAGGCATCACAGCATGGTTAAAATCAGGAATATGAGTATGAATTTTGACTGTTGGATAACACAATACACTTCTGTCTTGGTTTCTCTTTACTCAGACTTTTCTGGCAAAAAATGCAGGCTCATCTAGACTTACACTGGGATTTAACAGAAAGCCAGACCAAAATTTTTCTCCCTCAGAATCAGATAAGACACTATCTTGTCCTACAAATGTTCCGGTATCTACTTTCCCTAGGCTACAACCCTTTAATCCAGGGCCTTTCTATCGCATCTTTCCTGCCATTGATCCAGTCAAGTCATGTAGTGTATGTCCTTTGAGTAACATAGATGCCAGGCCCAGGATGTAGCATGTACTTGTGCTAGATGTGCCGTTCCATAAGTTTGCTAGCTTCTGAACAGTCCTATCATTCAGAAAATGTCTGGTTTCTTGTTTGAGTGCCTGTACTAATTTATTTTTAGTCTGCTCCAAGGATGTCTTTGGCTCAGTTATTTGGAAGTAAGGAATATTCATGACTCCACAACTCTTGATGGGAGGTAACAGTAAAGACAGCACATTTACATTGAACACACAAAACTTAAAATACTCAAAATGAGCAACCAGTCTAAATTCAGGTCACTGACCTGAAATGCAGGAATCCCTCTCCAGGAGCTTTCTTGCGTAGAGGTACATGGTGCACAGCAGTGAAAAATCAGGATGCGTTATAATACAGTATCAAAACCAGAGATGTACATGCATTAGATATCTCTAAAAGACATGAGTGGATTTTTATGGTGAGAGGCTTGCGGTTATACATTTTGATTCGTTATTTAACAATGAGAACACATTAAACTCAAGGGACAGAAATAACCCTCCCTTTACTTCCCTCTCACCCTTCCCCAAAACCCAGCCTCAACTAGATGTCAAAGGTAAACAGGGACTAACTGGCAATCTGGCCTGGGTAGACAGGAAGGAGTGGCAAAGAAGCCCTAAGTGATATCGAATTAATTTTTAATTTCTGCAGTGGATGCTAATTAGCTGAATATGTTTTTCTTTCCCAGCTCTTATTACACTTACTGGGATCAGTGTTTATATTGCATATTCATCTGCTGCCTTTGAAGAAGCTGTCTGCCTCCTGAGGAGTAAGGATCTCCTGGTAGAAATTGACATCAGGTTTGGCTGGTCGCTGGCACTAGTCTGGATTTCCTTTGTCGCAGAAGTGCTCACCGGAGCTGTGTTTCTCCTGGCAGCAAGAGTTGTGGGTGTGAAACGACGACGTGAACAGGCGTTATGAACAACAGGTATACTTGCAACAACAGAACCTTGCAGAGCCTAGAAATGGGGATTGCTTGGTCCAACTGGTCACTAGGGGTAATAAAAATAGCAAGGCTGTGACAGTATGTTGTCAGCTGCCATAAACCCTGTTCCTCACAGTAAGCTATAAAACACAAAGATTCTGGTAAATCGGTAAAACATTTCAAGTGTTGTCAATAAGGAAACTCTTGTGACTTTAGAAGAAAGTACATTGCAGTGTTAGTGTTTCCAAAATAATTTGAGCTGGCAGCTCTTAAAACATCTCCATTCATTGCTTAGAATAAGGCAGATTTCTTGCTTTCTTTTCTGCTTTCTGCTGCCCCAGCAAAGTGCCTCAGAGTACCTTGCAGGCCAGTCTGCATGGTCCACTTAGCTTTTGTTTCTCCTCCGGGACTCTGAAGAAGTATGCCTAGGATTCCAATCATGTTGGCAGCCTCTACCGTCTGAGCTGCTCTGAGATGGCTACTTTGTGGTAGGCAATGCTTCTTTCCTGCTGCCTTTGGAGGCACGTAGGGATATATGATGTCTAAACACCTGAACCCAGGAAGAGAGTGTGAGGCATAAGTATCCTCAGTTAAGATTGCATACTTAACACAGTTTTGTTGCACAAAGTAAAATCAGAAGTCAAGATCCAGAATAGGAAGAGCTTCAGAATATTTGGAGGACTCTAGTGATAATCCCCAGCACTAGGGCATGTCTAGGACATCTAGTGAGGTGAAGATTAATCTTTACTCTGGTGTACACCTTCTATATTTATAGGATCTTTCTTTTCCCTCATGTCTCCCCAAAGAGGCCTCCTCTCTCCTGTACCATAATTGCACTTTCCTTGTGGCAGCACACCAAAATGGGTTGATTAGAGAAACCAGAGAACCCCAGAAGCCTAATCCATGCCATCTATGTGTAATGTCTAAGGAGATACACGGCATCATGTTCTCTTTCCTAAAATTGTTACTTGTAGGGTGAAAACAAAGAAATGAGTAATTTTCTAAAAATGAGCTTTGGTGCTGTGATAAAATGAAAGGATGTAAAGCCCAGATACTGTGAATGACTTGATACTAGTTATGCAGCAGACGGTAGTGACTGTGATGGTGAAGTTCTCAAGTGCAGTGCAATGGTGAGTGTACTGCAAGAAAAAGATACAGTTGCTTTTCCAGATGTTTTAACTAACTACTGTAGCCAGCCTGAATCTATGAGATGCTCAGGCTACATACTTATCTCTTTCAGCTTATTGCTAGCTGCTTGTTCAATTCTGTAATGCAGAAGATACATCTGATGCATTTCCCAGATTTTACTTAACAATTACGATGATGCTTCCCTTTCATGAAATCAGTAACATGATTTGTATACTAGCATATGTTTAAGTGTGCTGAAAACTGCTGAGTAAAACTGAACACACAGGATACTTGAATTTCATATTAGAAGCCAAGCAATCCAGTTTTTCTTCATTAATTTTTCCTCTAGGTAATAGTATTAAAGAGAAAATTTACTTCGGTGCCCACTGAAGTTAAGAAGAATTTTTCCCCTGACTGCTGTGTCTCGGAATAACGACTTAATAAGACTAAATAAGACTAAATAAGCTGTGTTAACAGCTCCACTACATTTCTGTTAGATCATGTATTTCTGGAGGACTTCATCATATTACAGTTCAAGCCTGTGACTCAGGAGCTGTGTCAGCAAGGCACACTGTCATCGGGCAAGTCCCTTGTACTCCCTCCAGTAGTGCAAAGGGCATCATTTACCTACCTCTGTTAAATATCAGAACAATTTTATCATTGTGTCTTGTGTTAAAGATTGCACATTTACTCTTACTGAGCTCAGCTCTGATCTTAGTCCCACAGTACCAATTACTTTACAAAAAATAGTGGCAGGGAGCTTCCCGGAGCTTACAGTCTTTGGAGATACAAGGAAACATTATTACTACCGTGTTCTGAATAGAGAACTTAGGCAGAAAAAATGCCCAAGGTCACATGAAACCATAGTTTCTGAATCCCAGTCTAAGACCTCAGTTGGCAGACCTTGCTTGTTATCAGAATGAAATAAGGCTAGAAATCCTGAATAGACCAAGCAGTAGAAATTCCGTGAATAGCCAGTACAGTTTTGTAATTCTCACTTGCTCCCACATTGGTGTTCACATATTTTCCGTGTTGCCTTATGTTTGAACTGTGTAATTGAGTCATTTTAGAAGTTAAAGCTCTATAAGAAGAGTAAGAAAAAAGTCCTTTGTAGCCAAAATTCCATGTGCTTAAGTGAATTATGTAAAATGTAATATTTCTATGTTTTGGTGCTGCTGAACTATTTATAATACAATTTGTATGATGTTACTCAGACATTACTGTAAGCTGTAATAGTAAAGTATCATCTGAGTTATTTTTTGAGTATTTATTACAGATTTTATTTTACAGTGGGTTTGTATGTTGTAAAATTAAATAAATTGACATCTCCGAGCTGGTAATTATTTACAAGGACATGGAATGAATAAGATGTATATTTTTCTTTAACTTTTTCTGCAGATCTATTCTACAGTTTATATGATGCTTTTGAAGTGCCTGTGTCAGATGTGGTAGGTATTTATAAGATACTTATGCAGCTACAATAGAAAATACTCAAGTAGTCAAATCTAATTAGAAAGCCAATGAGTCTGTTATTGAATTAGAGCAATTCTCACTTCCATGGCTTTCCTAAATTTCTCCTTTTGGCTTCCTTCAATATCTGCCCAATGGTAATAAAGAGCATCTTCTGCTCCTAAGTTATTTGTATAACCCCTGCATTTCTCTGAAATTCCTTCTGAATACAAAGGAAAAAAGATGGTTTTGAATAGACAAATAAGCCTTGCACATTTTGAAGAGTTATGCTAGAAAGACAAAACATCCTGGAAAAGTCCTTATGCAATGGGATACAAGTGACCTTGTCAGCTTCTTCCTCTTACTGAAACTAATGTTTATATATTACCCAGTTCTTTGCTGTATTTTCCCCAAAATGCGTTACTGAGATGAGAACACTGACTTTTCCCATTACTTTCTGGTGAATTGCAAACTCAGAGGTAATTGGCCACATTTAAAGTGAAGAAAACCAGATGTACTGAGCAGAGCAGTACTGTTTGAGGAGGTAGAGTGCACAGAGCTACTGGCCAATACTAAGCACTAACTTAAAGGCTTCCTCAAGGCATGTCAGAGAAGGATAGGGGAGGTCCAAGGAGTCCTTGAGGGTGAAAAAATTGCAGATGTAAAAGACATTTGGAGGAGATGCTGGTGAATACAATGTAGACACGAAACCACAAGGATGCAGTCTGGGTCTGTGCTGTTCCAGAGATGGCTCCTGCAGAGCAGCTTGCATGTCTCTGTATACCCACGGCTGATGACTAAGGGGACACTGTTGGACACACGTGATTCTTAATTTCCTCCTTCCAAATTTAAAAGGATGGCAGGTTAGTGTCCATTTAAAAGGATGGCTGGTTGGTCAGAAGAGGGAGAGAGCCAGAATCTGCCCAGAACCTCTCCACTAAGGTGGCCGCAGCAAGGCACGGAGTGCCTGCCCTCTGGAGCTGTTAAAGGGAACTGGAACTGGCCCACGAGATGGATCCAAAAGACAGATTTTCCCAAGCCTGATTGACACAAAGTAATCTTGCCCTCCAATTTTATCGCTTGTTTTCAATTGTTTTGCAAATGAAATCCAGTGGTCTCTGGCTTTATACTAGAGCATCAAACTGTCCTCAGAATTGGTATAACCATGCTCAAGAGAGACTCCCCTGTGCCTCGATACTCCCAGTTTGTTTGCTAAGCGGGCACAATTTTTAGACCAGCAATTGCAAGCTCACAGGAATTTAGTCAGATGTTCTTGGAGGCCAGACAAAACTACCTTGAAGGCCAGGTTCAACCCACAGACTTGTAGCCATCCCTGGTTTAGGTTACAGGTCTTTAACTACTGGATTGCATTCTAGTTAGGTTACAAAAAATAGATCTTTTCACTTTTACTAAAACAATATAGTGCTGTTTTACTTAATAAAAAAAAAGCTGTAATAGCTTTCTCCTACATTTTACACATCAGCTTTAACCCTAAGGAGGGCCCTCAGTTCTTTGAGCAGTCCGTTCAGCAGCCATACCACTGTCACATTCAATCTTTGGATGCCTATTAGCAGTGACAGTATACACACTTAGTCGTTTGTGTTGCTAGTAGTCATTGTTTGAACGCTCTGACTTGAACTTTTGCTTTTTAAAGGTTTGCACAGAAACAGTGGTCTCTGCTGACATCTCATGGCTACGCTAAGCAGTTGACTGTATTTGGAAAGAAACCATCCATTCCATACATACTCTTTTTTGTATGATTTGAAAAGCAGAGGATACTGTCATGCTCACCAGACTCTAGCTCCTGTATTTTATAGCCCAGAGAATCTCATCAAGAAACTGCAGAATCCAAGTCAGTAACATCTGCCAGCTGCTGCCCATCTCAAGTGAAAATGCCAGGTGATTGGAAATACACTGTTAACCTTCCCTGTTCTTTAAAAAAATTAATCACAAAACATACTTAAAGGTTTTTAGTGATTCCATTCTTAGAAGATAGATGCTATAGCCATTCCATTCATGGTTATGTTTAGATAGAGTCAACTGGTATTGCTTTTTGTTTACATTTGTGGCATAAATGTCACAACTATTAAGCTGAAACTAATCAAATTGAATATCCAAGAGTGCAAACAATAAAAGACAAATAAATAGTCATATATCACAGCTTATTTTCTGAATATGGCAGGCTGTCTAAGAATCGAACAATTGAAAGGGACAGACTTCAGGATTGGTCCAGAAAATGTAAGAGGGGTTCTGCAGGAAACAGCATGCTATATTTCTGTGGCTCCTAATTTCTTTATCCTCTCTCAATCAAAACATGTTTTCTAAAGAAGTCATGAATTTCTGCTTTCAGTATGAGCTGAGCAACTGCAGTGAGATTCACCAAGGCATTGTTGAATTTCGAAACTATGCAACAACTGTCAAAGTGGAAGAGACCAACTCTGATCTCTCACATTTATTAGATTCAGCCTTCCTTCCCTGGGAACCGCGGCAGCATTGCCCACTCCTTGTCTACAAATACACCTCCGCATAGACTACTAAGACACACCTGTGATTCTTCCAAGCCAAAGTAACTAGGATAGAGCACCTCCTGTGAAAAAACCTTCTTAGCTGTGGTGCAGGATGAGGTTGCTAGACTTCTGTGATGGATGAACACTATTTGGGGATAGTTCCTTCATCCCTGAACTAGGTCCTCAAACAGACGAACAGCAGTTGGTTAACAATCTGCGGGTATGTGGAGTCAGGTAGTAGAGGGAAAGGAAGAGGGATGCAATGTCGTACGCCACCGTAACTGAAGTGGCATTGACAGATTGAAACCTCATGTTATGCCTGACCTAGTTTCTCAGCCTATCACCTAGGAAAACCCATTTTTGTTATCTTACAGGAGCCTTTCAGGTTCCATCACCATTGAGGAAAAGGCACTAAATATTTGTAAAAGTGTCAGAAAAGAAGGGATGTGGAACTGTAAGTATGCAAGTTACCATCAGTTAATGAGTTACTGCTTATCAGCCAAGTTATCACAACTGAATGTGTTTACACTCTCAAGTCATCTCACATCACTCTTGAGAATTAAAATGCATTTATTTAGAACACCACCTCTACAGCCTGGTCCAGTTCGCGTGATAGGTTAAGCTAATGGATTTAATATTTCATTTGGAGCAGACCACAGCTGATGCGCCGTGAAGTATTAAAGAGTAGCATCTCAGTCCTTGTGATAGCCTGCTTATACCACTCATTTCCAAGCTAGCTGAAAGACTCCTTCACTGGGGTTGGAGGCATGGCAGGCAGTTCCCTGAAGAGCTTTTGGCTCATTATTTTACTGTTTTCATTTTTGCCAAGGACAAGGCAAACACTTGTCATGGAAGGCTGGGACTCTCTCGGTGTAATGCTCCCTAGGTGTTGAAAGGAATTTGTCTGCCAATAGCTGAACAGCATTTGCTAATGGCTTATGCTTCTGGACAACACATCTGGTTGCTGGAGGAGCTAACATATTTCTCCATCCAGCCTGGCCTTATCAAATATTTATAAGCTAATGCTGTCTGTAATGCCTGCAGCATACAGAGAGGCCGAACTGAATTGCACGGTGGAGGAGTCTCTGTTTCCACAGCCTTTTGGAGTTGGCTGCATCAGCACTGTGAAAACCCTTTGGCATCATAAACCTTTTATTGCCACAGCTCCCACTTGACTAGTATTATACAGTGAAGCATTTAATTATGCAAAAAGCCCACATAAAAAGAATTTTATAACTGTCAGGCAAAATCCATAGAAGGAACAAACTTTGTAGGGCTTGCAATAAAAAGTATTTTGAGTTATCTGCCTTTCTTTTTATAAACAGTATGTCACAAGCATGGCAACAGCTGTAGCCAGCAGGCTTGTAAGCTGTCTCTCCTTCCTGTCCATGGCAAACTTCACACATGACAGGCCCTTGGTTTGGACCAGGGCACTTCTGATAAAATGGAAAAGTTCTACATGGTCTGAGAAGACCAGGCCTGTTTCATTCCGTGAAGAGACAGATAATGAGACCCGTTTAATACAGTGTATGGCATAAAAATGTAAATATTTCTTTTTCAAAACTCAGGAATACTGTAGTATTTAATGAAAATAAAAGAAGAAAGAAATGGCTACAGGGTGCTTTGTCAGCCAATGGGAATAAAGACATGTACCAGTCTATATTTTAGATTCAGACCTACGGGATCACATCATACTCAAATGTTCATTGTTTAAACTTCTACTATAATAATATGCAGCAATAAGACACACCGGTGTCGGTATTAAGGTACTCAGCACACAGTATCAGAGCGGGTTTGACCCATCTGTAAGTGACTGTCCTGCAGGCATCACTGAAACAGCACGTGCAGACAAGTAGAAGAAACAACGTCACCGGTGACCATGTCTTAAAGAGAACTGTTCTGCCTGACTTTTGTGGCTTGCTACAGCTGAACCTGTAAGTGGAAGTTGGTGTTAATAATCCAGCTGAATAGCAACATCTTTACTGAATGGGCTGATTAACAAAAGGCACAGTACAGTGTCCTTATTGTCCTACTTTAGTGAGCACTTCCTCACCACATTACCATGCAGAGACACAGGACTGTAACTTTATGCAGGGAGCTCTTGAAAGTAAGATTTGTTACTCCTCTTCAGGAGTCTATAGCTTGCTGCACAGGCAGCCAGGAGGCTGTTACACCAACAACATAAATGAGAAAGAAGTCTGCTTCCTGTAGAGACATCCAATAGAAAAAACACTCTCCTACTCCCAAGTCCCTCCTGGGCACAGACCTCCCCTTAAGAGTCTGTCTTGGGCTCGCTTTCCTACTCTCCTGTTCACCAGAAAGTCCTTTTACTCCTCCTTGGCAGTAACAGCAGTGCATCAGGACCCTCTGTCACCATAACAACTGGGATATCTGTCTTATAATTCAAACTGCCCTCTCTAACTTGAAGGGCCTCTTCCTACACACCATCTAGAGCTCATCAATCCTTCCTTGAGCAATTCTGCATTCTTTATTGGAGTAGTAACTCCCATACCCACCCTTTCTAAAGCTGCTTCTCTGCCATTTTATTTCCAAAAGCCTGATGAACTGTATACTCACCCATTTGGGAAAAGGATTGAATTTGATACAGGTAAGCCTTAGTCTTTTCAAATACCGGCTAACCCTGTGGTTAACCCCATTGTCTTGGGTTTGCCTGTGGGAACAGTTGTCCCAAGGAATTCAGAAAACAATCCCACAGAGAGCAAACCACTCACATCGCAAATCCCCTTGTAACTCCTAATTCCTTTGGAGTTTAGACAATGTGACAAGCATTAAAACACTGAAGGCCCTTAGTGCATGTCCCTTCAAAATGACAAATGCATCCCCCAAATCTTACTTAGCCACAGACTTTGTGACATTGGACTCACTGATACCTGTTTCTGTATGTCACGTCTTTAATGGCAGTGTTACTCCTTAATTGCCTCAAGTTGAATAAATGACTTTACTAAACCTCCCCAATAGCTCATTTAGAGATAGAATCATTTTCATCAGATTTTCTTTCATTACATGTAGAGATTTCAGCCTGCAGTTGCAACCCATACCAGCACTACAAGTCAATACAAACATTTTCTACTAATTTGGAAATTAGGTTAAAATGTGATTACCCTCTAAATAGCACCATTACCCGAGTAATAAGGATATGGTATAAATTAGTGCTTGAAATGGGTTCTGCTACACACATAATCATAACCTGGCATTTCACCAACGTCATTTATAAGCTGTTGTGAAGACACAGGCACCCAGCCTCCTGGGAGCTGCTGTGTATGACTGCGCTTTTCCTGCAGAGGAGCGGGCCCCGTGATCGCAGCATTCCCATTCCGTCTCGCTGTGCTTTGCCTGAGCAGCCGCTGCACGTCACTGTTGTTCCACACAGAAAAGTCAAAAGAAACACATTTATGTGAGCAAGTAGCAGGACTCGGGGAGTCCGTTTGCCTTTTCAATCAAGGAAAGAAAATGTGCAACAAACCGAGGGATGGATCTTACTGAAGTCAAGGGGGACTTTTTCCCCACGACTGAAGGGAGGCCATACCTGTTGCCCTTTTGCTTTTTCATTTGCCTGTGCAAAAAGGATTTACCCGTCTTTTGTGCTTAAAGCTGTAAAAAGAGAATGGTCATTAGCCAGGGACACAAAGATCCAGAGGGAATTGCCTGCTCTTTACAGGCACTGCGTGAACTGTGACAAATCACTAAACCTATTGATGCTCAAGTTGTGCAGCAGTGACACCACGCCCTGCCTCACAGCATTACTGGGAGGCCTGAAATTAAGGACAGGAGGTGCTCAGATATAACAGAGCAACATCATTTATACCTTGTTATATTTGGAGCATTTCTTCCTTTCAAGAGAAGGGGAAATTTTGGAGTGTTACGTTGTGATTTTAGAAATAAAGACCTTATGATTTTGGCACGATTGTTAAGCCCAAAAAGGCAGCTACAACCAGGGGTCTGAATGACATTTTTCTAGACGCCGGACACTTGTAAGAAAGCTTTGGCGACAGCTATGTCAAGTCACAAAAGCTGACTAGTACTAAGCTCTTCCTTCCAGTACTTGCCACTAAAAATACAGAAACATTCCCAGTTCCTCACATGACTTTTTTCCAGGTTTTCAGCAATTGCCACATTGTCTGAGTGCAATGGGGAGGTTTAATTCCTTTCTCAATAAAGTTTCATACAAAACAATTCAAGAGGAATGGAACTGCCAGGAACCACAAGAAGATATTGAGGAGAATTAACAATAGAAGAGATATATAAATTTAACAGAAAACGATGTAGCAAGTAGGGACCTTGTAGCACTCAATGCACTAAAAGCAATAGTTCCCCATCCATGGCTTTTCCTACTGTCCTTGCAACCCATCAGTGTCAGCTGTACTTACCACATCCTACTGTTGCAGCCCAACTCGGCTGCCGTTGGCATATTAATTCGTCCCATGGTTGGCAACCCATGGATCTGGGATCATAAGGAGGGAGTGACAGTTCAGCGGCAGGTGACAATGAGGTGCCGTGTAGATGTCCTCTAGCCAGGTTTACTCATCTAGCTCTGATTTCAGCCACAAAGCTGAGGGTCAAATTTCAGTATGGAGTAGCTGTGTTCCTGCCAGGCTTTTGTGGTGTGTGATGACTCCCATTTTTCCAAAAAGAAATTATCCTGCAGCCTCCAGCCGTGATCTTAATCCTCTGAGAAGACTAAAATCAGGCCAGAATTCTTCATGCAGCACAAGAACAAGGAGTTTTGTTTCTGAGGTTACAAACCCAATGTTTATTTCATAAGCCCAGATCCACAAACATGAGAGAAGAGATCATACTGCCAGAGGGAAGGAAACCCTTTCCTGAAGCAAATGACTGGGCTGTAACATTGCATCCTACTGAGACAGGGGGGATTTATAAAAGAGAAAACATACACGGCTTGGCGATCAAAACAGTTGCCTCAAGATTGCTGAGCTGAGTGAAGAAGTGAAGGGACAGAGAAGTGAATCAAAGTCTAGAATCGAAGGCAGAGGACTGAAAATGTCTGTCCTTCTTCAGACTTTTGTGAGAAAACAGCATTACCTTTAGCTGCAACTTTGGTTCCCCATTTTGTGTGTTACTCCTGTGCTGCTAGGGGATGTGTAATTTCGGATGTCTTGGTCTCTAACTCACAGTAGCACGCATTGGTCAGGACGATCCCTGCTGCTGTACCGCCCTAAGTATACTTGACCTGCAGCTGTTTTCTCTCTTTCAAATAACAGACGAAAGAAACCTGACGAAAACGCTGGGCCAGATTCTCCTCTCACGCAGAAGCCTTGGCAGAGGAAGAGGGGCCCTGGGGAGTCACAGCTGCTGTGCACTAATGTCCTGCTCTCCACTGGCTCTCGAGCCTAATAGACTGCAAGTTCATTCCCCAGGCAGGGCTAAGGAAGAGCTGTGCTTTGCCTTGCCCATTGGCTGACCTGAGAATTATCGTTTAAACTAGTAATACCTGACTTTTATGTACAAAAATGTTAGCAGGTACTTTGCTGGTGCAGTTTTTAGTAAGGCAGCTCTGAATAGGTTCAGGTTCTTTGTGTGACTAAAGTGCTGCTGAATGGTTGGAGCCAGAGAGGCCAAGTCTGGCTCTGACCTGACACCATAAATTGTTATTGTCTGTATAATTGTGAGATTTGTTTTTGTTTTGTTTGCTACACCAGCCCAAATGGAAGCTTGAGGATCTATTTGCAGACACAGTTGTCTAAAGCTTTTCAGCATACAGGCTTGTAGGTCCAGCTTTGTATTATTTAGAGCTTTTGCTTGTTGTTTTAGGTTTAATGTGTTTGCTCTCTTGATGGCTCCGTCAATATACATTCTGCACTGAAAAAGTTAAGTGTCAATATATAAAAAAAGATGGGGCCAAAAATACCCATCCGGAGTTTGGAGATGGAAGGCAAATTGCAGGTTTGTCAATAGTGTGTTTGGGAGCATTTTAAATAGTGAATCACTTGATGCTAGCTATTGTAAATATTGGTTTAAAGGTGCTATAAAATTGATGGTGCACAGTTAAACCTTCCTCCAAATCCTGATCTATTTATGCTGCCTCGCTTACTGTCAGATCCAAAGACCACTGAAGGTAATAGGAGTCTTTACCAAGTCGTTAACAAGCACAGTGTAGTTTCAGCAAATGCACATAATCTTGCAGTAGGAGCACAGTACATTTTCTTACAGTTTTCGTTAAATTAGGCATACTATACTCCAGAGCATGCCTTTCATTTTTTTTTAACGTGACAGCAGAGAGAAATGGCATAGAGTGACATTCAAAGACGACTATGACTCTCTACCTTAGCTGCACAGCTTTTTTGACGTAAGGTTAGACAATGAAAACAGTATTCAGCTCCCACCACAAATCACAGTGTGGGACATGGTGACCGAGGTCTGCATCCTGAGCAGACCTGGGCTGAATATTCTTTTGAGTAGCAATTGGGTGAGGTTTGCAGTTTCTGCAGAGTCCTTCATTGAATTCTGGATCTGATCAGAGGAAAACAGTTGAGCCGGGATGCCAAAACAGTGAACCTGAAAAATGATTAATGTAACTTCTACCCAGGCCAACCTCCACTCTGTGAAATTTGAAGGAATTCTTTATCACATTGGCCCTAGTCTCTACAAAATCTTATTTCACCTTCTCAGAGGCATGTAACCATCCCAATATCCGTACATTAAATTAAGTCCTAATTTAGAAGCTGCGAATTATTATTGAGGGCTAGATTTCACAAAAGGTTTAATATCATCCGCACAGCCATATTTTCCAAGGATGTAATGTATTGGATATATATGGGAGAGTCTGGCCAGCACTGTCCCAACACTTTCTTATTTTTGTTTTCATGTAGAAACCTAAATGGAAGAAAAGGTTTTATGTATTGTGAGCACCTTAAAATCTGGCTGAAAAAGTTCCAAAGAATAAGTGGGAATTCAGGCTCCATAAAGGTAAATCAGAGTAAATCAGGTAAATGTTGTTGACCTGAGTGGAACTGGCACATGTAGGTTTGGAGAGCTTTGAATGAAAATCCATTTCTTGGTCTTGAAAGGACAAGTGCTTAATCCAGCCCAAACCTTATGACACCATGATCCTTGCCTGGAATACTGGCATACCTGAACTCCACATGGAGAAACAAATTAATGAGAATGAATGTCCAACAGGAGAGTTATTAATGCTCGTTTGCTTTTGGTGTGGCTGGCTATTGTAGAAGATCTGCATTTTCGCCCCTGTCTCCCCATTTTCCCCCATCCTTTTCCCAGGGAATACAGTGAAAAAAATTCTGCTGTGGGCAAGTCTGGAACCTGTCTGGTTCTTCACCTGTGGTTTCCATCACAAAGAAAACTGTGATGAAGGGTGACAGGGCCCTTAGGAGACTGGGAGGTGAGATGGCAGCTGGAGAAGAAAATGACAGGCCTCTAGAATTATCTGTTCCCATACAACAAGTGTCAGCAATGGCAGATAAGGCGATGCCTGTAAGTTTCAGTGCTCCAGGCGGCACTGAGAGGGGAAGATGTGTTTGCAAAAGGGCATGTTCACTCAGTTATAGAGTGCATGTGTTGTGCTAAATGTCCTTAAATCCCTCTGGTAATGCAGCCGTCTGTAACAATAAATAGCAAATAACTATTGTCTCCTCTGGGACTACAGCTATCATGCTTTCAAATAGGAGTCATCCTGCTCTGTGTTGAGGTGTAAGAGACCACGCATTTACTGTGAGTTCTGGGGAAAAACACTGAAACACACATAATGTAACCCGAAATCTTAGATTGCTTCTGTTTACACAGTTTTGCATAAAAGCTATGATAACACTTTTAAAATCCCAAGCAGCCCACTCCTCCCAGTTATTCTAGATTTAAAAACAACTGGTGGGTAAGAAATGTTTGTGTTTCAGAACTGAAGATTATTATTTGTCTCTCTTTCCATTCCACTTCCTGCCCCCTTCTTTCCAGGGGACATTCACATTTAAAATTTCCCCCTGAGAATCCCTCATTGTGCAATTTTTGTAATTGGTAGGAGTATTAGAAAGTGGATAGATCAGCTGAGAAGTGAGGAATCTAGCAGATTATGTACATATATAATCTTTCAGAAGCGAGCAGCAGCTCGCCCTCTTTGTTTTAAAATGTTCATATATTTTTGGAAAAGCAGATAACAGAACATCTAATAATAGCAAAGAGTTTTCTAAGCCAAGACACTCAGTGTCTTGAAAGTATTTTGCAAACATGAACACACCTATATTTCATGACTCACCTGTAAGTTAGCCATCTTTATTTCTCTTGTTCTGATGGGGGAAATGGCACCCAGAGAAACCAAAATACTCAAATAAGTAGCATACGTTAAAAGATTGGTGATGATTTAAAACAACAACAACAAAAAATGAGACCAGTAAATTATATTGTTACTTCAGCTTACTACCTGAAATTATTGGAATACGAAGACCCCGAAAAAATCCAGGATAGTATTTCACACCAAAATACACAGAACCAGAACTCCCCAAAGACCGACGCAGGTCGTTCAGAGGCTGTAAAGAACTCCAAGGTTTTCTGAGCTGATCACAAATCTCAGACCAGGCTCAATCATAATAAAACATATAGAAACCCTGCTAAAGCTAATATTATTCCCTTCCCATGCCCAGTTATTTGACAGTTCTTTCACATGTAAACCAATACTTCTTTCCTAGATCTGAGAACAGAATTCAGCAATGTAGAAACCTGCTGCGTGCTTGTTGTTTTCCAAATAGGGGCTTAAGCCTTCAAAAGGTTGCAGTGGTTTACAATTTGAATGGGAACATACTGATTTCCATGGTTTTGAAGCAGTCTTTTAGAAAGGCAAAACCTGTTAGATTAATTCCTAGTAAAGAATGTATTACTGATCACTGAGCTGTAGTATACTATGAATAGTCCCTGGGAAGCCTGTCACACAGTTAAAAGCTGAATTTTGCAATGAGATTGGTGAAGGACAAAACTGATCTTCCTAGAATCTGGTAAAACCTTCTAAGGTTTTAACCTTATATTTATCTAATTATCTGCATCCTTCTCAAAAAAAAAAAAAAAAAGGTTTTTCTCTTAGAGTCTTGATCTCTAGAATCACATCCTAGATATCAATCCTAGAGAACAGTCACAAACTGTGGGAAGTGGGACTTAGAACTGCTGTGCACTTCGTGGATGTAATACATGCAATGCTTACAAGTCTAAATTCAGGATTGAGCGGCTCATCAATAGAAAGATCAAGGCCTACCCAGTGTCTTTTCCCTTTTCTCTATAAGAGAAGTGAGAAATGCCTTCCTTCTGGCTGGAAGTCTAGCATGTCCACTGTCATGTTCATCTCAGACTGCCACATAACCCAGAACTTCTTCCTCTCCATGGAACCTGAAAAAGGATATCCTTTTCACTAACTGCCTCCAGGACAGGATTTCCCGAATGATGCCTTCAACTTTTATGAAAGTGCTTTTGTCTGTAGTTGTACTGAAGCACTTGTTTCTCCATCATACCTTCTAACAGCTTGTGATCAGCCAGCATATCCACCTTGTGCCAAAAGCCAGTCACAGAATCGTTCCATTCCAGCAAGTGCTGGCAAACCCTCCTTTTCTATCTGTCCCCTTTCTGTATTTGTCAAGGCATTTGGAGCCAATGCTTTTGGCTCCTGATCCGCACCACTGTGACTCCTAGTCTTCCTTCCGCTGTACCACACTGCATCTCTGTCTGCTCTGCTCCTAGCCAGCGGGAAGCTGCAGTATTGCCTCTTCACTGCAGACTCAGTTCTCCGTAACCTGATGAGAATCACTTCCTGTATTCACATGGTTTCATGTGGGGTCTGCTTCTAATTTCAGCTTGTCCTTTAGCCCTTCACGTTCTTCCAAGAAATCTTGCTCTACTATTAGAAAACATCCAGTCTATATGACTGGTGCTCAGCTTGACTTTCTCCTTCATCCTGAAGAAATGCTGGTGCTGCACTACCATCAGCCAAGCTTACTTGTCCATGTTACTCAGCAGTGAACGATGCTTCTGTAAGTCAAGTACTTCAAAGTGGCAACAATAACATCTCTTCCTTTTCATAGCTACTGCCTAGTAGCCTCTGTTTATTCACTGGGCTCAGCACTGTTCTGTCCCTTTCCAACATCTGGTTACATTTCTCCAGCCCAACGCTGCTGTTTATCCCTGCTGCTTGGATTTTATTGAACTGGAATTGAAGTGGTCATTGCCTTATTAACACAGCTGAAAATATGGCACCGGGATGACTGGCAGCCTTCTTCAGCAGCGCAGGTATGCTGAAAATCTTCACAGGTTTTCTTTCTTCACAGGTCCCTATACCTAGGTCCACTGAATAGGCTTTTGAGGAGGTCTGGTTTCTTGTAAGATTCAGGGAGGAAGAGAAGGGAGAGAGGGGCCACAGACTACACCCAGAGGGATTTTTTCAGACTACATAGGCTGTCAACTCTGTCTGATTCTGCTCAGGCTTCTGAAAACATCTCATTTACAAGGGGCGTGCTGAGAGGCTTTGCAGGGGTATTAGCACAGTCAGTTCCATTACAAGAACATAACATCTGTCTTTCCCTCCCATGTCCTCCTTGTCTTTCTGCTCATCACTCTTAAACTCTGCAGAATCAGAATTTCTATTTTCAGCTTTTTCCATTATTTTTGTACATGCCTTCCACCTCCTGTCTTGTTCCCATCCTAGTTGCTTTCCTTCACACTTTCTGTGGCATCTTCCTCCACTCCCTTTCACTGGTATATCTCAGCGTTTATCTAGTTGTTCTTATTTTTTCCATATAAGATTTTAATTCCTTCAGTGCTTTGCATTTGTTCTTCTTCACTTCTATTATAATTTACCAGCTTTTGAACTACATAGGTCTTAAAAATCTTACAAAAGGGATTAAATGATATCCATACTATGAATAAACTCAGATGAAAATGGAATATTGTAATGTTTGAATGTAAATGGCTTGACAGCGGTATTAAAGAGATCAGTTATATCTCAAAGTTCTTTAATTGGTGCTACAGTTTGGAAAGAGAGTAATCCTACAAAAAGATTCAGAGGTGCCTGTGTGTATATGTACACATATATGTATGCACGTACGCACTCAGAAATAAAACACATGCAGTAGATGTGACTGAGCCAACTGTTAAACCCATGGGTGTAAGACACTTTCCCGGAGGTTTGCAGTGCATTGAAGTATGCGTGTGGATGACTGTTCACATCTGTGTGCTGGCTGGAAGCCGCGTGTCTACCATGCAGGCCTTTGTAAGCAAGAGCTCTATGTGCGAGAGAGGAGACAAAGCCTTGGTGATTTTTTCCTAGTTCTGCTTTGCTTTTTGGAGTTACTTCATTTAAAAATAGGCCAATTTACAATGTTTCAGAATATCACAGCCCATTTTAGAATCGAAACAGGCTTGATTTTCCAGTTAGCTGCAATTACTGGTGAAGACAAGGCACATTGCCTCAGAAAACCACGCTCCATCAGAGGTGTATATTTCTTCACAGGTGCCAAAACATGCGCTCAAACAATAAAATCAGTGAAATAATAGACACAAACACAAGTATTATTTAATGGTCTTATTTTAATGGGCAAGAACTCTTTCTGTCCTTTAAAACACAGGGACAACAACTCATTTTCCTTTCATTGTTCACTGAGCAGTTGGTTTGTTATAGGCTGCAGGGAGGATACGTTATTACGTACACTGGGGCTGGTCAGATGTTTGCAGTATTGATGTATATAAGAGGTCAAACAAGGTGTTTAGTTTAATAACAACTGAGTTTCTTATTCACTTTTAATTATATATCTTTCACATAGCTCTCAAAGTCCCCACCATGTTTAAGATCAAAACCAAAGAGAAGCATCCAATCTAGTTTCATAAAGCTTCCAAAATGTGGAAACCAACAAAATTGGGATGAGATGTGGCCAGAAAGCAGTTCATTATTCATGTACGTAAGGAAAAGTAAACCCCAGTGCTCCTTCTTTACTTTGGTCAGATGCTGGTTTCCAGAGTCCGTGGCAGGGACATAATAGGTCTAGATCCTCCCATATTTTGCCTCAAGAGCTTTTCCAAATATTTCATGTTGATTTCCCCTTATGCATAAGTAGTTATACAGTTGACTTGCCTAATGTCTATATTAATTTTGGTACATTTTTAATTAGCAGATAGCTAATTAACATAGTATAAGGTTATCTTGTTAAATGTTAATTGGATATGTAAACATTCTTTACAAGTTAATATTCAGAGGAAAAATATGTAATATGCATTTGTTGCCTGTGTCATTCTGAATTAATTACATGACAGCTAGATTTATCCCTTCCCAACTTGAGAACCCTCAATAAGTACTCTTTTAAGAATCAATTGATACTTAATTAATATGTACTGGCTGTCCTATTTAATTTAAATTAGTTCTTTCAGCAAGTTACAGCGTTGCTGAAAGACACAGCATTCCCCCTGTGACACAGAGCATTTTCTGCTGAGAGCACACGAGGGTGCTGTGAGAAAAGGCTCGGTGCTGCTGGCCCATATTTCACGACTGGGCACACAGCCGCCTCCTTTCTTCTTATCAAAACCAAAAACTACCCACACGGAAATCTTTATGAAAGTTGCATGTACTGTGCTGTATCTCATTCCATGGGGCTTCGTATTGCTCAGTGATCGCTCCCTACCTGGATGGTGTTTATTACATTAGATGATGAGGTCAGTAACCTTCACCCCCGATCAGGTAGGGAGCAAGGTCCACATTTCCTCACTCCCCTTTTATGTTATCTTCATAATATCCACTGATGAGATAGGCGCAGATTTAGCTCATTGCTTCAGTGCATTGATATTCCTAGCTACAGGAGAACAGCATGATTGAGTCCCCGAGGGGCTGAATTCTGGGATGGATGCATGGCAACAACGTTCACGTATAATTTATTATGTGTATGAAATCCTTAACATCAGCAAAATGGTCGCAGAGTTTGCCTTTCCGTTCATCACACAATAAGGCTGTTAATGAATAAGAAACGTCTCTGCATGCTGCAGTTTAACACATTCTGCGCCCAAGCAGCAGCGACAGGGATCTGAACAGCTTTTCTTTCTGCCCAGACACAGATTCTCTCTTCTGTACATTTGCTGCAAATGATTGTGGTTTTAATTTTTGGAGGATTATATCTCCAGCGATCCCCAAGCTCTTTATAAATAACAATTAAGGATCACCATGCTCTAGTGATATAAGTATTACAGGTGGGTTAACTGAAAGACAGGGGTGAAGCCTCTTGCCCAAAGCCACAGTGTGATATAACAGCAGCTCCCAAGAGCTCTGACTCTCAGTTTCTCCCTCTAAACACAACATCACACTTCTTTTCTCAGGTAACTGCACTAAGTCACCTCTTTCTGGACAGGTGATCTGTCATCATAACAAAACCAAACCCCCTTGAATTCGGGCTGGACCCCATACGTGAAGGCCTGGTCTAACTCTCTGAGGTCAATACAAAAGATCCCTTGTACCTTTGTGTGGTATCAGAATGACAAATGGTGAAGATTAAGGGTCTGTTTTCACAGGAGCTCGGACCCTGGGCCTGTTGGTAACTTCAGGAGGAGTTTTGAATGCTCAACCGTTCTAAAACCACATCTGAAGGCTTGCCCAAGGTCACACAGGCAGCCTGTTGCAGTGCTATGGCAGCAGTAAATTTGCACAATTGTCTTGTCTCTGAGTTTACTGGTGTTACTAAATTTTCCTCTAAGGAGGTTTACCCCATTTGTCGCAGCTGAAAAAGCTGTGCTTTCAGCTTGAAACAGCTGAAAGAGTCTGAATACATTGTATTGTAATCATTAAATACCAGTTTTCCACTGGATATAAGCAGAACACCTATTTTTAGTTAAAAAGCTGCTGTTAGGTTACACAATATCTTTTATGGCTGGAGTAATGCAGCAAGCTGGCACAAACCAAAGGGTACTTGACTGTTTGCAAATTGAGCATCAACACAAACAGCAGGTGGTCACTCAGCTCTAGACGTTTGTGCTGTTTGTAGTAATAATAGCTCTAGTAATAATACTAAATAAATAACATTCAGCAATCTGTGGGGTTTTTTAATGGGGGGGTTGAATACTGAAGAGCCACTTTTACAATTCATGCTCAGGCAATTATTACTTGCAGCTTTATTCTTATCATCTCTTTCTCCATTTTCCTATTGTTGAAAGTTAGAATTAGTATCCCTTCAGATGACATAGTTACTTTCCTGGAGCTCCAGGGTGCCTTTTTATTGTACACGACCGCTGCACCAAGTTTTGTCTAGAGTGAATTTTTTAGTCTTGTAAACCCTAAAGGTAGGAACACATGGCCCACTTTAAAACATCGAGGAATCATAACTAAAAAATTCTAAAATAGGCATGTATGACAGCAGTATTCTTACTGTATTTCTCCTAGCTTCACTAAATATTAACTGATCTAGTTAGTTTCCCTATGTCCATCTCTCTGAACAGGGGAAGAACTGAATAGTCATTCACTTTGGAGCATTTTATGACACTGTGTCTGTGTAGATATTTGTGAAGAATTCATATTATCATGTAGCAGCCAGGAATTTTAAACTGGAAATGAGAAGTTAGGCTAAGAAAGTTTCCTCGTGTCCAGAAATGCTGAAAACTTGCAGACGTCCCTCACTATTGGACCCCCTTTTCCTTTTCCTTTTCCTTTTCCTTTTCCTTTTCCTTTTCCTTTTCCTTTTCCTTTTCCTTTTCCTTTTCCTTTTCCTTTTCCTTTTCCTTCTTCTTCTCCTTCTTCTTCTCCTTCTTCTTCTCCTTCTTCTTCTTCTTCTTCTTCTTCTTCTTCTTCTTCTTCTTCTTCTTCTTCTTCTTCTTCTTCTTCTTCTTCTTCTTCTTCTTCTTCTTCTTCTCCTTCTCCTCCTCCTTCTCCTTCTCCTCCTCCTTCTTCTTCTTCTTCCATGTAGCCAAACTTCTATTCCTTGTCCACACTAAAGAGCGCTAGTGACTGTGAGGACTACTCGTAGAAGAAGATGTTAATTGCTACAGAGATGGCCCAGCCTGTCCCTGAATCAGGCTGAATGCAGTTTTCATAGCTCTCCCTGTTAGGCACTTAAAATGTCTGCTGTTATATTTCCTGTGAGGAGAGTTTGCCTCTGCAGTCATTTGTTCTAACAGGACACTGGGAATACATCAGTTACGGACCAGCAGACACTGGGCCCTATGGGACAGTTCCCGTGTGCTTGTCAGAATCCCATCCTCGCTGATGCTGATGTGCACTAGCACAGTCCAACAATGTAATAGCATTAACTGCTTGGTTAAGTCCACCCATGTGGTGAGGATGACAGTGGTGGAGATGAAAGGTCTGAGATAAATGGCAACTCAGATGTGGAAGGAATAAAAAAAGCTGATAGAGGGAAATTCTAAAAGGATCTTGAGGGTCTGGAGGAAGAAGGTGAAAGGGAACATTATGAAAATGAAACCAACCAAGGCTTTATCTCAACAAAACTTGGGCTTCCCAGGGGTGCTACAAGGCATATCCTGGAGTAGTGCAACACCTAATTACTATTATTAGAAAACAATGAAAGACAATGTTCATGCCAAACATATAAAGCGGATACAAAGCTTAATTTTTGATAATTTTCAGTGGATTCCCATGAAATTTCAGATCCCCCGAAGCAAGCAATATACAAATGTAGCCTTACAAGTACAACACAGCAGTCTACTTCTGCGAGAAACAGGCTAGCCTTCATCCACATATTCTGGTTGCCCCAAACTGGTTTGAGGAGACCCATGACTATCTACAGTTTCACGTCAAATATTTTTGGCTGAACAAAAGAGAAAAGACTATATTGAAACATTTCAATGTTGTTTGAGCTGTTTGAAACTAGATTTCCCCTATGAACTAAAAATTAGAAGCAACACCAAACAGGTTAATATGGGGTTTCTAGTCTGAGGCCTGAAGCACGAGCAATCTGAGAGGAAGTTCCAGGGACTGTGGACAGGACATATCCTCGTGTGACACAACTGCCACTTTTGCACACGCCTGCTGGGTGTAAGGAGCACTTGGCACCAATGAAAACTAGCTGCTATAAGGCAGGGGAAGCATGAAAATTATTTAGCAACCACTCCTGCAAGCAGATGTCACGTGATTTCAGATTATCAGCAGGCCAACCTGAAAAAGAAGCATGCCCTGTTCTTTTACAGGTGTAACATACAGGGAAATTACCAAAACTGCTCTCAAAGAACTACAATTCCCAGAACTGACAACCCCAAAGATCATACAAATACTTAAAGTGAAGCATTAAACAGGGTCTTGTCGGCTGAGTGGCATGTCTGTTAAACCTTCTAAAGCAACACAATCAACTACTGTCAGAAAATTCAGATTCATATTTGTGTCAACATTTGTGCTCTCCAGTGTCAGCTGAGATATCCTCTTCTGTGCTTGTCTCCTGAAATGATTAGTAGACCTTGGGAGAGTGAAAGCTATTTTTGTGAGCAGCTGGTTCTGATATTGTAAAATGAATCCACTCTGCATTCCTCTGAAATCTGGTGACAGGTGGGATTTTAATCAAAAATGGCTGGCATTTCATGGAGAAGGGAGAAAAATTAGGGAGTCGACAATGAAGGCTGCATTTTCCAAGGCACTTCAATCTCTGTGGCAGAGATGGATCCACAGTGCCCACATAAACCCCGTATCCTAGTCCTGCAGTTTGCTCCAAGAGGTGGGAGCTGTGTTTCTTGCCCAGCCTTGGCGTACACCGTAGCATTTGGCCCCTGCCAGCCGAAGAGGGTAACGTGGAGCTGGGTCAGGGCAGGGGCCAGGCTGGAGGTATGCAAAGCCCCGGGAGCAGATTTGGTGAGGCTGACTCTGCAGACCTACCACCACCTACTCAACGTGGGCTTCACAGCGCAGTGCCGGCTTGCGGACACTTCCAGGACTGGAGCAGGCAGAGGGCCAGATAGAGGGAGTCGGGGAAGGCAGAGCAGATGCCACCCTGTTTGGGAAGGGAGGCTGTGTGGCCATGCGAGCGTGACACCAGCCTGGGCTCCCTCGCTGGTGCTAATGAGGGAAGAGCCATGCTCCTCGTGCCTGCCTTACTGGCTGTGACAACACAGACGCTCTTTAAGTGGAATTAAAAGCCCTTCCTGCCCTTAAGATGCGTGAGAACAAAATGAGGTTCTTCAGCAACATACTCTCATTTTGTGAAACTTCAAAGAAAGCTCAAACTCTCTGTTTCTTCACGAATAACCCAGTTTGAGTATTATAATATTAATAAATGCATTAGAACTATTTTTAAGTAAGCAAAGACTGGATGATAGTCATCCAAATTAATGAAGGGTATGAACTTAAAATTGATTATGTAAACCGCACTAAATCCCTGCGCAGATTTAATGATTTAAATTCAAATTTAATTTAGATTTAACTCAAACACTAACTTGAATTAAAGCCACTTTAATTCTGAATGAGAGTGCCCAGAATGGGCTTTAGTATAGGTTAACAAATCTGCTCTGTGCAAAGATTTTCTTAAACTGCGTTATTTTTTCTTAGTGCCATTATGTCAGTAGATTGAATACACTGGGCTCTGAAAGAGAGCCTATGCTTGGAAATAGAGGATGATTCACCAAAATACATAAACAGCCCCCAGCTATAAGTATAGGAGAAAACCAACATTTTTTAGGATAATTAAATCCCTCAAGGAGAGGTTAGTCTTGCACCTTTCAAAGGAAGAGGAATTCCCTTCTCTGGTGTGCAGGATGGTGGGCTGAGGCCTTGAATCTCCCCCTTTTACCACTGTGTTCTCCCCTAAAGACAGAACTGACAAGGAAAGGAAGTTCTCAGATTATCGATTCCCCTTACTGCAATCCATAAAAAGCCCAAACCAAAACCAACAACAATAAAAAACAGCAACAAAGGAAAACCTGACTGTTGCAAAGGAGAGAGAAGCTCCAGATTATCCTCTGTTATAAGACATTTGTTTCTCTTACTTAAATGTCTGTGTTTATCACGCATATTTATCACATGCACTTTTAATTCACTGTCCAGGGCAGGCCATCGGTGTGTCTCTAAGGAGTCCCTCCCCGGCTCCAAGCTGTGGGGGCAGCAGAAGGAGCAGCAGGGCTGGCCACTTCTGTACGCTCTTGATCTGACTCTGCGCTGCACTTCTGCTCTTGCAATTGCCCAGCTCGATGTAGTTCCAGTTTATTTCATGGTGGGAATGTAGCACTGTACTGGGTGTCCCTGGCCAGGCATTGGCACTGGGGACTGTGGGGACCTCTGTGAGGAGCGGAGAGAAGAGGCCAGGCTGCTCCTGCTGGGCACAGCTGGTTCTAGCCGTTTTCCTAATGGCCCCACAACGGGACACAGCTGAGCCCATCAGCCCGGCTGGTGGTGCCTCTGGGAAAACAGATTTAGGAAAGGGCAAAACCCTGCTCAGGTGGTGAGGAGAGTAGTGGGAGGTGCTGGAGTGGAAGGCAGTGGAGCAGAGATCCTCCTGCAGCTCCTGGGGAGGCCATGGTGGAGCGGAGGAAGAGTGTGGGAAGGAAGGAGTGGGAGAGAGGAGCTGTCATGGGCTGACCACAGCCCCCACTGCCCACCCCCCTCTGCTGCCTGGGGTGAGGGGACAGGAGGCAGAGGAGCCCAGGATGGACTGAAGTGGAGGTCAGTGAAGGAGGGGGTTATGGCATGTGAGTGTGTTTTAGTTTTTGTCTTTGTTTCTCACAATCCTTCTCTGTTTTTAATGGGCAATAAATTAGATTAATTTTCCCCAAGTGAAGTATGTTTTGCCTGTGATGGTAATTGGGAAGTGATCTCCCTTCTTTATCTTGACCCATGAGCTTTCCCATCTTGTTTTTCTCCCCCTGGCCTGTTGAGAAGGGGGAGTGTGAGAGGAGGAGGTGGTGGTGGGGGGGTCTGGCCAAGGTCAGCCCATGGCTGGGCCTTATCTTGGCTAGATCTGTGCAAGTTTGAAGAAATGCTGTGAAAGCTGATGGCATTTAAACATGTGTGTACTTCTGTCTTGAAACAAAGGCATTGGATAGTGCTCTAACAGTCATCTAGAACACCTTCCTGAGGCAGCAGGAGGGTTGGCTGTCTCTAGCTGCTAAGGGACCACCCTGCCCAGGCCAGTGCCAGCTGAACCTGGTACCCCTTAGCTAGCTTGAACCAAAATGGGAATGGCAACAGGAGATGGAAAGGATCCGTCTAAGTTACAATTTCACTTCTCCTGGACCACTGTGGATGTGACAGCTTCCCCTTTTTCATGGAGAGGATTTTGCATGAATTAGGGCTGAAGTTTCTGGGGCCAGAGCTCAAGGCTGGCTTGGGTGCCTTTGCAGACTGCCTACCCTGAGCAGGCTGGGTTTCTCTTTAAGAAAGCACACAGCGTATTCTAGCTTAATGGTATGTGTTAAACAAGAACATCTGCTTATGAAGAGATAGATATGCTGAAACATTTACTGATGTTTTGCTTCCTCCCTTTGTGTCACCTGAAATCTATCATCTCCCTATGGTATCCCAGCGCAGTCCTGCTTGCAAATCTAGGGAAGCAGGGCAGTGGTGCACAGCTTTTAGAAAATGATTAGTGATCTGTCAGGCCAACGTCTAAACATGGGCACTGACTCAGATGTGTTACCTATAAATCTGTTCATCATCAGCTGAGGAACATATGTGCCTCCTCTTCTTTAAACATAAAAACATTAATTACATTATATTGTACCACAGTAATGGGCAACGTAGTGACAGAGGCTTGCCAAAACTTTAATTTTAACTGTAAATCTGGAGGGTCTGAAATGGTGATTCAAGCTGCTTTAAAGGATGAAGATAAAGCTGAAGCTGTGTGTGTAGGAGCAGGAGTTGATGGGGGTGGGGAGGAAGGCATGAAGGATTAGCACAGACTGACTGAGACACCTGAGACTAAAACAGTAAAGCTGCAATCTTCCCTGGACAAGGGACAGGAGAGAACAAATTGCAGTCAGCTGACAGCTCCTCTTCTGACTTTCTGCACTAGTTGTGGGGTAAAAAGGTTTCTTCTACTGTTGGGTCTTGCCTTCCTACTGTTTGGTTTCACTGTCCCTCCTTTTCCCTGGTATAATCATCTCATCACAGAGGGAATACTGAACAAGTAGCCCTTGGTGTCTTTCCTCTGTCTGGATTTTCATTTTGAATAGAGCTGATTGGGAGGAAAGATGGGGCACCGAATATAGCTTGCACTGTCCTTTATACCTAGATAAGAGCAATGAGAAGGAGCACTAGAGACTATTTATCAACAGAAACAGGAAGAATATAGAAGTCCACGTGTACCATTAAAATGAAAGGCATCAGGAACAGGTTCTGTTGCTTTAGATGCTGCACCATTGACTCTTCAAAGGGCTTATAAGGTAAAGCAGCCCTGCTCTTATGGGCAAGATGGGGAAGGCAGCATCTGCCAGCGTGCCATGCTGCTGCTTGTCCCATGCACGCTCCTCCCAGATCTGCCCCAGTCCTGCCTGGCTGCTGCCGTGAACCAGCTGATGCCCCTGAAACCAGTGCAAAAATGGGCCCTTTGGCAGCCAGAGATCTCTGCTGCAACTGCCCCCGTCTGCCTTGTTATGCCACGGGCAAAAAGGGCAATAACTTCTCTTTCTGAAAGGATGTGGATTCCCTCTGAACTCTCTGCCTTCATTTTAGGATTTGCCTGCAGTCTTTCAGAGCCATCTGGCTGTGCTCAGGTTACAGATCTAAAATGTTGCAGCAACCTGCATCAGAAAGAGTTGGGTTTTGTACTAGGTCTTTAAAGGCTTATCTCCCCTCACTTGTGTCCACCCTTAAGGGGAAGGAGGAAATTATACTGGAGATGGGACTCTACTGCGGGGAAACCTACACCTTTCTCTTCTCATCTGTTTATTTTCTAATTCTTCTCTCTTTCATACCAAATTCATCTCCACAAGAGTGACAAAAATGATGCCACTTGTTTGCGTAAGAAAACAAGTGCAATTAAGACAGAACAAACTGTTCAGAATCATACTTCTTGTGGGCACAAATCCAGAAGGACGTTTTCCCTTTGGAAAGGCAGCTGTTGTTCAGAAGCTATGTAGCCACTCTCTTGTGGCTATTACTCTGCAGTCCTGTTCCACTTTACTGTATCTTTTCTGGTCAAGTTGGGGGGGTTTTGTGTAAAAAGCCCTGAAGTGCTTTACCTCTTCAGCAGTTTGTGAAAGTTTTTTTCTCTATTTCAAATAGAGCATCACATGCTTTTAAAACAACACAAACCTATAGACAGCTTATGTTCTACTCACCGGCTGTTTCCCTGCTCTTTGCTCCAGGATGTCTCTTACAGGTACATACGTTCCTCCCATCTTCTGTAAGTAGTAACTCAACCCTTTCTGTGCAGCTTCTCCCTTCTAATGTTAGAAAGCTTTCAGGAACTCAGCATTTGAACTGCAGATACTCTGGCCCTGCCTGAGCAGTGCTTTAATTCATCTGGGTCCGGCTTCACCTGGCAGTGTCTCCACAGGTATTCAAAGGGGCAAAAAGCTGGAGTACCATGGACAAATAATTCAGGCCTGGACTGCAGAGGTCCCAGATAAAGATATGTACTTGTTTAGAAATTTCGTAAGGTCCATGATTTTTTTTTTCTTTTCCCAAAGAGGGAATCATGACATGGAAAATGCTTTTTATTTGCCTCTTAGCTAAAGAAACTTAACTGGCTGCCAGATGTATTAGCCTAGAGAAGAGCATGTAGCAGCAGGAGCTAGCAACCCATTTGACTCAAAGTATGGGCTGAGGTGCAGGGCAGAGCTCGCGGCTGCTGTGCGGGGTGTTTCTCCCCTGTCAGATCAGCACAGGATGTATCTATCATTGAGCAAAACACTGAATATTCACTGTGCGCTGGACAGCAATATTTCATTTCATGCATCATTAAGAACCTGCATTGATTCCAACTAGTCATGTAACCTCATCCCGCACTCACTTTAAAGCGAAAAGGGGGGTTGGGGGAGAAGTCTCTCCTTCCCAAGTCACTAGATAACTTTAAAACTTTGGTACTTGAAGCAATAGTCTTTCTTAGTGTCATCTCTCTTGGGGACCAAGATGCCAAATGCCGTACCCTATGACTTGGAAAACAGCAAGGGACTTCAGTGAGGGTCTTGGCTTTACTGTAACCTAGTTAGGTGTGTTTAGCGCACATCCATTTTGTGGTCATGTACTTACAGGAGGTCTTATCTCCTTGTCAGTGTTGGACTCAGTTTGATTTGGAGTAAAGTTCAGTTCAAATATAAGAAAAAGAGAGGAAAAACATCAGAAGAGAATTAACTGGTGCAGTAGCTAGCAGCTGAGTTGGCTGCGAAGCACAGGCTCCTAGCCAGCCTGCCTTGCTGCTTTCTGGTGTGACCATGTAACAGTGCTGTGGACAGTAGTAAGAGAACCATATCAGCTTAAAAAAAGCCCAAAACATTTTGGTTTGAAGGCATTTAGTGGATTTATCTAAATCTACTGCAGGTGTTTAGAGCTATGTCTGAATCTGGTGGCTGGATTTGGATTAAGAACAGTAAAAGAATACAGCAATACAAAGGCTCAGTTGTCCAATGCTAACGCTTCCACGCTTGAGAAGGCAAAATGCCCCTCTGCTAGAAGCATAGAGATGTTAAAGAATGCTGCCTCTCTTCCCAGGCTGCGTCAGGACAGTTGGACCATGCACCATGGCCTTCCCTAGGGTCTTGCCTGGACTGTGATGGGGTTGTTGGCCCCCTTGTTTAGGGTGGAGAGGTGCCAAGCACAGTGATCTGTGAAGACTCAAACAGCTTTTACTGCCTTTTCAATGACCACTGCTCATTTCTAACCACGGTCTTTGGTACATTATGACCAGTTCTAACTGAAGTTTCCAAGAATGACATGCACCTTTCCCTCTCAAAGGGAGCCTGCAAGTCTTTATCAGTTAAAGGCGCCCTGAAGACTGAAAGTGCTGCACACATTGGTACTGAAGAGAAATGCTATTGCTTGTTTATACTAACAGTTCCTCCTCCTCAGCTTGAGAAGAGAAAAGGGGCAAAAAGATGAAAGTCTAAGCAGCATCATTACCAGCTGCTTTTACTGGCATCCATCTTACCAGCAAGAAACTCTCTTTGAAGGCTTATTAGCTGTCTTCAACGGGAGAGAATGTCTCTTTGCCACTAATCTATACATCAACCTGTTCCAGCATGTGGGGCAACGCACTACAAAAAATAGTATCATGTTAATATATTACTTGAATGAGACACAACATCCTTCATAAGGTATGTGGCAAAGACTGTCAGTGGTGCTTACTCTCCATGAATAGGCTGGGTTTATTGTACATGATACAGTGCAGAGTAAGAGCCTTGCATTCATTTCTGACCATAATTTCACAATAAAACTTGCTTTTCCTTGTGTTTTTGTCACTGTTTGACTCTTCCCCCCCCTCCTGTATCTTCAGATCCCACAGCATCTGGTGGCAAATAAAACATGGTAAAATGTTGGTTTTGAGCTTAATAATATTTTCCAAGTCATTTATTTACCAAATGCTCTTGGTGGAAGTGTTTTGTTCTGTATGTTAACAGGTGGTGCGTACTCAATCTGAATGTATGGGTAATGAAATCATAGCAATAGGCAAGTCTCTCGGGGTGTTGTGTTGAAGTTGGACAAGGCCTCATAAATTCAGAGGCTGCATGTTTTGACTATCTGAGCTTCCTGGCCACTTCTCCCAAACACGGGCATGGATTTTGCTATCACATTACTTTAACTGCTATGGTTTGCTTTTCTGTACCATTTGAATTGCAGGGCAGTGACGGCCTTTATCAGGGAGAAGAGTGAATGGGCTTATACAGTACAAAACTTCAGCTGAAAATTCAGGATTCAGCTAGAAAGTTGCCTCCTCATCTTTCTTCAGACCCAAGCCAGACCTCAGCACTCTGTGCTCTCTCCTTGGCAGGCTGAGCTTATCTTTAGAGCTTGCCAGATGTGTCTCGCTCTTCGGGGGGTTTACTTTGTATTCTCCCATTTTCAGTGACTATGGATCTCGGGGGGAACAGAAATAGCAGTGAAACCGTATAATTACAGTTCTATACCTTGCCTTTATATCAGTCCACAGACCAGTTTAAGATTAGTCGCCTAAATTCTACATGACAAAGAAAATGAATAGACAAATATTATAAGCAAGGTACCTTTTTTTTTAAATTGGAGAACCACATCCTTCTTTCAAAGAATGAAAGAAATGTGGAGTTATCCATCATAACCTCTGACACCAAACATAAGGGACCTTTGCAATATTACACTGCTAATAAAAAAAACCCCACCCCAAAAGCCCCACTAGAAGAGTTGTATGTCTCTTATTCAACAAAAGAGAAATTCATTATAATGGTATCAGAGGAGACTGTCTAAAATCATGACCCTTGCAACTTCAGAGCATTCAATAAATTCGAACTGTAAACTTAGACATGGAAGTATGTGGGTTTCTTTTTTTTTTTTAATCCACCGAACAACAGGAGCAGATGCAGATTATATTTTGGATAAGACATCCCTCTTTTGGAATGATTTCACATGCTAACTTTGCTTGGGAACTGCTCCTGTTGGTGACCATGTGTTCAGCACATCTGCTTTGGCTTGTTGTTTTCTCTGAGACTGACAATATTGTGGCAAGACGTCAGAGTGAATTGAGATGAAGGAAAAGGAAAAGGAAAATTAACATGAAAGAGCTGCGCTGCAAATCCAAATGAACCCTGAGAGACTTTCCATCCCTTG
This sequence comes from Rhinoptilus africanus, assembly GCA_013400135.1. NCBI lineage: Eukaryota > Metazoa > Chordata > Aves > Charadriiformes > Glareolidae > Rhinoptilus > Rhinoptilus africanus. Next base: position 962,266 of record VXBO01014960.1, on the reverse strand, counting down.
ATCCTCCGTGTGTATATTAGGGTATATGTAGAGGGATTTGAAGAGGTGGGAAGAACTGACAGGCTTGAAGTAATACCTGGCCTTGTCTTGTCACAGTCAAAAACTGAGCTCGAGCAGACATGCTGGGAGGGCATTTCTGACTGCCAGCCCACGGGAGAGGATGCCTTCAAAAAGTTGGGAAAATCCTGCCAGTGACTCATCAAGGCTAGTTTCTCTGTTCACTGCATGATGCATTCATTCATCAAACTGAAAGGATTTCAATCAATACTGTCAAACTAAAAAGTTATGTATTATATACACATGCACACACAAGTGCACTCAGTTATGCATAACATATGTGATGGCCATCATCAGATAAATTACAGAGCTGGGTGCCAAACTGAAATTACTAAAAATCCCTCTCTCTGCCTCTCTCTTATTTGCACCGAGATTCCCACATAAAATTCATTGTTTTTTTTAACTGCCTCAAACAATCATCAATTAATGAAAGCATTTGAGAAACAAAACAAAACAACCAGTAACTTTTTCTTTCTTTTTTCAGCCTATGGCTCCTTTACCAAACTCACACTTCTGAAGATGTCGAAGGGGCAGTCCTATCACAGAGCAGCAAGTCTGAAATCTGAGTCAAGACAGCAGAAACTCAGTTCAGGTAACAATGTGGTGCTTTGAATAAAACGGAGACATTTGCACAAGATCCAAGGCTAACTCTAACCCAGAGGTCATTTCATAGGGCAATCAACAGTAGATAAATCATCCCTGGCATATAATGTTATGTGATACCTACTGATGGAAATGTGGGTGGAAGTACGGACTGAGCGCTGTGGCTAGGGGGATACAGGCACCCTGGGTGTTCTGCTGCTCATCCAGTCTCTATCCTGATGTCTACAAACACAGTAGTGGTGAGAATAAGTATTAATTCTCTTAATGCTCCCTTCCTTTGGACTATAAATAAAGCTGGCTAGAGAGAGGGGAAAAAAAAAAGAGTAAAATAGGGCTTTTCTGTGGCCGTTAGCCAATTCAATAAAATTTGGAAATAATCTGATTTTACAAAATAAAATAGAGTTATAGAAAGTTGCAGATCTTGCCTTGATTCCTGACACCTCAGCACCTCTGCTTCATGGCAGCCTGCCTGCTAAGTGACAACCTGGAGACCTTGTTTTCATTGTTTGTGGCTCCCTCAGCCACCTAGATGCCTGGGCATTAATAGTCCTTAATGGCCCTGAGCATCCTCATCTTCGGCCTCTCTCTGCCCATGGCTCATTGCTTCCCCTGGTCTGGGACTCCTCATGGACCCTGTTTTCACCCCCCAGCTCTGCCTGCTGTGCACGGTGCTGCAGGTACAGCCTGGCTGCGCTGCCTTGGCTTGGGGTTCTCCTTCCCTGGTGGAGCAGCCCTGCTCTTGCTGGTCCTGACGCTGAAGGTAGTGATCTGATACAGCCAGTTAGGCTGTCATTCAGTGTGTCATGCAAGGAGTTTGAAGCTTGGAGTGTTAATTGTGAATTGAATCAAACTCTGTTGTTCATGACCTGGAATTGCTACCCTTCTGTGAACTAATAAAACATCAGGCAAACACAGTCCTAGATACTGCGTCCTCCCTTGTAATTATCAAGTGTCTATGAAAAATTGTAAGAGCTGTTTGGCTTAACAGTACAATTCTGCTGAGTTCTGCCCACACGCCAACTCCCACAGCACAGAATGGGCAGAGAGCTCCCTGCTGACTTCTCACAGTGTCAGCTGGTGGCTCCTGCCACAGGGGCAGGGGCCACACAGTCACGTCTGTGTGGCATCACTTTCTAGAGGTACCCTACAGAAGAGTTGGCTAGTGGCTGGCTGTTAAAGCAGGCCACTGATGCAGATGAGGATTGAGTAAAGAATTTACTTGTCAGGTTGAAATCTCACTCATATGAAGCATTTTATATGGGGATCTCAAAGAATCTTATAGGAGAGAGACATAAAACCATAAAAAGACATGACAGTTGAAAAGATTTTTTTTCTTTAATATGCACAAAATGGAGCAGCAAATCACGTAGTAAATATTTGATTTGACATAGGATGTGCATTCCCGTGCTCGGTCTAGAAAAGTACTTATATACAGACTTTATTTATATAAATTTAAGCATGTGAATAGGCTCAGTGCAGTTAATGTTAAGCCAGTATGTTATAGTTTTATCAGTTTGGGGATGGGTGCACTTGAGCATCCTTCAGGAATAATAGCCTCCATCTACTTACGGGCTTGGACTGAATGAGGCAGGCTGAGCTCAGCTGCCTTGTGCTTTCTGGGGAGGATGCTACTCTGATGAGGATGTCTGCAATTTTCTGAACTGCTAATCCAGGCATCTCAGCCACTGAAAACAATACCTGGCATCACCAAAGGAGTGGGTTAGTATTACAAGCTGTGTGAAATTAGAGTTGGGTAGGGTTGCCAAGCTACTCTGTTGTGGTCACCATAGGATGAACACTGTTCTGACTGGGTCATTGTTTTAATTGTTCTTATTAAATGTAGGTAGGGGGGAGAGTCCCTCTTTCCTGCAACTCTGGCTGAACTCTGTTTTATCAGTTCAGGTGTCTTTGTAGAGACAGTTTCTGTCCCCTTCTCCCCTACAGCTCTTCTCTTTTTTGCAGATCTTGTTCCCCATCTCTATTAAATTGGTTTTCCTGCTGTTCCTGATCTCTCTCTTCAGCTCAGAAGCTCCTGGGCCCTTTCACCTTTGTGTCTTACTTCTTGTACCACTTGTGAGGCTCCTGTTGAATCTGTGCATGGGTGCCTGCTCCGTGCACTTGCTGCCCGGGGAGGCAGCCTTCACCCCAGATATGCCCCTGCGGCAGGGGTGTGTGTGTGGTTCTGAGACGTTATCTCAGCAGGATTCTAGCTCAGTAACTGATGTATTAACCAACAACACGAGTGAACAGCGTGATCTGCTCTCTTCCTGTTGGTGGTAGTTGCTGGTCTCTATGCCACAGCTCCCCTCTGTGTTCACAGAGTGAGTGAATCTGGTGGCTGGATTCTCAGCTAAGGTGGTGGTACTAGGATAAATTCAAGCCCCCCCTTCCCAAGCCTGGGAGAAGGCCGCTATCTTTACCTCTCTGAAGTTAAATACAGGTCTCCCCACGCTTTGTGAAGAGCCATGCAGTGCTGAGTCAGACTCTCCAACAGCGTTAGCAACGTTCCCCTCCGTCCTGCAACACAGCCAGCAGAAACGCGTGCAGACCACACTGTGTCTTACAGTATCTTTCAGTTTTCTCTTAACAGTAATCAACTACCAAATACTGAGACAGCATTTTTCAGATTATAGCCTAGGCATTTCGGCGGCCTTTCAGCAAAGAGAGTGCGTTACCGCCCGCAGGCTTTGGAGGTCTGTCTTGCTGGAATATTTAGTTACTAAAAAATCTAATCCTTGCCCGCTCATTCTACTTTTGAGAGACAGAGTCAGCAATTTTCCTGCTAAATGGATTTAGTACTTCATAATATCAAAGCATTTGTGCCAGAGTCGACCTTATTGTGAGCGGAGTTTCTTCCTTGGAGAAGGTTGAAAGCTGTAATGGCAGGCACAGGTGGGAGAGGTTTATTGGAGGTATGGGAACCCACATGATGAACTGCAGTGATGGGTGAGGAATTTAGCATTTAGCTTTGTCTCGCGTGTCTGCGGCCTCCTAATGCATTCCCAGGAGCCCTACTGTAGTTTTCCAGGCACTTGAAAATTTTTAAGCAGATGTCACTTTTAACAAAACCAAAAAACTTGGAGATGTGTCTGCTGATTCTTACCAGTGTCTGAAAGCACTAATTTCTACACTAAAATTGCTCATTTGTAAGATGAGAGGGACAGGCTCCAATATCTGGCTAGTAGCACTGTTTTTTTACATTTAGAAACAGAATCATGGAAAAGGGAGGTCTGTTATGTTGAAGGAGAAGGGAAGCTTTGGAGTGAGCACTTGGTTTTAAGCCTGTAAAGGGCTGGAATCGTCAGCTTCAAACTGGGATGTGTCTAGATATGAGAAACCTTTACAGAAGTCTTTCTTTCAGCCTCACTCAGGCAGATAATGAAATTATCGGGAAGACAAATAGGGAAATACACTTAGGAAAACACCAATGGCAAAAACATCACTAACTGACAGTTTCAGTGGGGAGCTTGTCCGCAGATGGCTAACACCTGAAGAATTTTAAAACTTTGTTTTCATGGTATGGTTATAACCTCCCCCTTGCCCAACTCTATATAATTGGAAACTAACTAATCAGTGTATCCAGCTCCATTGCAATCTCATAGATTTCCACCGCTCACCCAGTTTTCTACGCCGTTTAGGGAGAACTACAGAGGTAACAGCATCAAGGTGACTATCCGTGGTTTTCATTCCCTGCATATATGGGTGACAGATGAATACACTCATTTTCCCAGTTACCCTAATTTTTTGTTTTCCTGCGGGAAGGTTCAGGATGGTGATTGCTCGGTGTGGTGAGAGCTGTTGGGAAGCTGGAGGTGGTACTGTCTAGCAGGTTGCCTGGTCCTCCCGCGCAGCATCAGGTCAGGTGTGGGAGGACTCAATAAGAGCATGGGAAACTTGACAGCTCTAACTCAGCCACGTTCAGACTGCGCAGGAAGGTGATCCTTCATCCCTTTTGTCACAAGAAAAGAAGCGCATAAGCAGTGCTGGTTTTCTGCCTCTTTCACTAAAAGAGTTAAGAAAACAAAAACACATTTAAGAGCTAGATGCCTAAGTCTCTCCCTGGATGCCAAGGTGGTGAAGTATTAAGAACTTTGCTGGCTCAGTCAGGTCACTCCGTGAGCATTAGAAAATCAGGCAGTGGACTGTGCTACCCATCTGTCAAGATAGTTACTGAACAGCTTTCAATTAATTACTTTTAGGAGGAATGCAAATTGTCTTTGCTTAGGACAGCTCCACTGCAGGCCGAGTCTGTGCTCCATGAAGTGATGTTGTTCCAGTGAAATCAGTGCAGCTTTGCTGGCTTGTAAGAGCTGCGGATATGGCCTATGCTAATTTTTGCTTAAACCTTGTACGATAAAATGTTTCAGCACATGATGAATATTTGGTATCTTGGTAGTTCCAGTGAAATAATGAGATTCTGATGGCTTAGGTTAACTCTTCAGTGTTTGAGTCTTCATCCACAAACTTGCAGCAGTTTCATGAAACGAGTTGTGTACTTAATGCCTTTCTCTCTGTGCTGGAGAAACTGGTTTGCAATAGTTATAGAAATACAAAAGACTGACATAATAGGATTAATATGCAAAATCAACCCTGTATCTATAAATATGTGAGAAGTTGTTGAGTTGAGAGGAAATACTCATCGTACAGAGCATGCACACGCATGGCAAGCTTGTGTAACATGACCCTATTTGTGATAGGAGCTTCCCAGGACATGATGTTTTCAAGGTTCTTTTCCCTTGGACTGGCATTCTCAACCTCTCCCTTCTTCATAGGCAGGCCAATTACTGGGATAGCTCAGAAGTTTCTGTCACAACTCAGGCAGTTTCTCAAAACAAGTATCAGCTTAAAAAAAGAATAGACAGAGGAAACTGAGAAAAGCTACAGGGATATAGCTGGAGGGGGAAAAGGGAGGGAACGTCAGTTGTCTACTTCCAAAGCAATTGTGGATATGGATTGCATGGAAGCCTTCTCATCAGCAGGGAGTCTGACAGGTCTATCAGGGGAGAGTTCATCTACTTCTATAATAGTAGTTATTTGAACAACTAGAGATCGATATAGTTTCTAGGGGAGATGCTGCTATTTATTGGGAAATAAGAGAGAAACATCGGTGAAAGTTTCCTTTCTGTTTCTACAGTAACCACCATCAGGAGGACTGTGTACACGTTTACTCTAGCTGGGGTTCACCCGTGGTGGTTCAAAACTGTGTGGCTGCAGAGCAAAAGCAGTCTACGCATCTCATACAGAGTGCCATTTGCTTTGTCCCAAACATTTCAGAGCTGAGAGTGGTCAGACAGTGGGCATTAAAATGCTGAGTTAGCACCTGAAGGAGATCGCTTGTGAAGTGAAAATCGGCTCTGAATTTGCATCTGCCTCTGTCTGGCGATGGGGCGTTTGGCTGGGGGCCCACTCATACCTGCCGGCAAGTGATTCTCACAGCCTCCCCTGCTTCCAGGCTTCCTGCGAATAGCTTTGTGTGCAGAAGGCAGTGTGTTACAAGCCCAGGAAACATGCAGTGCTCAAGGTCAGCAGCTCATTTCTATGTAGAAAGCAGAAATATCCTGATAGGCGGTGGGAAAAGGTTTAGATTTAGCTCTGAATTTCCTTGAGAAAGGGGGTCCATATCATTCATTGCAATTAAGACTTGAGTCTGTCATCCCCTGTGAAGGGGAGTTAGAAGATGCTGCTGCCCTCCACCACCTCATACAGAAAAGTCATTTCTATGAGTACCCATCCCAAAAAAGCAGCACACTTCGGATGTGGGCACTTAAGGACTGGGATCTGGTTAAGTAATGATTAGGGAGACAAAAAATACTGCTGCATGGTGCATCATCAAAGCCAGGCAGGAGAACGTCTCCTCTGTTAGCAAACATACCTGCAATATCTTTACCTTAAATGAGCTATAAAGTTGCCTGCCTCTCCTTCGCTCTTTACTTTGTGTTACCATTTTCTGCACATGCTGCAGTATTTTGCTCCTTAAGAGGTGTGTGTGATAAGCTCATGAATAACAAATGAGGATTTATGTTTGTGGATTGTGAAATAATATTAACGTGGCTATTACTTCTAATCTTTGCTTTTGAATGATGTATTGAGCTGCAGGTAAACCCAGAGGGATATTATTAGGGTCTGGGTATTGAAAATGTCTCCTCCTTTTGTCTTCCCTGCTAGTAAGTGTGGAATTGAATGTAGAAAAGTGAAGAAAGTAGGACAAACACAGGCTCTCTGATTTAATGTCTTATTTTATAGTCTAAGAGCCCCACCAGCTGTATAATATAAGGGTTGGGTGGGGGAAGGAGAAAAGAAAGATGAGAAATTCTGAAAAACTGAACCCAAGCTACCTTTTTTGAGAGAAACAATGAAAGTGTCTCTGTGCTAAAGCTTGATCTCCAGTAACGAAGACTGAAATTAGGTGCTTCCAAGAAACTTCCATTCATTTAAAAACCCAAATCATCCTTACTGTTCCTATGAGCAAATACATTTTCTTTTATTTGCAGCTTCTGAGTATCAGAATTGGAAGCTAGACGGAATTTTGCAGCCCAACATTTGAAATAATAGTAGAAAAAAGTAAAGTGCTTGCAGTTCTATTGTAACAAAATTGAATAGATCACCTTTTCAAATTTACTCTTCTTTACCTGACTGCGATAGGATGCTATTTCTTTAATAGGATGGATGTCTGAAAACATTCTCCAGGACTGTAAATATAAGAGGCAAAATATGATGTCTGGGATGGTTACATGCAAATAAACCCCCACCCCCCCAGATATGTTAGTAAACAAGAGCTTGCTAGGTCTATAAATGTACTGTTCATTTCACGACTTCAAACAGATATTGTCTGTTATCTTTGCATATCAGTAATACTGCTGTTAACTTCCATCACTATGTTATTGTTGTCTATTTGTCGATAGAGCTGGCTGGACAAACGAGGAAGCTTGGGGGCAGAAGGAGAAATATTTGATACTATTTTAATTCTCATTTCTCGTTCAAATAGTAGTTCTACCGAATATGTTTCCAGGATATCCATCAAAACCAATTCCAGCCATCCTGCAGGGGTGGTTCAGACTCCCTAGCCACAGAAATCGTACCTGGGGTTTGTACTGGGCCACACGCACCTTCCGCAGGCAGCAGCAGCGCTTGGCTGCATCTGCCCCAGGGAGCAAGGCTGCTCCTGGGGAAGGACAGGGAGTGGAATGGCTGCTCTCCTATGCATGGCCCGGCATGGGGCTGGGGAGAGCAAGCAGGAGGATGAAAGCAGAGATACAAACGTGCTGACTTTGGGTACTCAAAAGGACTGACCCTCTCAACTCCTCCGGAGGCGAATGCTATCCCCTGTCTGTGTATTGGCAGCAGTCTGCAGGCAAGAGGAAGGTGGTCAACTGTCAGGGCAAGCTTCCCTGAGTGACTGGTATGTTCCTATCTTCTCTGGGGAAGTGCTAGCTGCAAGGAAGCCTTCAACAGGCTTGATCTAACTGATGTACCACCAAGCCACACCACCCTGCATCACCTGCTCTTAATCCCACTAACGATAGAAATGCAGAGACCTCCTGAGATACAGCTATGCACAAGATCAACTTCCAGCTTTTTATCTTGTACAGTATTGTAATGAAAAACCCACCAAACACTGTTGAAAAGGCGAGCACAGAATTCTACCTCCCCATCCTGAGGGATCTTCTAGCAAAAATATTGTAGATGGCTCAGCTGAAGGCAACGCAGGTTTGCAAAAAACTGAATGAAAAGCCTACAACACTTGAGAAGCTTGAAGTGTGTAGAAATTTAAATGCGGTCCCTGGTGTAGGGCAGCTTAGAGCTGAAGAAAGCTGTGGTGCAAGGCTGGCTGGGAAGGAGCAGTGTCCATTTTTCAGGAGCAAAGTGATGGCAGGTCTGCAGCTTCTGTGTGTTCACGACAGAGGACAGTAAAAATGTCGGGTGGAGAAGAGGTGAAGATTAGGTCCCTTTGTCCTTTCTAACTTTACACTGGGAAACAGTTTAAATTTCAGAGGGCATTCTTATTCTTAAAGCTAAGGCAGTCCTGTCCTTGAAAGCTGGTAGACCTAATTATGAGAGGCTTATAGGGATGGTGAATAGATCATCTTTGCTTCTTGAGTTAATCTTGATATATAATGCATGGCAAATATTGTCTTGTTTCTTTTAAAAACCGTCAGCGAGAGGAAATTCCAGAGACGGGAAATGCAATCTTTCAAAGGATTAAGAGAGAACTAACTAACATGAACCAGATCATTAGCTTTGTATTTTCTGTTCCACCTTCTGATGCCCATATTTCACTCATGAGGATGAGTTGGAACGACTCCAAAAATTAAGTGGAAATTAATTTCTCAAAGGCTGATCTGGAAGTTAAGATGCATTTCGAAATCACTTGCTTTACAGATCCCATCCATTTGCCCTGAAGAAAGAAAAAATAATGCTTTATGTAGCAATGCGAAGTACAAGTTAAAATGAATATGCGTTAGCCACTACTGGAGGCTCAGGTGGAACCAGCCAGCAACCCAGCACTGCCGTGAAATGCTGCGTCAGCCATTTTAAGGTGTATTTAACATGTTTAAAACAGATCCTTAGATCAGAGGATTTTTCAAGCAAGCTGGGAGGACAATGCAGGGAGGATTGTACGCTCTGTGATTTCACAGAAGATTGTAAGATATCAAAATTAGGTTTTTTGAAGAGACCCTGCTGTATTGTGAAAACTTACACTACAGAAAATTCAGGAAAAAAATTCAAATATTTAATTTTGCTTTCAACATAATGTTCTCTAATATAGACTATTTAAGAGCCTATTTTCAACATGAAAGTTACATTGATAAAATGTTAAAGCTCTTTTCTTCCTCTAAAGCATGATTTTTATGATACACAAATTTTAATCTGTCTAAAATATCAAACTTATTGAAGAGTTAATTACAGAAAGAATTTTTTGTGACAGAAAGCTGCTTTGCAGAAGGTTCTGCAACTAGCTTTAACACAAGCAATTTCAATTGCAAACAAAAAAAGACAGAGGATACTAATGAGGTGTTCTTCATAGAAAGTCTATCTTCTGAACATATCTGAGCTCCAGATAAACACAGCAGAATTAGGAAAAAGTAGGGCTGTTGTGAGATGAGATTCTGGGCTCAGCCTCAAATTACGTCCCTAATTTTAAGGCTGAGAAGTAAAGGATAAAATACTGGTGCTTTGAGTTATGAATACACTTCAGGTCTTTGCTGAACTATGATATGAGACTAATGATGATAAATATTGTGGAAGTGATTAAAGCATGGTTGCATAGAAATGCATTTGTATTACTAATATTAGGTAATTAAGGTACTTGCATTCTTTCTAGCTATGCTTACAGGTAGGTAAGAGGAGTCACAGCGAAACTGATATCTTCATTTTCAGAATTGCTAAAAAACCCTCTTCCTTTAAACTAGAGTTGCTAGAGGAGGGGAACCTCAATCTATCCCACTCTTACCAGTTTGATGCATGTGCCACCAACACGCCCCCAGGGCCTGGAGAAGGATCACAGGTCAGCAGGAGAGCACCTGGAGTGCAGCACAAAGGAATTCCAGCCAGCTCAGCCAGTGCAAGCCTTGTGAAGTTCAACAAGGCTAAGTGCAAGGTCCTGCACATGGGTCAGGGCAATCCCAAGCACAGATACAGGCTGGGCAGAGAATGGATGGGGAGCACCCTGAGGAGAAGGACTTGGGGGTGCTGGTGAATGAGAAGCTCAACGTAATCCAGCAATGTGAGCTCCCAGCCCAGAAAGCCGACCCCATCCTGGGCTGCATCAAAAGCGGCGTGGCCAGCAGATGGAGGGAGGGGATTCTGCCCCTCTGCTCCGCTCTCCTGACACCCCACCGGCCGTGCTGCCTCCAGCTCTGGAGCACCCAACATAAGAAGGACAGGGACCTGTTGGAGTTGGTCCAGAGGAGGCCACGAAGATGATGGGAGGGCTGGAGCCCCTCTGCTGTGAGGACAGGCTGAGAGAGTTGGGGGGGTTCTGCCTGCAGACGAGAAGGCTCCAGGGAGACCTTAGAGCCCCTTCCAGGCCGTAATGGGGCTACAGGAAAGATGGGGAAGGGACTCTTGATCAGGGAGTGTAGCAATAGGATGAGGCATAACAGTTTTAAACTGAAAGAGGATAGATCTCAATTAGATATCAGGAAGAAATTCTTTGCTGTGAGGGGGGTGAGCCCCTGGCCCAGGTTGCCCAGAGAAGCTGTGGCTGCCCCATCCCTGGAGGGGTTCAAGGCCAGGTTGGACGGGGCTTGGAGCAGCCTGGGCTGGTGGGAGGTGTCCCTGCCCAGGGCAGGGGGTGGGACTGGATGATCTTTAAGGTCCCTTCTAATCCAAACCATTCTATAATTCTAGGATAGGATAGAAAGGAAGGATCAAGTAATGCAAATATGGTACAGATCATTTAATCCTGACACTTTTTACCTTGATTCACATTGCAAATGAAAGTATGTCTTGGGGTAAATAAAATGCTGACTCTGCAGTGTCAAAATCAGTGGGGATTTTAATAGCACTGGATATTAGCAGGGACATTTCAGTGTGACCCACTTGTCAGAAGTTATCATGTGCTGATCTAATTGAGAAATATGCCCACTGCATAAGAGCTAAAGCCTGAATGGGAGTGACTTGTTCCATCCTGCTTTGGGGAAGCACCAAAGAGCACGAAGGCAAGTTGGCCAAAGTCTGTGGAGAAATTCTTTGCATAATTGCAGAACTGCAGTTTCCAAGGCTGCAGTGTAAACCTCTTTCCTAAGGTTTAAGTTAATTTAAAACAGAAAATGTAGTACCCATGAAAAAGCTTCCCTTTGTTGCAGTCCTAAAATGTGCCTTTTCATCCAGTTGAACCTATTTGCACTGCCTTAAAGCAGTAACTGCTAATGATTCCTTTGGTTCAGTGTTATCCTGGAGAAATTACAGCAATTATCTAGATCACAAATGTATGCAACAGTCTTTGATACTTTCTGTAATTGCGCTTGAAGTTCAAAAGCCTGATGTTTAATATGGCCTATTGCATTAAGAAATGTTGAAAGTAAAGTCAATGGCAAAAGTCCCAGTGACTTCGGTGTTGAAGGTTCACACCCTTAGATATGGTTCATCTTAATTCAGAGGAAGATTTTGTTTTCTTTTAATTCACTAGATGGTAGCAGTGTACAAACTGTGTTGTGTAGGGTTTTTTTGGTTTTTTTTTTTCTAATTCTAATTAGACTCACATTCAGAACCTTCATTTCCCAGCCCATCCTTTCTGAGTCTTGTACTGGGGTCTTGGGAAAGAAGACAAAAAGTTTCAAACGTCCTCCTGAAGGGATGACAAATTTTGTGCCATCCTCCAGATGTTTTCTTGCAATGAAGTCGGGCTGCATTGGAAAAGTACAGCTACTGATGGTCAGAGAATGACATTGACATCTAAGGCAGAGCTTAAACACTTTCATCCAGCCAGCATATAACAAAAGAAGAAAGAGACGTTAAATTTCCATTAGTTCTGCATCCCTTCCATCAATTTTCAGTGAATTTTCTGCAACGTGTCAGGCAGCATGATTAAATGAATGACCATTATGATAGCAGTCAGTCCTGGGAAAGTCACTGCAAGGGACAACCTAGTTGACAATAGGCAAGAGGACTTGGGCTTCCAAACTGCTAAGTGGGGTAGGGTGGTTGTGAGTGTAATCCATTTTTGTCATCGCTGGATGTGCCAGTCCTGAGTGGTGCTCTCAGCTAGTCACAGCCCAGTGTGCCACCTCTTCTCTCTCAGTTTGCTACACTACTGAGGATCTTCCAGTTATCACAGTGCTATGTTTAGCCAAAAAATTAATTCCAGAGAAGGTGCTGTGCTGTTATGATTTACCTCTAGTTTGGTATTACATCTTATCAACCACATAGACAGCTCCTCTCCGAGGTTGCCTGTTCCTGCCTGTCTGTGTCTTTCACAATCACGGTCAGGCACACTGACTGTCTTGGCATGCAGCTCTCATAGTTCTAAATTTCATTCCTAATAGTTCTACCACAGTATATCACAGATGAATGACGGAAATATGAAGTGGTCTACCAGAGAGGCTTTTTTAGCCGAAAAATACATGATGCTAAAAAAGATAAAGATATTTATGTACTGCTACATAATGGCCAGAAGTAGCAGAGATGTGATTAAATGCAACCCTCCACTGAGTAGCTGGAACTAACTGTAGTTTTCCAATATCCTCATCTGATCCTAGTGGGATGCAGGAGCCTTATCACTAGCTAAACCAGAGTCCTCCTGACTGAATCAGACAGGGTGATACTGAGATCACTTTGCAGAAGTTGCTCCATATAAAGCTTGCAGCAAAACCATTTTCTGGTGGTACAATGAAATAATTCCAGGGGACATTTGCAGGAGTGTTTTCAGAATTCCTTCAGGCAATGATTCTGGGAGAGAGACTGTAATATAAGCACACTCTTGCTTTGTGCAAAGCACAGTGAGATAGGCAGCATTAACATTGATGGGAGAAAGCACACTCGGTTTTCATGGATATATTTAAATATCTGATATCATTTTGCCAATTTGAGTGGATGAGTGGCAGGAATATACTGTGTTTTATACCTTATTTTTGGCAGCAACCGAGATACTGAATTTTAAAATGTACATGCAGATGCAAAAAAAAAAAAAATTGTAAATGAGTGTCATACCTTAACGGCTTGTCTATTTTATAAGTTTTTGTATAATAACTTGGATAATATGAAAAAGTTTTCTAGTCAGGGCCACTAAAATATATGATAGAGATGATGATAAAATAAGACAGTCAAGATCAGATTTCCATTTTCTTTTGGCTCTTGTTACTTCATACTTGCTAGCAAAACTTTCAAAATGAAGGTTCCATTCTAAAATTTCAGCAAGGAAATGATTCACACCTGGAAAATAACAAGCTATACTGAAAATAGCAAACAAAATATACCAGTTCATGTTACAAATGTGTAATGAGGACAAAGCAGGGTGTATGCTGATTCCGTGTCATACTGATTCTACAACTATCACTTAGGAATTAATAAAATATATAACATGACTGTCTTGCAGCTATGTTCCTGCTGGCTGCTGCTGTGGTGATACATTGCAATAATATGCCAGTGATGATATTCCAGTAATAAATGATGGTAATATACCATCAGATCGTCATCACTCCGGTGATGTACTATTGCAATACATCATCAGGCAACGGAGTTTGAGCATTAGTGGAAGAGGCAAACTTCAATATACATATATTGAACAGGGTGTACGACATCAGGTACCGTATGCACTGTGTATGTGCGCTCAGCAGTCACTGTATATGAAATGTATCCTGCATATGCGGGTTCTCCTTACTCATTTGAATACAAGTGTGTGAACAATTGTAGAATAGAATCACAGAATTGTTTAGGTTGGAAAAGACCCTTAAGAACATTGAGTGATGGAGCATCTTGGGAATCAGCACTCCAGATTTTCACCCTCCTGCACTGCAATGTGAGTGTGTTGGGTGATTCCCTCTTAGTATTTCTACACCAAAATGCTATGTAGAGCCTTGGTAGGTCAGGGTCAGCAGGCTTTCCATTTACTTCCCGACTGCTGCTCAGCTTGTTCCTAAAACAGTGATTACTGCCAGAGGGTTCTCAAACTATTTTGTGAGTGCCAACCAACTCTTCTGCAATAATAGTATGATATTACAGCTGATATGCATGCAGATGGACCAAGTAATGGGAGGGAAAAATTGAAGATGCTTCTCATTCCTTATTCTTATTCCTTGTTTCTTTCATTTGGCAGCTGTCTTCACTGGAAGCTTATACAGATGTAAGGCATCGCAGTGGTGGCATTTTCACTGAAGTCTTCTTCTAAGATTAATCTCCAGTGAAATTTCCTGAAGAACTGATGCATCTGAGCTCCCCAACAGTGATATGAGTTTGAGGAGTCACGCCAAGTCATCTGCTTACAAGTAGGTTTAAAAAGAAGGGAAGATTTTACTTTGTTAGCCAAACTGGCAATACCAATATGTTAGAGTCAAGGGAAGAGACTCCTTTTTAGTTAGTAAAGTGCAGTTTCAGAGGTTCAATTTTGATGACAACAGACCAGAGAATTAAGCTATGCACTTTAAAGATTTTTCTTAGCTTTTCTGATACTGAATTTCTCCAGAGGAATTCTGTACCGGCCAACTCTGTGATCAATAAATATGCTATTGATGGAAAATGAGGGAAGGACTTAAGGAATCATTAAAGGTCAGCTGATTTGTCCCTAAAGCTCATATGCTCAGCATCAGTTTACTACTTAAGAGTCACAGACTGAGACAGTGAAATTCACCTGGGAAAGAGGTTTGATTTTGTATGGCTGACCAAAATTTGTATCTCCTAACACTGAAGAATATTAATTTATAGCTCCTGCATGAGCAATCAAATTAGTCACTTCTGCTTCCACTGTTCTTTGATGTAAAACAAGTACGATCGTTCTATTTAATTTCAAATAAAAAAACCCAAGCCAAGTAAAGCACCACTCACAAAGCTTGGAGCACTGCAGTTTCATCACCCAAAATGCTGCTACTGTAAATTTGGTTCAGCTACAAAGATTGCATCTTTTAGTACATTATAAATAAACTTTTTAGGATACTATTGCAAGAGTCAGTGCCACATGCTGGAAAAAAAGGCAATTAGAAGAAAAGAAAGCTAGGAGAGGTGAGGATCTCCATGTGTAATATACATGTTGTAACCCAGCAGAGCATCCAGAGCCACAGGGGCAAACTGCGTTTCCTGCTGGGCTTGAAACATTTTGTCTGCTTTATTAACTTCCAGTAGCGATAGGAGAACTACAGCCTCAGTTAGAAAAAATATCCACCTTTAATATAAAGATTCCTAATGATGAAAACTATCACAACCCTCATTAAATTGTTCCTCTGCTTGGGAAGCTTTACTGTTAGCAACTTGAAATATATGTCTGGAATATACACAATTTGGGTTGCTTAAAGCTGAAGAACTTGGGTTCTACTATAGATTTCCATGTTCAGGCAGAGGTTCCTGCTTTCTGGTGGCTTTTACCTTTCCAGTTACTTACTCTATAGCCAAGTCATTTTGTATATGTGTTTTGTATTTGTACTGTGTTTGACCTTTCAGTACGCCTATTGATCTTTTTTCTTTTCAACTTTCTAAGTTCATAGTTTTATTTTGTCATCTGCATAGCAATGTTTTACTGAAGTCTAACTATATGTATTAAATACTCTTCCTATATGTGCCAGGTTAATAATTTTTCTAAGAAGATTAAAGTTACTTTGAGAAGATCTATTTTCCCTACTTTGTTGATCAGCATGAACAGTAGCGTGCACCTTTCAGTCTCTGTTAGTTGAATTAAATATGAGTTTTCCCTTTGCTTTCCTGTGCTGATGTCAGCCCGACGACCTCTGTTATCTCAGCCATCTTGCCCATACTTTTTAATGAACTTACAAGGAAGTAGCATTCTTTAGGTTTTCTGGAATTCTCCCATATCCACGGGTTACCGAGAAATCAACATTAGCTGCCAAAAAAGCTCCTCAGCCAGCTGCTTTAAAATTCCTCGATGCAAATTGCCCAGAACTTCTGATTTAAGTATGTCTAGCTACAGTAGCTGTTGATTAATATCCTCTTTAGTTACAGTAGGAATAGAAAGTATATTACCATCATCATATAACAAATACATCATCCTTTCTCCCCAGCACCAAGCAGACATCTTTATTGAATTCTCTTGCATTGTTACTAAATAAAAAAGTTCTATCGTTTCTGTTTGGGAACAGGCCTATTGGCCTGTTATAAGGGGATTTTTTCCACTCCAGAAATGTTTTGCTAAAACTGTTCCCTTATTAATGTTCTCAACTACAGATTTTGGTTTTCTTGTCAATTATCTATCCTCTTTTACTATCAAATCCATCTTTTTCTTCCTTATCAGTAAGATTTACTTTTATGGCTGCATTCCTTTCCTTCCTGCTGCAGAGGTTTTTGATTGATTATGCTGAGCTTATTTTGTTGTGTTTTTACACAGATACAACCTTCTTTCTCCTGTTAAGATAAGATATCCTTAAGTAGTTCTTACAGAGCTCTCATATTTTCTGCCTTATTTCCTTCTTTTAGTTGATTTTGCTTGTAATGTTTTTTGGCTTTATAAAGCCAACTTTCTTAAGGCAGCACCATATACTGTACTGGTTCAAACTTCATTTTGTTTGCGTACAGCAACATTCGTTGAATTATTACCACTCGTATGTCAATAATGAAGCCAAGTCTGGTCCTTGGTGTAGGTATTTTCCCTTTTTTCAAAAGCACATCCAAAATAAGTAAAAAACACGCATAAAACTGACTCATTCGCTCCTGATGCTGGAGTATTCCTTTCTGGTAAAGGTTCCTCATCTTTCCTACAGGAAAGACCTGGCTGCTGAATTAAACCAGGAGAAATGCCAGCCTCACCAGAGGAGTTTTATAGCTCCCTGTGGGATATGGCAACTCAGTCCAGCTGGGCCCAGGCACAAATTCCCCCTCCCTCCTCCTTCCCCCATGGCAGGGTTCCCTGGCAGTCCCTGAAATGAGGACAGGCAGCTGTGAGGTGTCCTCTGCCAAGGCGAAGAGCATTAACCTTCTTCTTATCCTTACGAAGGAACCATTCAGAGCCTGTGGGCTCTGCCCCAGAGTTGCCTGCTGTCAAGGGGAAGCTGTCCCCAGGGAGTTCTGGGCTGGGCTGGCTTCAAGCCTGCGCTGATGCTGGAGGGAAAGCATCAGAGCTTGGCCTCTTCGTAGGCTGCATTTTGCAGGTTTCTGCGCAGCACTCCTATTCACTGGGCTGCTGGCTGAGCGAATAAGCTGCTTTAAGTATTTATGTCTACATGGAGCAGGTTCAGGCTGCTCGCCGTTGCAGTTTGAGGGAGAGAACTGTTCAAGAGAGAGCTGATATTCCCCACTGCTCTCTCTCCTCAAAGCCCAGTATCATGCCCTCAAAACAATACCCCTGTTTAGTTTGGTTCCCCGGACCAAAATGTCTGCACAGTTTTCCTCACTTGTGCTCGTGTTTGAATCTTTACTCATAGCTGCTGTAATTGGAAATGGTTAATGTACAACGGCTTTGCTAGGTGGTGAACAGGTCCAATTAGGGCTGAGTTCAGTATCTGTTATGTTGCTTTGCAGAGGACCAAAACCAGCTTACATCTTAACTTCAAATCTGATTAGAGGAAAAAAAAAATCTTTCAGAAGTTCTTTCGCAGTGTATCTCCTTTGTCTCTGCAAGTACTTGGGTTTAGGCGTGCGTCTTCACGTGTGTGCGATGTGTGTGACATGGCAGCAAAGGCAGAGCGCTCCTGCAGAGGCACTGCTGGTAACGCTGCCGCGGGCTGCCCGAGTCCCGCCGTCTGCCGTGAGGGGGCATTTCTGTGGGCACATCACTAGCCCCTTCCAGCCCACGCTGGGTTTAATGGACACACACTTCATGACAGCGGTCTTTACAACTGCCCCGGAGTGGCGAGGTGGCCCGGCTCTGTGCTGCGGGCGCTGGGCAGTGCCACAGCTGGGGGGTCTCTGCCCCCTCACCTCCACAGCCCAAACCTCCCGTCCCATGGAAGGGCTGAGGTCAGCTCGACCTCCACGTGTGACTGATGGCACGGCAGGACAAATACAGTAACAAAGCTTCTTTATAGCTGCTCTTATCCTCTTCAACCAAAAAAAAAGAATTCTATTTTGGAGTTTAGGCTGTAGGTTTAAATACTATATATGCATGAATTTTCAACATGCGATACCGTATTTTATAAAACCATGGCAAAGAAAATATATTGAACGCTTGGCAGATTCCTCCCCCTCAGTCTTGCTCCTAACATTAGGCAGCTATTGTGGAGCGAGGAGTGTTCCCTCCCGATAGGTAGGTTTTGACAGTAGCTTGCTTTTGTGATTGCAAGTGAGCCATAAAAAAAAAAAAGAAGAAAGAAAGAAAAGTTACGGCAAATTAATAAGTCTCCTCTTCTGAATATGTTATTTCCATTAAAATTTTAAAAGAGTTTGAAGTGACAGTAAATGTGGTCTTATTTTAGAATGGTTTCCATAACACTACGCAACAGTTGCCAGTGGCACTCATGCCTCCTCGTACGTACACCCAGCTATTTAGCTGACAACGGCGCTTAAGCCATTAAACAAGATAATATTGCAACTGTTATGCAATGGTAAAGCTCACTCTTGAAAGAAGTATTTGGTGTTTTAAGCTGAAAGTCGACATTTGTTCCATATTCATTTATATTTTCTTTATTAGAAATGTATAATTTAATGTAATACTCAAGGCCCTTAGGGTATACACTCTGTTACCTATAAAACATTCATGCACATTGAACACTTTTTTTGGTGCCAGTTCTTGGCTTTGTACATCTGCTATACAATACTGAATATTCTAACTAACAACATGCCTTAATTGAGTTTAGGTGTTCCAGTCATTTATTTAAATTTAGTAGTGTGAATAATTTATTTCAATTTACATTTTAATTATTTTACCCACTTTTTTGGGAGTAACCTCATTTTCTAGCTTCTAAAAAAATAATCGGCATATGTTTACTGCAGCAACATTCACACTTACTAAATTCTCTGAGAAGTTTAGTTCCAAACTGAGAAATACTAATGAATTATTCATACGTCAGGCATTAGCTGGAATTAAATTAGAATGTCCAGATCCAACAGAAGCCTGACCTTCTAATACCCAACAGTCCCTAAAGCTCCCTAAGGATTGTTCATCTGCCATTGCAAGTTGCACTAAGCACCATTTAAGTGTGGCAAAATATGAATATTTCTTCAGTCAATGTGGGTTTATATGTTTTTATTTATTATTATACGTTTTCTATCTGTAATTGAACAGTTTATTGGAACATCATGCATCACATGGAGTTCCTTGTGCTCTTTGCCCAGAACGTTTATCACCCAAAGAAAACGGATTTATTTATCTATTTTTAAATATTAGTTTACTTTGCAAAAATGGACTAAACAAGGCAATTTTTTCCCTGGGTAACTAATAGAAAGTGAAGATCTGAGATAGGAATTCCATTTCCAGCTGGTGCTTATTGTATTTAGGGGCCTCACAAGTGAGGAATCAGATACATATTCACGTGTACAAGCATCTAAGGAGTTCATCAGCGTGCCCAGAGCTCAGCTCCATTTACACAAGCTGCAGTGTGCCGTATTGGTTGTACATTGGTTGGGAGAACTGCAAGGAAGTCCAAGCTCAAGGGACTTATGTCCTCAGAAATAAATGGGGACTTTGGTGGGAATCACACAATCGTAGGGGGTTTATTTATTCACTGCCAACAAGTGCTAATTGCTCATTCTCTGAAAATCTGCTTTCTTTAAAGGTGGGCCTGGAAAAAAGGAGGCACCCAAAACCAGACCAAACTAAAAATGTGCCAAACTGCTTAAACCCCGGAGTCCGGGGTGCCAAGCCTGTAGCGCTGCCTGCCCCGTGTCGAGGATCTCTGGGGCACGCTGACTGCCTGACTGCCCGCGGCGCTGAGGTGAGCACAAATGTCCTACCCCGAGCCAGTGTAATTTCCTTGTAGTAGGTGGAAAAAGTGGAAAGCAGCTAATTTTGTCCGCAGAATTATGTAAGACTTTAAAGGTTTCTGCTCATATCTGAAGATAAGCCCTGAGCAGTTATTATCAGGGAGCCATAGGCAGGCATGGCTTTACCCGGTTCTCTTGCTGTTTCCTGGGCATTAGCTGCAAACCTTGTTCTTGCAACCAGACGTGCCAATAGTTTAGCTCCATTCACTGGAACTATTCAGATACATAATTATTTGCATGGCACAGTCTTGAGGACTCATCGGTTTAACCCATGACATGCTGCTGCCGTTTAAACTGTAGCTCCCCCGCTGCACACGGGGATGAATCCAGGTTGCTCATCCAGGGCACAGCCTGGTAATTTGTTCACTAAAGAGCATCTGTAACAGTTCTTTCCGATTCTTTCATGGGTTCCTAGTGCATTCAGCCTCAGGGTCTGAGTCCTAACATTAAGACATAAGGTATGATCTGATTTTGGAGGAGTTTAGGCTCTAAGAAAATATCCACGGTCTGAATCCAGCTCTTACAGAACATCTCTCCGTGGCAGCTTCTTGCAGAGGTTTCAAAGTGTTAAGAGGAGAAACACTGTCCCCATTTTATAGACACTTGACTGAGATGGCCAAAATAGTTTTATAACCAGAAAAAGATGCCTTCAACAAAGGGCAATGAAAACTACTCGGCATTAAATACGTGAGGATTTTTCTTTAGTGGCGAAGTCAGTTTGTGACATTTTGCCATCAGTCCTGCGTGCAGGCATGCATATACGCTTGCACCTGTGTCGCTCTGGTCTTTTTTATTTTTATGATCTTTTCTGAATACAATGTAAATAAAAGCAAAAATATATGCATTGGTTTCAGCCTGAATGTCTTTGTTCCTTGTATTTCTATGTGTACATCTATATATTATTCAGCAGTCTGTTTTTACTCATGCATACCTTTTCATACACACAAGTGTGCCCTGGTATGTTACGATCTCCCTTGCCTGTCGATCTGTAGCTACATAAATGTTTATCTAGGTAAATAAATTTCACCACATTTTACTTTAAAATGTAATTTTTTTCAAATTAACTTTTACTGCTAAATATAGCACGTAGTGGCCTGTCCATAAATGAACACCTTGAGAATGGAAAATGGTAAGCTGGAAATATTTTTAATAATAAAAATCTTTAGCCTTTAGCTACGATGAGCTACAAGTATATCTTTGTTCTGAATATCAATGGAAATGCTATTCAAACTAAGACTTTTTTTTCAGCTGAAGAAAAAGCATCCCGGCTGAGCAGAAGTTGGGTGTAGAGGAGTCTGCAGAGCAGCAGGGACGCGGTGGGTTGTGGTTCAGGTGCAGCGAGAGTCATCTCAGCTGAACCTGCAGCTTTCCGGCCCTGAAAGCGCAATCTGCAGCTTCAAGCGAGGAGGCGGCAGTGCTGCCGAGAGCTGTACTACGTGGGACTTCTCCGCTGCCCCGGAGGTGACACAAAACTCATTTTTATGTCAGCAAGTTCTCTGCTTGGGAAGGGCTCGATGTGGTGGTTGTGGGGTGCGATGAATGCTCAGGCTGCTTTCTCTGCATCACAGTTTGCAAATTCCAGCTGAAGGAACTGATTAGTTCAGCAGATGGTTAAATACCTTGTTGAACCAGAGCCATATCCGATCCCTACGCAGGGGGAAATAACTTGGGGAATGATTATGACAGGCGCAAGGCTCTGGACTTCTGCGAAGCGAGGTGTCCCAGAGCCGTGTGCAGGCGGTGAGGGGGACGGTGCCAGGCTGGACACATGGCTGCTGCGGACAGGAGTCCCCGGCTGGGGCCGGGACATGTGTCTGCCCCGGGCGCTGCAGAGAGGCACCTGGGCACTGGGAGGAGAGCCCACGGGGGACCTATAAAGGGGGGAAGGTCCATCTGTGCTGCTTTGGCACCAGCAAGCGTCAGAGCAGGGGCATCCTGAGAGGCATCACACCACGAAATGAGCTATAGGGACCACGAGCTGCTGCAAATTCACGGTATTACAAAATCTACTCCACAGTTGTCTTTAAATGTTTATTCCTCAAGCTACATGCTCTCTAACAAAGGCAGCTTTCTCATTCAGACCCTCACAAAGGCCTGTCCTAAAACATTCTGATCACAACAGATTTTATAGTAATGATGGTATGCGGTGCGAGGCTACCGGCAAGCTGTGGGGAATATCCAATATACAGAGCTTTCCATCTTAGAAACCCGCATGTATCCTAGAAGTAAAAGGATTAAAATAATTTTTGGGCATGACCTCTGTTTTGCAGGTCACGTGCAAAAAGACCTTCCTGAAAGCTAGACAGAATGTTTTGCAGATGACAAGAAGTAATTTCTATAAGAAAAAATTCCATCTTTGAGCAAAGATCTTAATAAAAAAAATAAGCAAAAGGTAGAAAACTAGCATCAGTTGTTGGAAAAAATAAAACCACAACAAAACAAAGCAAAGAACCCCTTGTTTCACACAATAGATGTATACTTTTTTATATAGTGGTCCAAATTTTTAGGCATTTTGCAGACAACTCTGAGGCTATTTCTTTGTCCCATTGCACTTACTATCCAATACTACACATATGCAAGAAATTAGCAAGTGGTAGGACTGGGAGTGATGGACATACCCGTGAGAACAGTTTTGTCCTTTTTTGACTGGGAGTGACTTTTCACGTGCAGATTTATTTGAAAAAGGGACTAATATGAGAAGGATGTCATGTTATTTGATGGCTCTGAACCTACCCCCTTTCCTCACCTTCTTTCTGCTAGAGGCACAGTGGATGTGCTGGGAGAAGGATCATGCCATACTTTTCCTCTAAGCCTCCACAGTTGGAAACAGGATATTAAATGCTTGGCAGTAAAGCGGGTTCTGCTAGCTGTTCAGTAACCTTGCAGCCTTCAGCTCTGCTCTGAAATCTTACAGGAGCTGAGTACCCAAGCAGGAATCAATGATTTGTATCAGAGAGGAGGGAGGATATTAAAGATGCACCGGAGGAAACAAAAAAAGAAAAGCTAACCTTGGAGCAGCAAAATGGGTACAGACCCATCGGTTCGACTTCTAACCCTCATTACTTGTCCCTTCCCATTGCTGTATTTAATCTTCTTTACATAATTCTTGATGGCCCTTCCTCTGGCACTGCAAGCTGGCTTTTTAACTTGATTAGTGGCTTTTGTGCACAGCCTCTACTGGGTGGAGAGTTGGGGCTGGGGAGTGAGGTGAGGCAGCTGGGGAAAAAAAACAATGCTGCTTTTCCGTCTGGGCTCCGGCAGGCCCTCCCTTGTGGATGAAACCTATCCATCATGGGAAAAAGGCTTCTCAGCACTGCTGGAGTTGAGGAAAGCATATGTTTGTTCCCGCCATCGAGACTGATTTCAGCTGGGGCAAATAGGCACCGTGCTGGCTCTGATATCTCCTCCCTGCCCCCATCCGGCAATCTCTAGGCAACCCCAAGCCTGCAGAAGACAGCATGACCTTACTTGAGCGTGGTCTGTTAGGGACTCTGCTTCCCTACCACTAAAACCGGAGTAACGGCACTCCAATACTGCTGGAAACTAGAAGGGCTGAGAAAGGCAGTGCCGTAGTACACTCCAGAGTCCAAGCTGCGTCTCAGCCCTGCCGCGGGTAGGAAATCATGCAGCTGCCTGTGAAGCAGGACACTGTCACTGTCCCATAGCACAGAGAAGCCGTCCTTGCTGCAGGCAGCCAGAGGCTCAGAGTGAAACAGATGCTTTGGGGGGACTGGAATGGGTTTGCCTTGCTCATGTTGAGTTCCTCCCCACCCAGAGACACTCACTGATAGGTCTCCACTTCCTTATCAAGATAGAGGCTTCTGTGAAGTATAGACAAGGCTGCCAACAGCCGAAAATATCCGTCTGCTTCTGATCCCGTTCCCTGAGGTGCATGGTGGTGCTGCTGTCAGAGCTGAGGTGTTAAAGCAGCTGCGCCGAGAGGTCTGTCGGTACTACAGCGCTCCTGTCCAGGTGTTCGTAACCTGCCCGTAAAAGCTGAAACAGGGCAAACAATGTCCCCATGCCCCTCAAACGGGGAAGTGTTATTTTCTTTTTATTTTGCAGACAAGGAAACTATTTTTTCTGCTGCCTGAAGTTTTTCTGAGTTGTAAATGGTGCCAAAGATACAGAGTTTGGCCAGATGGGGGACAGAAAAATAGTTAAGCAATCAAAGAAGTGTTACTGATTGTGTTAAGCAAGAAGCTGGAAATGATTTCACAGGTCAAGGCAGCTTGAGCTGCAGCCAGCACAGTGCAGTTCTGAGGCCTCTATCCATCAATGCGGGTTCAGGGTCCCTCCGCAGCCTGGTCCGTACCCACGGAAGACAGGCACATTAGGCCTGGAAAGACAATCCAGGGAAGCCCCCAACTCTAAGCCCCTCTCTCCCAGCCAGCACTGCCCACCGAAGGCTGCCTTGCCCCTTGGATCCGTGGCCAGCCGTGCTGATGACCCACCCCAGCGAACCGGACCGCCTTGGCCATGGAGCGAGGTGCAAGAGGCTGTGCTCTCCTCTCTTCTCTCCCCTTGTCAAAGCTCTTTCTGACTCAGCGGCTTTCAGTGTCCATTCACTCATGCATCTCCACGGCAATGGCAATTAATGTAGTATTAAGGGGGCTGGAGGAAGAAGCTAGCTCTATCTAGCACTGCTTTGCAGGGAAGTCTTTGTTGGCCCTTCACACTTGATTAATTCGTATTTACAAAGCTTCTCTTCATTTGAATGGAGCATTTTGTGAGTTATTTCTAATACATTTTTAGAAACGTAGCCCTGGCCTGCCAGCACAGACAGAAATGGCATTAAAAAAAGCTGTGGTTTGGTCCCTAGCATTTGTTTACTGTTCTTGTAGTAAACAGCAGATTACACTGTTTGTGGTGCTTAATAAATCCCCTTTTTGTTAAGTGTGTGTTTGTGTGTAAGTAGAGCCTTCCCCTGTGTCTGTGTGCATGCATGATTATAGTAGCAACGTTTTCCTCTGACAGTATGTGTTTTTCATCTAATTCTTTCCCTGTCTTCCTCATTTTGCCCGTTTCTCTGTCCGTGCCTCTGATTTTTACCAACAGAACTTACATTTTCCTTTGGTTGCAAATAAGTTGTTCTTTGGGGGATTTTTGAATTTACTAATGTGTGGCCTTGGAAATACCTGTAAGTACTTCCTTCAAGTTAAGAAACAGCAAGAAAGAAAAGGAATCTTATTGAGTAAGATTAACAGAAACATGCATATTTCCTCCGGGTAACAGCTGCATAGCTTCCAATGACATGCATTTTGAGGAATATAATTTCTCTACTATTTCCTAGCCTTAGCCTAGATTGTGGTCATGATCCTAAACATTGCTTTTTGGAATATCTTGCCCAACACACTTTTTGACTGAAATGTGAGTCGCATCACATCAGAGAGTCACAAGATTATAAAAAAAACCCAAGAATCACAACGTTAAAAAAAAAATAGACTATCCCATGGAAAGGGTAAAATGACACGTCATGTTATGACAGACTCATCACAACCCCCCCGCACTGGGGAGGTGGTACGGAGGGACGGTGCTCCAGGCTTAGCTCAGCCTGGGAGGTGCGGTGCCTGCTGTTGAAAAGCAGATGGTTGAGCCTGTGTTAGTAGCTTGCTTTGGCTTTATTTCGGCCAGTTGCCAGCGTGCTTGCTCTGGGATAAGCACTTGTGTAACTTTCCCAAGTGGTTTGACCCTGGAGGTGCACGGGGGGGGGCTGAGCTGCCTGTCTGCCTGGGGATGCTGCTGGCTGTCGGGTTGTGCTGCCCCTTCCTGAGAAGCAGCAGAGCTGTAAAGGGCTCTCAGCGCCAGGCAGGAGCTTTCTGGGCAGCCTGCTTGGCTGGAGGTGTTTTTTTTTTTAATGGCTACAGGCATGGGCAGCTCTCCTGGAGTTCACTGGGCACAAAATAATACCATGAAAAGCCTAGAAAAACAACTGGAGAGAGAAGGCTGCTCTGCCAGACCTGGCATTGTGGCTGGTATCTGTGTATTGCCTGCTATAAAGCTGCCCCCTGCCTTGAGACTGTTCCCGTCCAACAGAATTGCTAGTACTGTTTTTAGAGTATAGCTGTAGCAGACAGCGCTTTTGCATCAATTAGTACCGGATCCACATGTTGGTGCATCACCTGGCAATGAAGGTGTTACCCAAACCAAACAGATTTTAGTGCCGTTTGCTGCTCCATGCAGAGCTGTTCGTGCCGGCTGTGCCAGCTGAACACAACTCATGGTTTTCCCTCCTGGCACCTTTGCTGTGGGAGCAATCCCTGGATGTTTGTGATTTTTGTGCCTGGTGCTGCGTCGAGCAGAGGTGGGTTTGAGGATGAGGTGGCCAGGAAAGCCCGGCGCCCCAAGGCTTGTAGGGCAATGAAAGTTATTGCCTGAGAGCCTTTTCTGTAAATCTTATGGAGCTAAAAGAACCCGCTCACACAGGGACTGTCCTTTGAGCATCTGGGTGAGGTGGCTGGTGGGTCTGTCAGGTGTATCTGGCAAGTGAGGAAGCCCAGGCTGGGAATATGGGAATCGAAGTGCCTTTCCCGCCCTGCCGGAGGAGGAGGTGATCTGGATTTGGGGCCGCCAGGCATTCTTGGTGCGGCCGCTCAGGCAGGGCAGAGCAGAGGTGAAGGGCTGTGGGGCTCACTGGGCACCGTGAGGGGCTGCTCCAGTACAGGACTGCAAGCAAATGGAGCGTGCCCGTGTTCTGCTTTTCCTCTGAAGTGCACAATTCATTGATAAGCCTTCAGCGAGTTTTAGCGTCCACAAATTCTAGGTCGCCCTGTTTTTTTTTCTGAATGCAATGAAACACCTGGGTGAGAAAAGGTTGGTCTGGAGGATATTACAGACCTGATGCCATGCTGGGAGAACAGAGGAGACCAAGCTGGGAGCTGCGAATCCAAACTGGAAGAAGGAAAAAGTCCAGGACCTCATGCTGGTCTCTGAGAGCTGACAGGGACAGCTGTGACAACACTGAGTCATGCCGATTTGGGGATCTCCATGGTGCAGGAGCCTGAAGGACTGAATCAGCTCCCGGTTACTGCAGGGCGAATCTAGAAGAGCCTGTTAAATCCGACCTGTTCTGCTGTGCTGAAGAACAAACGGGAGCACGTCAGTCCTCCATGTGTAGTCGCCCTGCCAGCTCATGGCTGGCTCCGCCGGGTTAAGCTGCTCCCCATCCCCTCTGGAGCTGAAGGGCCACCAGAGGCCCCTCGCGTCATGGTGGCTTATCCTGCTGTTTGAAACAGAGCGTCTTTCACCTTGCCTCTTAATTTTGATCTGAAATGACTGCTCATTCTCATGTATCACAGTAAAATCGATCTGGAATGCTAGCTTCATTCCAATTAAATACCAAGCATCCAGATTAGTCTGAGAGTAATATAAGAATCATTAACTAATTCCGAGCATTCACGTTCTCCTGGCTTAGGTTGCGGGAGAGGCTTAGTGCTTTTAAATCACTCCACCGTGCTCTCTTATTAAGTGCCAGAGTTTTCAGCCCCATATCGCATTATTACCATTGTTGTCCTTTAGGGGTTGATGTTAATGACGACTGAAAGAGCTTAATGAGCATGTGCCTTGAATAAGCTATTTATACACCTTATAAAATAATTACTCACATTTTATTGAAAATTCCACAGGGCCAAGCTCACAGAAGCAGTCAGGGGTGCCAATTTAATACGATACGGTACACTGCTTTACTCAAAGAAGGCCTGATCTTACAGAAGTTCACCTTCATGGCCACAAAGGACAGCAGGATCACACCTGCAGCTGCCGAGCACAGGATACCTGCCGTTCGCCATCCCGAGACACCGAGGAAAGGCCATTGAATTTAAGGATCACAAAATGCCCTCGTAGACTGGAAGTGGTGTTGTACAGCAAGAGAAATAGGATTTGGGTTCTAACAGCACAAAGACACCTGATGATCTCAGATGAAAAGTGGCTTGTCAGTAGCATGTTAAACATTCTTTAAATAGCGCTTAAAACTAGTAAGCTCCTTTTTCCTGCCTTGTTCCTATCTGGCACAGAGCAAAATTGTTGACCTGTTAAAGAAAGAAAGATATTCACAAGGGAATGACTTGCAGTGTCTTCTGGGATGCAATGTGGTCTCTGCCTTTGACAATGCACAGCAGCCACAGCTCTTACAAGGGCTATAGAAAGTTCTTAAATAGGAATGAATGACAAACAAAGATCCTATTGAGTCTGTGATAGGATGAGTTTCTCATCATGTAAGCGTTTTTATGTTTGTCTGAGGAAAATGGCTCCATGATTCGCACTAGGTGAATGGCTTGCAATACATTTGGTTGGAAAACTAAAATTCAGAAATTTATTTATTAGCTTTAAGCAAAAAGCTTCCACAACTATCATGGAAAGAATATTCTTTGAGTCTGAACAAAATAAAAGAAGGAAGTCCAAATGAAAGCCTCCCATAAGGTGCTTTGACTGTTAGGAAACACCGTTTTCTGGATGAAATTAAAACCATTGTGAAACTTTTCCACACAGTACCAGGTTTTAATTATTATTATTTATATTGCAAAAATGCTTAAGGATCTCATAATTAAAAAAACAGACTGTTAACAAAATGTGCCTTTTTTACTGATGGGCCTATGAAAATGCCTTTCAAAATATTCACTAAGTGTGTACAAGGCATATGTGTCAGACCCCACGAGGCCCGAGGTGTCACTGAAGCTCCTTGCTGGCCGTGTCGCTCACGACAGGGAGTCTGCAGCCACGGCTGAGATTTGAGCTGCGGCAGACTGGACCAAGAGAAAAGAAAAAAATTCAGCATCTGGATCCCAAACTCCTTTGTGAGCAAAATGCTGAATTTTGTGTTAACACAACGTCAGTGCGGAAAATCGTGGGACGGTTAGGGAAGGTGAAAGTCTGGCATATTTTTTTCTCCACCTTATGGTTTCTGCGTCTTTACAGGAGACTACTGTCATGTTTTCTAATTTTTCCTTTGCAACTGTGGAGGTTATAAGTGTCTTCTAAAATGCCATATGCATGACTAATTATCATTTTCCTACTGTTCTGATGACATTTCCAGGCTCCTATCCATAGCTCCTCATTCCTATTCAACCAACTACCGTGTCTGAGCCCTCAGCTAAGGCACACCCCCCCAGTATACTTGCTTTAGCTCTTGGCACAAGATGGAGGTGGGATGAGGGGCAGAGAACAGGAAGAACCTCCCAGAATGGATCGGCATCAAGGAGAACAGGAAGGTTTTCAGCCTGTGGAGCGTGCACTTAGGAGGTGTCACCCATCTGTCTTCTGCAGCATGTTATGGGACCATCACAATTCACGGCGAGCTTCTCCCCAGCCACGGTGCTGCAGTTGTCAGGAGGAATCCACCCCTGATGGGAAGGAAATGCCCAGCACAGACCAACGCTTGGTTACGTCTTGCTCACCGCAATTACTAGTTGTGCCTACAATGTAAAATAAACAACCTCAGCAGAGATAGTGGCAAGAAGTTAAGAAGGTGAAAAAAAAAAATCAAGGTGCTAAAAAAAGCAAGGCTGTTTGAGCAAAGGGAGGCAGAAGCACTTCCCGAGTTTCACTCCTATGGTTTCCAACGGAGAGCCAAACAAAGCAGGGGAGGATACTGACGACATCTCATGCCTGCACCCAGGGACGCCTGTCATGGGCAGTCTCACAGGGAGCACCAAGGCAGAGCTTTGTACGTGCTCAGTGAAACGCCGACGGCCGCAGCCAGCCTCTCCCGCTGTGGTCCTTGTGTGCAGCCCGTGCCAGGGGTTACACTCAGGTGTCTGTCTGCGGTTCGGTATCAGGAGCTCTATGAAATCATTTCATTAAGCAGGTGTGAGGTAAATGTACAGTGTAATCCAGGATAACACAATCATCATCACATTTTGATTCCCCTGCCCATCACCTTCCACATTTATCTTCGGAGACCTCTTGATGAAACAGCTGCTTAGATTTAATTAAACAACAGCATTATATAAACAAGTCCTTTTGTTTTGTGCGCTGAGCAGGGTATTCGTCTTCAAAAGCTTTTCTGCCAGAGCTGGCCTCGCTGCCCCTTGACTTGTCTTTACTCCAATTACCACTCCAGTTTAGCTGATTAATTTGTAGCCACTGGCAAACATGCACAGTTGGCAGGACATCATTCCATTTCAGTGACAAGCACTATAAAAAGATCATTATTTTCATTAGCATAAATAACTGCATGTTGATAGAACTCTGGTTTCTGAAAATAGGTTAAAGGCTTAACTGTCTTTATTCATTACCCAGATATAATTGGAAGTAAAATTATCACATAAGCGAACAATAAGCTATTAGTGTATAATGCTTAATGACTGCACTCAGGCCAGTAACAGTCTGGAATGATTTTTTTTTCTTTTAATGTAAACGTCTGTATAGACACACACTAATTTTTTACTAAACCATACATATTTGATGGTGTAAAAGGAAGAGAGTCAGTGGAAAAAAGAATCACATGGCAAATAAATATGTTTCCTGCTGCATAGCTTCTGTTTTCATAGGGCATATGGATATTATTTTCCCAGTCACTGCTTTGAAAGCTTCTCTGGGTGCAGCCGTCAAGTCAATCATTTCCTAATAGTTTTCCCCTCACCGTGTTTTTAAGAGTTAATACTGCATAACACGGCCCTTTGAGATGAAAGGCTTAGTTTTCTCTTTTAGTCTCTTTTCCCTCCCATGCTGGCTCCACACCTCTGGTGGCAGCGTCATGCTAGCTTGGAGATGCACCCCCTGAGTCATGCTGGCTATAGCACCCTCTCTGCTTGCCAAGCAACTGTCCCCCCGGGACCCTGCTCTCTGGTGATACCGCGTACATGCCAAGACAACACCAATAATAAAAGAAACCAGCAATAATAAAAAAACAGCGTTGGAAAGGTAGATGTTTCAAGAGCTTTAGACCCTTATTTGTAGCTTAGCAGATCTTCGAATCAAAAAGTATATCAAGAGACAGGATGTGACCATCTTGGTGGGTTTAACCCACTGCCTTAAAGAGAAAGTTTGAATGAGATTTCTGCTTTCAGCTCTTATGGAGTATTTGGGCTTTTCTCACTCAGAAAACTTTACAAAATTTATATGTGTACTTTCTGATGCTGTAAGCAGAGCCCTGTTTCTGTGGCAGTGGTCTAGGGTAACTCCAGCATGAATTTTAGTCACTATACTGGCCATGGTCAGGATTTAGAGAGGAACAGCCCTTGAAAGATACCACTGCTGTTTTTTTTTTTTTATGTCATTGTCTACTGATAGGAAGTATAAGTGGTAAAATAAAGTTTTCCTTTGCGTAATATAACTAAACAAAACAATGGCTACTGCAAGATGGAAAAACCAAGAGGCTGCTGTTACGTTGCTGCCACCAAGAAGCTTTGCCACTGCTTTGAAACATTGCCCAGGATATTTTTGTGCCCAGCCAGTATCTCTGTATATGTCAGAAGATGACTTTTAAAATTAGCTGGTTTATGTAACAGAGAAGATCCAAGGGTAATAAATATGAGAGCAAACGATTGCCTCAGTATTGAATGTTGTCCAGGAAAAGAAATTGTGGAGGAGTGAAAGGTGAAGACAAGGTTTGGACTCCAAGAAACGTGCGGCAGCCATTGGATCCCCACAGGTACCGGATGGCGGTTCCCCAACCTCCCGGGCAGAGCCCTGCCCCAGCCCCACTGTGCTGCCGGGGCTGGATGGGGCACGCACCGAAAGTTGAAGAGCTTGTTGTGTTCTCAGGGGATAACCAAACTCAAAGTGCCTTGCAAAACACTGTAATACTTGCTGAAATTTCACACCCCGAGTGGGATGCAGGGGAGAGGAGGGTGGAAGGTCGGACAGCACTGGTGAACATCCCATTTGGGAATGGAATGATACGATCAGATGCTAAAATGGATTTTTTTTCCCTTTTGAAATCACTTTTCTCCATTTCTTATTTTGCAACAAATTATATAGCTTGTGAAACTTAACATAAAAACCATTGAAAAATGCTTTTAATTTGGTCAACACC
>VXBO01014960.1:913927-930084 GCA_013400135.1 Rhinoptilus africanus | reverse complement strand
CCCCCCCCCCATCAATGGAGTTTTTTCAGGTTTTGCTTGTACTTAGATCAAACGCTCCGAATTAAAGCAGATGAGGTCACACTACCTATCTCTGCGTGCAACGAGTCCTGCAGCACCAACGCCACTCCCTGGGACCGTCTGGGGCTGGCAAAAGCCACCGAAGGGCAGAGCTGGGGCTTGTGACAGCAGGATCCAGGGACCAGCGGGCATCGAGGGGATGGTGGGTGAGATCCTGCCCGTCGTCTGCTCCTGTGAATAGCAACACGAATCCCCATCTCCATCAGCTCAGGTAGGTGAGATGGAGTCGTGGCAGCTTCGACGTCTCATTGTGGCAGTGAGCAGACACTAGAGAGGCAGCAGAAGTGTCTCTTCAGACACAAACAGGGCAACCTTCCACCTGAAGCCTACGGAGCGTGAACAATCCTGGGAAATGCCTTTCAGCAGCAGTGATTTAGTAAGCCACGGTGTTTAGTGATGATAGCAGGAGCCAGAACTGCAGCGAACTGTGGTTACCTATTTGGGGAGGGAAGAAGAGGTTAAGGATTGTTTGCGGTATACAGCAACCTGCAGAGAGGAGCAAACAAGTTTGTTTTGTTTTGTGTTTTAAGTTACTGCAAAAGATCCTTGGAGAGTAAATAAATACCATTTTGGACCTAACCACTGGGTGGGGGTGGGGGGGGGGGGGGTGGTGCTGAGTTGGATGCATTGTATGAACAGGACAAAAGGCACTAACAAGTCAACAAAAGTGAGGCGTTAAAGTAGAACAAGAACTCGCCTATTTCATGTGTACAGAAAATGGGATATTTAAGCTGCAATGCAACTGCTGGCAAACTGTGGCATTTTAGAAAATGCTACTGTAACTCTGAAAAAAAACATGAACAAGATGAAGTCTCAAAGAATGATTTTTACTTGCTCCAGCAGAGTTCACCTGGGCTGAAGTCCCATTTGGCTGGTGCTGTACGGACACAGGAGAGGAGATTTGGCAGAGCAAGGAGCTCAGGTTAAAGCAAGCGAGGTGCCTGCCTGCCAGATTACTGCTAAACGGGCTCTACCATCGTTTAGGGAAGTGCCGCTTTTGCAGTGGCAGCAAACTTGCAAACAACAGCTTGCCTAACTTAATGAAATAAAAAGACTCTCCTTATTGCAGATTGGTGTGCAGCTTTGAGTAAACATGAAAATTCATTTACCTGAAATGCCAGCCATAAATGCTTATAAAATACCAATTAGCAGCTATAAGAAAATAATGAAGAGTGACCAGAATAGTTTTTTGTAAAAGATAAGAAGCATCGTCTTTCAGTCTGGGTGAGTTCAAGACCATTTACCTGGAATAGCGGCCGTACTGTTTGGCTCCCTGGCTGGCCAGCCTGCCCGCGAAAGCACTTGCCTCAATCAGCCGGCAAAACCGCTGCTTTGTCTTCTGTAAATCTGTGCCAAATTACAGCGGGGACAAATTACAGTTAGGGCTTTGTGCTAGGTACTCAAACACCATACGTGCTACTTGTGCCCATGCTTGAGATGCATTTTTTTTTCCCTTGGAATGACTATTTCTGTTACACCGCCATTATCATAGGAATTGTCCCAGTAAGCACAACAAAAGCAGGGTTTTTTTTTCCCTCGCAAGAGTCAGCACTGAGGACTCATTCCAGTGTCCCAGTCCTTTGCTGGGCAGAAAATGCTTGTGTTCGCATTTTCTTCAGCTGCTGCTGGCCTGGCTGCCGACGTGGCTAAACTCATGATGGATCGGGCTCGCTGCTGCAAGATGGCTTGCTTGGAGCGAAGGATTCAAAATGCTTTAAGAGGCATCCATGCTGTTCTCTACCTATCGCTCTATTGGCTGCCCTCCAGCAGCCGTCTCTGGCTAATATAATACTGCAGAAACAAAGCTGCAGAGATAAAAAAAGCAATGTGTGGGGACATGGTATTATGAAAACACTGACTAGGGAGAACACATTCTTAATGGAATGCAGGTGACCTGGAATATCTTTCCTTCCTGTGTCCATTTCCCTATATGTAATACAGCAGATTTAAACACTTTTTAGTCTTTTGAGCGTGGATTTCTGGGCTGAAGGATCACAATGAAGTTTTATAGCCCTTTCCTATGAAGTGTGGCATTTCTGACATTATTTGATGTGCAAGAGCAACTGCATTAGTCAAAGGCTACGCTTGAATAGTTATCACTTTAAGCCCATGCCCTGGGAGTATTGTATTCGGTTCCCTCATTATTTCCAGCCCTGCAGGTTATACCAAGAGTTGCTATTAGTACATTACAATCATAAAATGAAGGTAGTCACTTTCTATAAGGGTCAGGTTTACTCCTAGAAGCTGGCAAACTTCATTTCGCAGCTCGGATGGACTGGCAGTGCCCTGTTCCAAGCTTTTCTGCCGCCTGGCTGGTTTGCGGGCAGCCTTGCTCTGCCTTCTCGCGTCCAAGACTCGCTTGGACAACACTAAAACATTTAACAAAATCTAACATTGCAGCATCCACATGACACAGCCATCAGCCTGTTCACCTCACACACAGGCCATGGGATCCAAGGAGTGTTGGGGTCAGTCATGGGTATTGCATGTCGCTGTAAGACAGAAGCATTTTGGGTTTATTTAGCACTTGATAATACTGAAGAACAGCAGTTTTCAAGTGGGTAGCATCTTGTGTTTGGTGAAGTCGGTGTGCCTTCACGTGGTCTTAAGCTTCACAGCATCTCGGTGGGTATCACCGGACAGATAAAGAAACTGAGATGATGTAGTGATGTACCTGGCCCTGTGCTTCACTCCTGTCTGCCAGCGTCTGTGAGCTGGTGATACAAGTGTTGGTACTCGGAGGAATCATGTCATCGAGGCCACCAAATCTGGTGGAAGATGTTCAGAAAAGAACGAGAAATAATCATGGCATCCAGGCCCACTTCGTCTGAGAGTGCTATTCCTTCTCCTAGGGCTCATGACCCGGAGTGGAGTACCCTCTATGGCACGTACTGCCATGGTTCACGCTGCCTCTGGCCTTTGGTCTGGGTGTTGGTAGGAGAGCAGTGGTGTAGGTGTTGGCTACTGTACCCGAGGGAGTGAAACCGCTCCTGATCCGGCTGGTGTAACGGTGTAACTTCCCACAGCCTGGCAGAACACTGCTGCTTGACCGAGTACACCCCTGATGGCAGGAAGGTAGGTAGCTTGCTTGGGCACATCTGAGTGCACATCTACTGCTGAAAAAGTCCTAATAGATTTTAGGCATGGAAGAAACAGCTGAAATAATTGAAAAAAATGTTTTCCAGGAGAAAAATTCCTTGACCCCAATTCTCTGTGTGTTACAACACGGAAGATACAGATCCAAGAGGCACACAAAATTAAATAGAAAAGAACAAGGAGCAGCATCCTCATTTGAGCCGTGTGCTTACTTGGTAGAGCTTTGCTCTTGTGCTGTAGTGCACACATGTCATGCTTCCGCACCATGCCTTTCATTTGTTAATTACTTTTTGCAAAAGCAGTGAGATCACTTTTGCTAAAGCAGTGTTTAACAGAGGTGCCTCACATCTGATCAACATTAATCAGTGAAATGAAAGCCATCAACTTAATGATAAGACGATAGGATGAAATCTTAATGCATCTCATTGATGGTGCTTTGCCTCAGAGGCACAGGAAAGACTCTGATTTGCCTGTGTGTGTTGTCTACATTCAACGGTGCTTTGAAGTCTGATCCTTAAATGTGTCACCTTTCCCTTTAAATAACCCCTGTGCTTACCTTAATTAGAGCCCTAACCAACACTAGTAGAAGAGTAACAAGACAACTGCACCCCAGATAATTTTTTATGATCTTAAATGGTCACAGCAATACATAAGAAAGATTTTAATCAAATATTTTCTTGGATGCTTTCTGAGAAAAGACCAATCTTCAAGAAACCTCAGATCGGTGGTATGAACGCCAGGTTTCAGGAAAGCCAAAGGCCAAGAATCCCCAAACTGGAGCATATATGTGGTGCTAACAGCACCAGGAGGAAGGGACGATGGGAGCATTCACACCTTAAATATGACTGCAGTTGAACTAATTGACCCGTGGCGCTAAAAGAGCTAAACCAGCATGAGGCTCTGCCCCTGCTAACGCATGCGTAGGAGAGGAGAAGCCCAGAACAGCAACGCTGCATAACGACCCAGGAGCAGTAAAATGATGTATGAGCACTCTTCTCGTTTTCACAAGGCAGCAGTGGAACACTAACTTGTTTCCATGGCAACCCTGAAAAAGAATTACAGCTTTAAAATTGACTGAATGGTAGCCCCATGAAAAAGTAAAGGGCAGACCATATCTTTCTAAAATATAATTTAGTACTAAGTCACCTGAACAGTATTAGCTAAAAGGATTTCAGCACTAGACTTGGGAAGTGACCCATTTGGGATATGGAGTGTTAGGTTTTTCTAATGGTGTGCTTTAGATCTGAAGGGCCTGGCGGACACACCATAGCATACAGCATAAAAGAAGAGGGGGAAAAACCTTTCTGCCTGAAATCTCTTATCAGAAAAACAAGAAATTATTGAGGTGAAGGGGAGGGGAACAGCTTGATAGATAACTAGCACTTTTGTAAAGAAACGGTAACACACACGTTGAGTGCCTAGTACAAAAATACACGGGTAAGAGAAATGTGGTGGAAATTAAACAATTCTTGGGGTGAGTAAGGGGAAGCTTCTATATTTAGACTGGAAACATGTCCAGTTAGACTAGGAGGCCAGCATCTGCCTCTAGCATGATGCATTATCCTGCCCTCAGAAGCTACTCCCATCTAATCCTGAAGACCCTGAACATTTCAGAAAGTTTTTTTGGCAGGAAAAACTCCCACTAACTTCAGCAAGAGTTGAGAAAAATGCTCAGGATTTGGGTTTTTATGTGAAATCCAAGGGCTGGGGAGAAGGGAAGGGAGTGGCAATTTGTACATGCAAGATGCCATTCTTTTAAACGACAATAGAAAAAGATCAAATTTATTATGGGAGAGAAATTTGGGAAAGCAGAAATACAAATTTATTGGCAGAGAGTTTCCTTTGCAAACAAGAAAAATGAGGCACCTGCAAAGTCCCATGTACAGTAGTTAGTGGCTTAGCACTAACCCAACAATTGGAAGGGGCGGTTGTATCAATTTCGGAAGCAGATCTGTAGCTGTTATAAACCAACAATGGACAACTGTACAGGTCAGGATTTGGTCGAGAAAGTTTCATCGCGTATTACAGAAATCACTATTTTACTAAGAACTGTGGCTAATACTACTGAGAACAGTGTAAAGCCATGAAAATAGGGTCCCGTTCAGCTCCCCCTGCAGTCAGATGTTACCGTGTGAGTTGTGCTGACATCCTGCTGCCCTTGCTCTCTTTCAATGCTTTACAAAAAGCACTGTCTGTAAAACCACACTGAAAAGTCTTGTTCAAAAAATAAGTACAAGCATTGACCTCGGTGTCTAGAAATGGCCACAAGACGGAATTGTTTCTGTGTTTGGGTGAACAAGGGTTTCAATCTCTTTTTTTTTTTTCTTTTCCCCCCAGGACAAACCTGCATAGATGCTGTTTTTCACAAAACCACTGCTTTTGAGTCTTAGCAAACCAGGTGTCCTGATTCTCAAGCATGATCAACACCGTTAATCCCTTAGGCTGGGATTTTCAAAAGAATCTCAAAAGAAAACGGCAGTGAAAGAAAAGTGCAGTCTCCGGGACCTTGGCCACCCCTCTCTGTGGGCCCAACCGCAGCTGGGTCCCCTGCCTACAGCCTCCCTTTTCCCCCTTCTGGGAACACTCGCTTAAAACATCACATTAAGGTATAGGTTGAAACAAATCACAAGTGTGCTTAATAACGTATAAAATAGCTTAGTAAAATTGTCATGAAAATTTAAAAGCTTGGGCAAAAAACCTACACCTCTGCCATTTATACTGATGACAATGATAATGAAAAAAATAATGATGTTTTAACTCACCCATCAAAAAAATTTATTCACCCTGAGAGAGCAGAACTGTGCAAAGCTGGTGGAAAGATATACTTACCTTGAATTTATAAACTGCTCCTCAGAAAAAGAAATACAGGATGAGGAGTTGCCTCATTTACATTCATTCAGTCACCCTTAGCTGATTTTTTAGCCAGGTGAATGCAAATTCTCTGAAGTCATTAGAGCTTATAAGAGAGGAGCGCTAAACCTGCGCCGGGTCTCACTGTCCATGTAGACATGCCCATGCACCTGAGGCAGTGGTGCCTCCTTGTGCGCGGCAGAGAGGACCTGCAGCACTGCTGGGCATCACCACTGCAGCCCGTCGCGTGCTCCAAGCGTGCGGTGAGGAGTCAGGGCCGGGGCAAATTCACACTTCCCGGCGGTTGTGGTCTGTGTGGCTTGCCTTGCCTAGCAATCTTGCTTAGCAATCTTTCTGCTTAATAAAAGGTCAACAATTTTTCCTTATTCCAGTAGCTACATTGAAGATGAAAAAAACAGAAATTGCATTATAATTATTAAACTGAAAGGGCAATTCCAATGCACTTCTTTCTTGCTGGTTGATGCCCAGAGAAATTCCATATCCTGAACTAGAGCTTTGCCATCAATTAGGTCTCCAAACCAAACCAAAACAAAAAAAAGAGATTGTTTACTCTTGAGATCACATGCTGAAGGGCCCTGAAGGAACAAAAGGCAGTAGGGGAATCAAACAATAAGGGTTATGGCAAGGAGAAAATACAATTTCACAAGGTAGATGTTTCTATTTAGGAATTGTTCCACATCACAGGAGAGGTCCATGCTGGTCCAAGCAGAAGTGATACTTGAAGCAGGACATAAAGAAGAAAGCACGGCTTCCTAAAGGTTAGTCTGACGAGAGCCCTTCTCTTTTACAGGGCAAAGCACAAGGCGTTTGCAATCAGAGCGCACAAGTGGGCATTCAGCCTTGGATCTACTGAAGATGGTGGTGTAACAAGAGAGAAAGGAGAGGAGGCCCTGAGATGTGGATGGCTTTGCTTTGCGGTCAGTCACAGCTTAAGGAAATGGAGGTACGAGTAAGGACTTTTGGGAAGCTTGCTGTGCTACAAGACGTGTTCCTCTGGGTGTTTAAGCCTGCTCCTCTCTAGTTGTAGATAAATGAAAATGAACCTTGTCTGCCATTAGTCCCCAGACCCTGAGGGTGCCATGAGGTGTGCTTCAATGTAAATAAATAAGCATATTTAGCATTTCGGTCTAAATTCCAGCTTTATATTCCTGTAGAAAATGGTATGGTGAACTTACGCGATTTGCCATGGCAAAGAATGAGAATCCCACCTGCAAATTGCTCCTTGCAGGGCCCAGCAGCAGACCTTGTAAATGACTATGATTGAATCTCTTCTAAATTAATTTGGAAGCATGTGGGATTTTAAGACAGAAGAACTGATCACAGTGCAGTTAATTGGGCCTGCCCTCTTAGCCCGGCGCCCCGTCAGCCCAGCTAAGCAGCTGTCCCAGCAAAGGGAGAGGGGAAGTCGAGGATGCAAGCAAAAGGCTCTGACAAGAATTTAAATGAAATAAAATAGCCAAATTCTCTGCTCCATTGACTTTGCTGGGGGTTAGGTCTGCAGAGAGCTTGAACCAAATGCCATAACGAATACAAATACAAGAACAAGCCCGATACACGTGGCGTTTCCGCTGTGCCCATCTCTCTGAACACTCTGGCTCTCCGCTCCCAGCTCTCTGCACCGCGGGGGGTGGCACGGCCTGTCTGCTGTCCCCTCTGCCTGCCGCTCTCTCCGCAGCAGGGTGCAGGGTCCATTTACCCCGCGAGAAATGAGTGAGTGGGGCTAAGGCATCACAGGAGGCATCCTCCTCTCCCGCAGTCACCCACAGACGCGCTGGGAAGGAGGTCCCTAATTACAAATAATTATTACAAATCTCAAATAGGTGCTGGGGTGTGACAGGCGTAGTAGTGCTGAGGCATGCACAGCAGGAAAGAATCAGGCATTTGGGTACTTTTACTGTCAAGGCGAGAGGTGCAAATGGCCCCCCTGTGGCTGCTGGGAGGGGAGCCCCGAGCAGCCCCCGCGGGGCCGAGGTGCTTCATGTGCACGGCACTCCCGGAGAAGGCTCCCAGGAGCGACTTGCCTAGCGGAGCTTTTAAAATAGATTACAGATGACAAAGCAGGAATCCAAGGTAAATTTTCGGATGAGTGAAAAAGAGCTCACGTCTTTATACACTGGCTGAGCACACAGAGAATCACTGGGGTGCAATAAGCACGATTCCACATTATGTCACTTCTAAGAGTAAAACTTCATAATCCTTGGCAACTTCTGCAGCCTAAAAAGCAGGGTTTGAAAAGTTACCACTCACCGAAACACCCTGTATATCCAGAAGACACTTACTGCTCAGGTAACTCAGCCCTTGGGTGGCTTTAGGGGCCCAGCTGCTGACCTGCCAAGTGAGGGCAGCGAGAGCCCCCCCAGCCTCCCTAACTTGGGGGGACCATAAATGCAGCCCCTGTATGAACCATGCTTGCAGGGGTCTTTACTACTGACTCCTCAGGTGTGATATTTACAAGAACTAAAATCAATTAGCTATTCTAGAATCCTTAATTTTTAGGCAGCAGCTCATCCCACTCTAATTAGTGCAAATGGGAGGGTGGGTAAAAGTGGGGGGCGAGAGCAGAGTTTAAACGTTACAGTGACAGATGCATTTTATAGGATTTAATGATTCATTCTGAGGCACAATCATCTTTTCAAATACTTATTACCAGCTACTATTCAAGGACTGTCTGTTTTCAGGGTTCTGCTCATCACGGGTCAGATCCAAAAACTACTGAAGATATTGCAAAGACTTAAAGGCCTTTGATGTGGACAGAGCTGACATGGTAAGAAATAAATTAAATTCCCTGTTACATAGATATGTGTGTGTGAATACAGGTATATGAAATGTTCTGGAAGTTGGATGTGATATCAGTTCAAACCCAGCTGTGATTGTTGATGAACCACTGGTTAAGTTTCTGCTTAGAATAAAGCAAGACTCTCCAATAGCAATTAATGATTTGGACCACCCTGCCCACCCGAGAGCTGTTCGGCAGCTGGTGTGGCAGAGGGTGCTGAGCCTCCATCTCTTGCACACTAGGACATTGTTATACCTCATCTTGACTTTGCAGACATGAACTCAGCTGAAATCCTTGAATTATTTTTGAAGATTTTAAACATATTAGAGCAATCTATTAAATTTCTTACCCATGCTTCACATGAGGTTCTTGTAAACGCTAGCAAAACACTTTAAGGCACCAAACCCCCCTGGCCCCCCGAATCCAGCTGCTCTGTAAAAATCTGTTGATCAAGAGATCAGTAGAGATCTCTCTAAGACATCTCCAATCTAAGAGATCAGAGCTTTCAGAGCAGAAAACCAGATCTTCTTCAGGCCAGTTACCATCTTCCTTCCTCTGCCTTTCCAGTAGTCTGGAGGTGTTTTGCCTGCAATACTAAAAAGGCCACGATCAAACCTGTTTATACAAATTACAGGTGATGTCTTACACTTTGGGTGTCTCAAACACTACTGGGGCTGTATAACAGAGCACTTCAAAAGTCAGAAAGATAATTTAGCCAGCATTTCAATATTAGTGACAGAAATTCTGTATCTTTCACTCCATCCTTTATAAATGGGCATTCTTAGATGGGATCACACCCCGCATCCACTTAGTCCAGCTTGCTGTCTCCAAGGAGAGCAAGCAAGAGGCGAACAGAAGAGAAAGTGAGAGCCAGAGGTCAGGGGTAAAACTATCATCACATAACTCTCCTCATAATTTCCAATTAAAAGACAAAGACTAAAGCCAGCGCTTAGACAAGCTGCTATTCCGCAGCTGCAAACCACCAAACCACAAAGCGAGCATCTTCCCAAGGTGGAAATTCCAGAGCCTGCCTTGTTTCCTGGTGGCAGCTGAGCCCAAAACAACCTTTGGCAAATACAGCGTAACGTACGTAAGCTGGTCTATCTTCCAGTTTCATCTGCAGTGATAATTAATGAATCTGACAA
The DNA here is from genome assembly GCA_013400135.1 of Rhinoptilus africanus. NCBI lineage: Eukaryota > Metazoa > Chordata > Aves > Charadriiformes > Glareolidae > Rhinoptilus > Rhinoptilus africanus. The sequence goes on along the minus strand of VXBO01014960.1, from coordinate 920,118 downwards.
GCACCAGACGCTCTTTCTTTGCATCATCTTTGAATGATTTGCCACACAGAGGGTATATCACTGCCTGAACACCTCGCCTACCACCGCGGTGAATGTTTATACAGATTTGTCACCATGAGCTAGCATGGTTTTGCAGTAATCATTAATCTGCTATCTAGTGTTTAATTGCTCTTATCTGCTGCTGCAGAGAAAAGGAGCAGTTCATTAGGCAGAAGCAGTTCACTGGCAACATCTCTCTGACTCTGGCCTGGAGCCGGAGGGTGTCGGACCCCACTCGCTCCCTTCTGTGGCCGTAGGGGTCCCTGGCTCACTTGTGCTGGAAATCTGCTGGATTCTGGGGGTGTCCGGGTGGTGTCCCCCGTGCCTGGAGGCTCTCCTGGCAGGGCTGCCCGCGTGCTGCAGCGGTGCTGTCACTCCGGTGGCAGCCGGGTGCAGGATTAAGGTAGGTACAATATTGACCATCCACCTCCCCAGCGCTCTGGCCCAGTGTTTGGCCACCAGGCAGCACAGAGCTTCCTCCAAGCCTTGCCTTTGCCCAAGCCTGCCCAGCCCCGTCCCACCCTTCCCTTTCCTCCCCGCGTCCCCTGTCCCCGCAGCCATCACTGCTGAGGGCTGCCCGGCCCCCGCCGCCGCGCAATGCATCACCCTGACACAACGCTTCCCCCCAGGACTTGGCTTATGGCAAAAACCCAAACATGGGGGGCTAGTTAATGCGATTGCCCGCCAGCTCTCGTTCTTCATGCTAAGAACGTGAAGTATGTGCCTGCCAAAAATAACAATGCCATATACACAGATACAACTTTGCCATCAGATAGGAAAAACCCAGAGGCTTCCTGGTGAGAGATGCGAATACAGCTCTTCTGCAACAGGAAGAGTGGGAAAACGTAATATCTACATAACTGAGTTTCCTCTGCTGTGTGCTCCAAATGACACCTTTTGCTCTGAGGCCCTTAGGCACAAAGAATCAGGGTAGCTGAGATGAGTAAAATAATATGTTTAGTTTTGGGGTAATAATATGTCTTTCAAATGAGAATGGCCTATTGCTGCAAGCTTCAAAGAAGCAGTCAGTGCACTTTTTAAAGCCCAAATAGGCATTTTATGATGCAAAGGATAAATCTGTCAGTAAAGATACTCGTAACTCAAGTAAATACAGCTGTTCTCTTACATGAAGAGCTAGATATTCCTATTGTGGGGAAAATGCTGCCTTCTCTTAAACGGGAGCCAAGGAAAAAAGGACAAACAGAAAGGCAAAAAGGTGAGGAGTTTTTTTCCTACAGCAGCGAGCTGCAACCAGCTATACAGTGACCGGGGAAGGGCTCTGGCACCAGCACTTCAGCAGTAGCGGGCGCGTGGTGGGGAAGGAGGACGTGGAAGCTGCACCCTCTCAAAACACAGTCTGTTTGCTCCAGCTGAGCATCAGCTGGTCCTTCAGATCAGCTCTTTGCACGCTGCTAATTCCTCCGGTCTGTGGGAAACACGGGTGGGATATGAGAGTCAGGTACTCATTCATGTAACATAGAAGGAAATAATGTCGGGGGAGAAAGGGACAATTGAACAGTGGCTTAGTTAAACACCAGCTGGACAGTAGCCGTGAAGACACAACTACTCGGTCCCAACCGTGGTAATTTGTAAAGCTGAGGAGAGGAAAGGGACTGATCCTCAGGCGCTGGTGCTGGGAACTGCCAGGCAGCCGGGGTTCGTGCTGACAGCGGCACAGACGGCCACCCTGGAGCAGGCGCGTGGCGGAGCAGCAGGCGCTCCCACGGTGGTGGCATTTGGGACACAGGCACACAGCTGCCTACAGACATGGAGCTGTGCATCACAGCAGGCGCGGGACGGGAGCTGGCGTGCACGTACCTGTATGACACTGCAGCTTCATGAGCCTGTGCGTGAGTCCTTGACTTATTAAAGCCAGCAACAAAAGAGACATCCGTACATCCCTCGTTGTATATGCTCTGTAGTTCGGACAGTAACAAATAAATACAGATGTTTTCTGAAAATATTATTTTAGAATTCTAGGTCCCAAATGGGACACTTGCATTAGTATGAACGAGATGTAAAAGATTCTCCAAACCCACCTTAGAAGGAGTGAACCCTGTTGCTTCAAGTGGAGGGATGTACAGAACACTGTAGAAAACCTTCCTGTTCAGTACCAGACTGCAAGATCAGCTGCGGGATCAAAGGTCTGTCTGGCTCAGCAGCCTGACGCTGGCACTGGCCGACAAGCAATGCTGAAGGTGGGCTGCAAGGGCAGGCAGGTCCTGAGCAGTCTCCCTCGCATGGTATCCCCCTCCTAGACAATATTCCTAACTTCCACCTCCCTTTTCTGAGACAGCAATTGCCTTCAGCCCACAACAGCTAATATACAGTAATATCTGTGTGCTTTATGCACGCACCTAAATTCCATTTGAACCCATTTACAAATGGCAGCCTCAGGACAGGAGTCCCACAGTTTGGTTGTGCACTAGACTTAAGGGGTGTAGAAGAAACCCGAGATGCAGATTGTCCTCTAACCTGTACCAACAACTTTGTAAGCACACACTTTGCATTCTAAACTGTAGATGTTCAGGGTCCAACACAAGCCATTAGTCCTTTAGCTGGACCTGGAGTCAGTCTCCAGCCCCTGGAGACAGTGTGAGAAAAGGGGACTCTGCTGGGCTGACCTCAGCTGGCTGCCAGGTGCCCACCCAGCCGCTCTCTCCCTCCCCTCAATGGGCCAGGGGAAGAAAATACCATGGAAAATGTCATGGGTCAAGATAAAGAAGGGAGATCACCTACCAGTTACCGTCATGGGCAAAAGAGGCTTGATCTGGGGAAAATTAATGTAGATTATTGCCAATTAAAATAGAATTGGATAGTGAGAAACAAAGACATAAGTCCTTCTTTCCAGCCTCAGCCTCACTCCTTCAAACTTGCCAGCTCTACCCGGCCCTGTCCCGAGTGGCACAGGGGGGTGGTCAGCCCATGACAGCTCCTCTCTGCCGCTCCTTCCTCCCCACACTCTCCCCCAGCCCCGCCACGGCCTCCCCAGTTACCATCAACTACCGCCGCCCTCCCGTCCTCCGCGGAGAGGAGGAGGAGGTGGTGAGGGGTGGATGCCGAGCTGTGTTTGTAGAGGGGGTTCTCAGGAATAAGGTTTTAGCACATGTTTATTCAGGATTAGTCCGCCTGTAATTGGACGTGTTTCAGTGCCGCACGGTTTGTTCCTCCAGAACGACTCTGGAATAATTAAATAATAAGAGAGGCGACAAAAAAGCTGTGGGGTTAAGTGAGCTTGGGTTGTGTGCTGTCCCTATGGTGTTGTGCAGCCCCAGTGCTTCATAAGGCGGTTCGGCAGCTGCCCAGGCTGCGGTGGCAGGCAGGCCAGGACACTTCAAACCCTCCCTCAGGACCGGTGCTCCCAGCCGCCCTGGTGTGCTGACACTTCAAAAGCAGCAGATGAGATAATGACGACTCACCTCCATCAGGATGCAGTTCGGTTCCTGTGGTTTTGAACTGTATCTGCAACAAAGAAATCACACCACAAAGCGGCTTTTAGCACAATGAGCAACAGAGGAGCCAGAAAAATAATGAAACTCTAACTGATCTACTGCAACTTTTCCAGACATGCTTTTTTAGAGAGAAGCCCAGGTAATAAATTATCATAATTTTGAACTTGTGGTATCTTATAAATATTTACTGGCTACGGTTCTCGCTAGCAAACAAATAGCAGTTAAAATCTCCAATTTCATCTTCTTCATTTGCTCAGTGGCCTTTCAATTGAACAAATTCCTACTGGGTTGTACTTCCTGTCTGTAATGATAATGATTTCTGAGGAGCTTCAGAAAAATCAGGATAGTGGTTTTTGAGTCACGTGAGGGAAGGGAAAAAATATGCTTTTCCCATATGTTGTGATTGAAATGTTGCATTTGCATAAGTCAAAACCAGCTGTAGCTATAAAGTTTTTAACTCAGCTTGATTTATTGCCCTTATTGAGGAAGGAAAAACAAAACATGTCTCAAGATGATCCGTTCAGTGGATTTTGAATTAGGATATGAATGGTTAGGTCTGGCATATGTGCAACTGCAATCTTTTCTAGTGGGGTTTTCACAAAGCTCTTGAACAAGAACATTTTAGCTTGCATGGCATGCACAGATCCAGGAGTCCTAGCTGAGGACGGCAGCATTAAGGGATATTCTGCGTTAGTTTGCACTTAGAAATAATATCATTGCTTACAATTGTTTATTCTTCAGTAGTGTTTAAATGCATCAGTCATTTGGCTGCGAGTTGCCATGATATCCTTACTTGAATAGCACCAGTAACAGCCCAGCTGGCTTCCATGGGACCACTGACAGGGTAAGATGCAACTGGAACTGACTGCAAGTATCAGTGCGACCCATCGAACACCCTGCCCCAGAGATCTTAAGCTGTTAAAAACAGATACACAGAAGAATGTGGCAAATAAGACAGGGAACAGAGGCAGATAGAGAGAATGCTGGGCACTTGAATGACACCACTTCCTGTACAAACATGGGAACTGTTTAATAATGGCTTACTCCTTTTCAAAATGAACGCCAATATATAGGCTTTTCACAGAAAGGAGTATATTTTGCTCTCAGATTTTTTGTTTTGGGTCTTGATTTTTAGTTTTCTCTGCTCTTCTTGTCCGCCATTTTTCATCTTAGATGCAGTAAGATAAACTCCCCTGGAACTTGCGGTCCCTTCCCCTCCTCTGCACTAGGAGATGCCATCTTGCTCCTCGCTCTCTGGCACTGCAGTAGGATAGGAAACGGAGCTATACTTTACTGCACAGCAGCTGAAATCTGGTCCTGGCGAAGTAAAAGACAAAAATTTCCATGCATTTTGATGGGGTGAGCAAATCACACAGAAAAGGCTGAGTCACTTCCCTTGTGTCTGTAGAGCGCTTTGAGCTCCTTAGGGAGACTGGTTTATTAGTGCAACATATGCATTTGTTTATCTGTGCACCGAAAAGCTTGTCTAATTTTTTGTCAGCTACACCAGTTGGTCTAATGAAAGGTATCACTGAAAGGTCTAATCAAAGGTATCTTACAAGCCCTGCCCTACCTACGTCCTTAAGATCATTGAAGCTGCAGCAAGACACCAATTTGTTATCAGTAGGAGTCTAAGGTTGACGCTGGGATAATGCCGAAAGTAGGAGTTAAAGAATGATAATGGTCATTGTCAGCAGGAAGATTGTACAGTCACAGTTGCATCTTGCTTGAGAAATTTCAGGAAGGGAAGAAGCCCATCACATAGCTGCTAAAGAAATTATTAGGTTAATGCTGAAATGAACGAAGCCGTACTGAGCTACAGCCATTGAAATGTGGCGGACTTGTCCTTGCAGTGTGAGGCTTTGACACCCCTTGTCACCTTCTTGCCTCAAAGACTTCTGCAAACACAGTTTTGCTGAGGTTTGAGAAGCAACTGGGGTCTGCATGAGGAAATCTGGCTGCCCTCACCGCGGTGGTCAGGGTACAGGGGGCACACACGATCGGTGCGGGGCTGCAGCTACTGCAACTCGATCTACTTGGCTTTCTGTTCCCCACCCCATGCTCTGCAGGTTTTGCTTTTGCTGGCAAAAGTTGTTTTCTCAGTGTCAAAAAATGAGCCAAAGTCTACAGTGTAAAATGATTTTTTTCACCTCTCTCACCTTTCCGTGGCAATTGGCAGGATTTGCAGGTTTCACATTACGTGTCAAGCTGCTTCCAGAGGCTCCAAACTCCCAGACTCTTAAAAATCAATGAGCTAGACACAGTGTGAGCTCAGGAATTTCTTGCTTCATCACATACCATACAGCATATAGCAGTGTTTTAAAAGAAACAAAACAACAGGCGTATACACAAACCTACCCAGAATTACAGCTCCTCTACATTTTGGAGGGCTGAAATCTGGGGGAACTTGGCAACATGTCTGCCTGCATTAAGGCCCATTCCCATCAACAGAGAGGTTACCAGTTAGGAGCTGTACATGAGGAAGAGGCAGCAAACAATATCCCTGATCTTACACCTTTCCTCCACACGTAGGATCTGTGCCTTGAGTAGAAATAAGGGAATCTGATAAGGCGGAGTGTGATACCAGCACTAAGGTTGCTGTGGGGAGTACAGAGCACCCACCTGCCCTGGAGAGGATCAGGGCAGCAAAGGTGCCAGGGGCGCTTGAATAGAAGAAAAAAAAGAAAAAAAAAAAAAAAA